>CM061921.1:382738690-382831854 GCA_031002005.1 Vandiemenella viatica
GTTCCAGCAAGGGATATATTCTTTTCTAAAGCCTCTAGGAATAGACTTTTCAGCTGTTGCTGTGGTTGCTCTAACGAATCTATTGTAATTTTTTGCTAATCCATCTTAGGTTTTTATCCAGGTTACCGACAAATTCTTCCCACTTTGCTTTCCCAAAGTTCCATCTAGCTAAAGGCGAGGATCTAACTATGGGAATTGTTAGATCAACTTCTAGCAAGACTGGTCAGTGTTGACTATGTGGAAACGCTTGTAGGACATTTTGTGGCAGTGCTCGTTAGTATCGTCGACTAGTGCAGTATCGTATTTTCTTGTTATATTTTATCTGTATTGGTGTGTAGATTTTGTTAGTGTAATCTCTGAGTGTTTAAATTTTGTAGGCGGTGCTCGTTAGTAGCGTCGACGAGTGCATTGCGTATTTTCGTGTTATATTTTGTCTGTAGAGGTGTGTGGATTTGATTAGTGTAATCTCGGAGTGTTTACATTTTGTAGTAGTGTTTGAACAGTCGTCGAGTGCATTAGCGTATATTCCATGGAGGAAGGAAATATATGGAGGAAAAATGATGTTAAATCTGTGACGCCGCCTCTAAACTCTCGGCTGATACTGCGCGGTGGCGGCAGCAGCCATATTGCGAATCCATACAAATGCAAAGTTCACATCGTGTTTGATGCTGTGATTATTTCATTTTCTAATGTTTATAAGTGTTTTATAATGCCATCTTGTGTTGCATAAGGGACAAAGAATTTATTTATTATTGTTAGTAATTATATGAGAACCATGTCAGTGACAAAACGTGTATCGCGATGGAAACTACTTTCAGTTATTCCCAATTAAGCTTACGATGTATGGTAACAAGATAAATATTTTTATTCTGGTCTAGGCCGCAATTCAACCTAACCACAAGTGGTAGTAATAAAACTGAAATATCCATTCTGCATGTCCACCATGTAATTCATTGTGGCTTTCGCAGAATTAATTTTTAGTCCCGGCCGCGTCCCAACCCAATCCCCTCAATTTGGAGACACTATGTCCCGCAAACTAAGCAAGATATCGAAAAAATTTATTCTTTATTTTCGATGTTTTTCGTCGTGTTACATAAGAATCCATCATCAAATTTGACTTTTGAGAAATTTTTCTTCTGCATTTCAACTCAAGACACCTCACTTTTGAGACAGTATATCTCGAGAACAAGGCGAAAATTTTATTCTTTATTTTTTAGTTGTCTAGTCTTTTTCGATAAGAATCCATCATCAAATTAGACTTTGACCAATGTTTTCTTCTGAATTTCAATCAAAGACGTCTCACATTTGAGACGGAATATCTCGAAAACTAAGCAGGATATCAAAAAATTTTATTCTTCGTTTTTTATTTGTCTCACCGAGTTACATAATAATCCATCAGCAGATTGCGGCATTGCGATTATCCTAGAATCCCCTTGAGGTTTTTGTATATATACCCCATGTCTGTTTGGATACCACCCGGCGTCACTTCAATGCGTGGTGAAGGTCTCTTAAGCCATCTCCAGTCGACGAGTGAATAGCGTATTTTCTTGTCATATTTTATCTGTAGTGGTGTGTGGATTTGGTTAGTGTAATCTCTGAGTGTTTACATTTTGTAGGCCGTGCTCGTTAGTAGCGTTTGAACAGTCGACAAGTGCATAGCATATTTTCATGTTAGTATTTCATCTGTAGTGGGAGTAGATTTGGTTAGTGCAATCTCCTCCGAGTGATTATATTTTGTAGGAAGTACAGGTTATCTCGAGTTTCTGTTCCTTTTTTCTGTTCTTTTTTTCTTTTTCGCGTTTTTCAAAAGCAGTATGTATAGGGACTGTGATTGCTGTGTGCAGACACGAGCTGAGGTGACTGATCTGCGCGCACAGCTTGCACAGATTCTCCCATATCGACCGTCGTACCTGCAACCCAGGCTGAAGAGTTGGAGTCTGTGCCGCGGTCGACTGTCGGTGTCTGCCCTATGAATTCTAGACTTCGAAGGCGCTCACGGGGGCAGTCGAACAGGCTCAAAGGCCAAGACGCTGTACTTGTTGGACTGTCCAACGGTTTGATGTATTGTTGGAGGCTGACTCAGTCCCACAATTGTCGTCCTGCGAGTTGACGACCTCCTAGCCCGCCAGGTCTGAGTAAACACAGAAGCACATTCTGGTAGTTGGGAGCTCTAATGTTAGGCGGTTATTAGAGCCCCATATGGAGATGGCGGATTACTCGGGAAAGAAATCCAACGCCCATTCAGTGTGTATACCAGGTGGCCAGATCCGAGATGTGGAACAGGCCATCCAGGATGCCATAGAAAGGACGGGGTGTAGCCAACGACAGATTGTGGCTAATGTTGGCACCAATGTTGCTTGTCGCCTAGGGTCGGAGGTTAACCTCTCTTCCTTCCGCAGGCTGGGTGAAAGGGTGAACTTTGTGACCAGTGGCCACAAGATATCGGCAGAGCTAACCATACGTAGCATCGTAGACAGAGGTGATTGTGGACCTCTGGTTCGAAGCCGTATTGAGGGGATGAATCAGAGACTACGACGTTTCTGTAATGATATTGGCTGCAGATTTCTCGATCTTCGCTATAGAGTCGAGTCTTGTAGAGTTTCCCTTAATAGGTCAGGTGTGCACTACACACGTGAATCGGCTACACGGGTGGCAGGGGCCGTGTGGAATTGGTTTATTAGGCTGAGGGAGGAATACCCGAAACACGAAATACAGTTAGGGACAACCCAATCAGATACAAAATCGGAATGTAGGAGGAACGTAAAAGAATCTCGACAGTTAAAAGTTCTCGTAATTAACTGTAGAAGCGTTTTATGACAAACAACCAGAGCTTGAAAGCGTTATTTGTAGACCAGAAGCGTATATCGTTATCGGTACAGAAAGTTGGTTGAAACCGGAAATAATTTCCACCGAAACTTTTAAAGATAGCATGAACGTTTTTCGTAAAGACAGATTACATATTCATGGAGGTGGGGTATTTATAGCTGTGAATAAATTTCTCCCATGTAATGAAATAGACGTCCATACGATCTGTGAAATCATATGGATTAAATCAACGTTGCTGAGTCAAAACTCATCATAGGCGTCATCTGCCGTCCACCCGATTCCGACGTAGCTATCGCTATAATTTAAATAGCATAGCTATCCGTTTTAAGGATCATGCTATGATTCCAGGAGGCGACTTCAATCTGCCTTATATTGACTGGCGTAATTACGTTCACATTTCAGGTAGCAGGGATCAGGCAGCTTCTGAAGTGATTCTCGATTTGTTGTCAGATAATCATCTCGAGCCGCTAGTTAATGATCTTACGTGGTGTCATAACGGTAGCGACAACATTTCAGATTTGCTGGTTACCAACAGGCCAGAATTATTCACCGACATTTCAACGACCACAGGAATAAGCGATCAGAAATCGGTAATTGCTACTACCAAATTAATGACCAAGGAAAAAGGGCGGATTGTATACAGATTCAGTAAGGCCTCAAAGGAGTGTTTTAGAACCTACCTGAGGAGAACTTACCTGAGGAATAATTACCATAACTTCAAGTCAACAAAGGACACTGTTGAAGAGATGTGGCATCGATTTATATGTATAGTCAGGGAAGGTATGGAAATACATATATCGAAGCGGACAATAAAGGGGAGAATGATCCACCGTGGTACGCATCCGAAGCCAATAGATTACTCAAAAAACAAAGGAGGATACACGCACGCTCAAGATGGAAGCAGTGTCGCAGCGATTTAGAAACCTTAGCTGAGTTAAGAGGACATATTAAGAATGTAATGCGCGAGGACTTCAACGATTTTCGTTCCAACTCTCTCTCCAAAAGTCTCACAGAAAACCCAAAGAAATTTTGGTAGTATGTACGAAAAGTCAATTGTACCAACAAAAATATTCGTGAAGGTTCCAAGGTTAATGAAAGCCGCGATAAAGCTAACGTACCAAATACTGTATTCAAAAAAATTACTGATGAAAATAAGGATAGTATTCCAGTTTTCCCACGCCGTGTCGAATTGGAATCATTACGAATAGATACTGCAGGTATCATTAAGCAATTAGAGCTCCTGAAGTGGGGGAAAGAACCGAGCCCGGATGGAATTCCAGTAACAGTATTTTCAGAGTATGCGGCGGAAATCGGCCATTTCTGCCTGATATTCAGTAAATCAGAAGAGCGAAATGTAGCTGGTAGTTGGGAGCAAGTAATTCGATTTCCAAGAAAGGTGATCGAAGTGATCCTGGAAACTATCGTTCCATATCTATAACATCTGTTTGTAGTAGAGTTATGGAGCATATTATATGCTCAAACATCATGAATTTTCTATATGAAAATAATTTGCTTACAACAAATCAACACGGATTTCGGAAAAAAGATCATGTGAAACACAGCTGGCACTATTTACACTCGACGTAATGAAAGATATTGATGCAGTTTCACAAGTAAATGCAATATTTTTAGATTTTCAGAAAGACTTTGACTCTGTGCCACACAATCGCCTTTTAGCGAAGCTTCGAGCGGATGGTATATCGGATCAGCTTTGTGAATGGATAAAGGATTTTCTAACTGGTCGGTCGCAGTATGTCGTCGTTGAAGGAAAAAACTCTTCTAATCTAGATGTTACATGGGGTGTACCTCAAGGAAGTGTATTAGGACCACTTCTTTTCTTAATTTTTCTTAATTCTTTTCTTAATATTTATAAACGATCTCGAAGACAAAGTGAAAAGCATTTTTAGATTGTTTGTTGATGATGCGGTTATTCATAGGGAACTAAGGAATTTGGCCGATTGCTTAGACATTCAGCGTGCTCTGGATGTTATTTTGGCTTGGCTTGGTGGCAACTTACGCTAAATTGTAAAAAGTGCTACACTATGAACATAACTAACAAAAAGAATCCAATTGTTCAGAGATACGAGTTAAACAATATGGTTATTGATCTGGTCGGTTCTATGAAATATTTGGGAGTAACAGTACAAAGGAACATGAAATTGGACATACACATTAATTCGTTAGTAGGTAGAGCAAATTCTAGGTTGCGATTCATAGGTCGAATCTTGAAAAATTTTAATGAACAAACAGGAGATAGCGTACAAATCTCTTGTGTGTCCACATTTGGACTATTGTGGTGCCATTTGGGATCCGTTTCGTAAGGGGTTGATCGAAAGTATTGAGAAAGTACAGAGAAGAGCCCCTCGATTCGTGACCGCTTGCTACAGTCCTTATGAAAGCGTCACAGTACTGATTAGTAGACTGGGCTGGGAGTCTCTGGTAGATAGACGACACACGTTTCGTTTAAAGTTATTGGTAAACATGCGTACTCCCAGTTTCACTTTTGTGTGTAGTGAAATACTTCTTCCACCAACCTATTTGAGCCGGAAAGACAGGAAAGATAAGATTAGAGAAATAAGGTGCCGCACTGATTCTTATATGAATTCTTTTTTCCCTCATACCATTAGGGATTGGAATGCACAAGAAAGAGATTAGCTTTGTTGCTGAGCACCCTCTGCCATCCACAAATTTGTGAATTGCAGAGTATATATATGTTGATGTAGATGTAGATCTCTCCTGCTACAGTGTCAGTTGGTAGGTTGCATCATGCAGTAAACGATTTACAGTTAGTATAATATCGGCGTATCATCTGTATGTTTCAGTTTTGTTGAAATATTTTTCTAGCATTAATTTTAGGTAAGCAGTAACAATTTTTTATGTATTATTGTTATTTCTCATTGTTTTTATCTTTTTGTTTTTCTTGCTTTCACTGGCACCGACTCCAAAAATAACTAATTAATGTAAATATATCAATGACATTAATGTAAAATATTGTCAATTTATATTTACTTTATCCTAAGCAAGGTATAAAGTTATTTTAAAATTTTTAGTGCTTTTTTTTTAAGGCGGTTTTTATGTTTTTTTAAGCAATTATTTTATTTTTAAATTTTTAGTGATATTATAGTTTGTTTTGTATTTTAAATATGCCGCTGTGTTCCCATTTTGCGAACTTCCTGGTAGCTCAGAGATTAAAGTGCTTGCTTTCAAAGAAGAATTCAGTCTTTATATAACACACCAACTTCCAGAAATGGGTAAATTGGGTGTTGTGATAAGGACTGGCAGTTTAAATTTTTGTCCATGCTATGTTTCGATCATATCATAACATCTGTTAAAGCTGCTGGTCGATAACCGAAACATGTAACATCTGGGCATTAATACATCCCACATCTGTCTCTGGAATATATCTGTCTGCTCCGGCATCACACAGAAAATATAGATTTTTAATTGGTTTTCACAACGTGAAAGCTTGGGATCAAAGTTGAAATCTGAAGTAAATGTTGAGACATTATGACACATTTATTTTATAAATACTATGCCACTACTTAAAAATAGCTTAACTGATTTTGACGGGATTTAAAGCTGTTGATTTTTGTAAAGAACATTGGAAATTAAAAGGGGTGAGGGTAAAGGGGAAGTGTGATTGGGCTTATATATGCCAAATGTAGACTGCCTTTTCTCATTGTTTTAAAGTATACGTGTGTAAATTTCTATTGATATCAGATAAAACTTTAGGTATATATAAAAAACAATTAAGGGGTGTGGAGATGAAGAGTAGTTTGGTGTTTGTAAAGCTAGTGTGGGCAGTATTTTTCTCTTTGTTTAAAGTATACATGTGCCGTGTTCAATGAAAATCTGATAAAACTGTGGGAAATCGATAAAGAATATTGGAAATTAGGAGGGGTGGGGATAGAAGAGAAGAGGGGTTGAGCGTCTGCAACCTAATTTAAACACAATTGTTCTGTATGTTTTAAAGTATACGTGTGCAAATTTCCTTCAGAATCGGATAGAAATTGTAGAATAAAGGATGGAAAGGAAGGAGTGTAGTTTGGACTCTCGAAACCAAATGTAGACAGTATTTTTCTGTTTGTTTTGCAGTATACATGTGCATACTTCCTTCAAAATCAGAAAGAAATGGTAGCTTTGTATAAAGAACATTGGCAGTAATTAAAGGGGTAGAAAGGGGGATAGGGTTTGCATTTTTGTGAAAGTTATGTGGACAGTATTTTTCTGTTTCTATTTGTTTTAAAGTATACACATGCGAAGTTCCACCGAATTGGATTAAAATGTGGTTCTGTACAAATATTAAGGGAAGCGGAGCCAGGATACTGTTTTTGATTTTTTGGTCAGAAATCTTATTCATAAAAAATTCCATATATATGCGCCAACTTTCATAAAAATCGGTCAAATAGTGTCGACTGTAGCTTTCTAATAAGAAATTGACAAAAACCAAGGGGGTGGAAATGGGGAGTGGAGTTCAGTTTCTGCAAACCAAGAGTTGGCATTACTTTTCTCTTTGTTTTATAGTAAAAGTTTGCCAAGTTCTGTCTAAACCGGATAAAAACTGTGGTTGTATATAAAAATTAAGCGGTTTAATGGGGAGAGGGGGTGGTTTTTTAGATCTTTTGGTCAGACACCTTTTTCGTGAAAAAATACATACAAGCACCAACTTTCATGGTAATCGGTCAAACGATCACGACTGTAGCTTTTTATAAAGAACATTGACAAAAGTTAATGGGGTTGAAGGAGGGAAAGGGGTTGAGCATTGGCAAACCGAATATTGACAGGATTTTTCTCTTTGTTTTAAAGTATACATAGGCAAAGTTCAATAAAAATCAGATAAGAAATGTAGATTTCTTTAAAATTAAAGGGTGTAAAGGGAGACATGGGGTGGTTTATTTATTTAATTAATTTTTTTTTGGTTAGAAACCTTCTCCATGAAAAATTACATGTATATGCCAACTTTAATGGAGACCAGTTAAATGGTGTCGACTGTAGCTTTGTATAAAGAACATTGGCAAAAATTTAGGGGGTGGATAGGGGGAGAAGGCTTCAGTTATTGCAAACCAAAACTTGACAGTATTTTTCTCTTTATTTTTGACTAAACATGTTCAAAGTTTCATCGAAATCGGATAAAAAATGTGGGTTTGTATAAAAATTAAGGGGTGTAAAGGGGAGAGGGGTGGTTTTTTATTTATTTATTGTTTGGTCAGATTCTCCATTAAAAATTAAATGTATATGCCAACTTTGATGATAATCGGTAAAATGGTGTCGAATGTAGCTTTTTATGAAGATCATTGAAAATAATTAAAGGGGTGGAAGTAGGGAGGGGGTTGAGCTTTGGAAGACCAAATGTTGACAGGATTTTTCTCTTTGTTTTAAAGTACACATGGGCAAAGTTCAATAAAAATCAGATAAGGTATGTAGGTTTCTATAAAATTAAGGGGTGTAAAGGGGAGAAGGGGTGGTTTTTTATTTTTATTTTTTTGTTAGAAACCTTCTCCATGAAAAATTACATGTAATTGCCAACTTTAATGGAGATCAGTTAAATGGTGTCGACTGTAGCTTTGAATAAAGTAAATTTGCAAAAATTAAGGGGGTGGATAGGGGGAGAGGGTTTCAGTTTTTTTAAACCAAAAGTTGACAGTATTTTTCTGTTTATTTTTGACTATATATGTCCAAAGTTTCATCGAGATCGAATAAAAAATGTGGATTTGTATAAAAATTAAGGGGTGAGTGGGGGTAGAAGGGGTGGTTTCTCAATGAAATTCATATGCGACCACTTTGGAGAGGTATACCCTAGCCACTAAAAAAATTTCATTGAAATCGGTTCAAAATTGGCGAAGATATCGATGAACATACATACAAAAAAATACAGACAAATTGAGAACCTCCTCCTTTTTTTGAAGCCGGTTCAAAAGGAGTTTTAGTGTTAATTCGATCACTCCCAAATTCGTCCACTGACTGTTAATAGTTACTATTTATTACAAGAGCGACTTTCTTATGTCACAAAGTTATCATATTGTATACAGACTCAAACCTTGCTCCCTTATCGACATAGACTATCACTCGTCAATATTTTGGAAAGAAACAGAATTAAAACTACTAATTGTTAAGGCGTCTTTCGATACTCATTAGTTGTTAAAAATGCAAATGTTAGAAACTGGCATGCAGCCGTGCCATCTAAAATCTCAGAACCTCTTTATCGAAATGACAAGCTTAATATTGCAAGAAGAAACAGAAAAAACAGTACGAAACCCACAAGTGGCTAATTCTCTCGGAACATAAAAAGTGCTAACACGCGGTAACATGTTATTGTGCCAAATAGTGAAATGCATACGTTTACAAACCAGTGAACGAAATCGCACATAATATTTATACAGATAACTGGCGGAATTGAACATGGTGAAGCCGATAACGGACGATTGGCAAAAGACTTATTAGTGGGTGTACGGTTTATGATGTACCCCACTAAATGACAAGTTATTTTGTTTAGAGTGGTAGCTTGTTTTAGTACTTGAGGCATTAAGGATTTAGTCGTCTCTCTAAGGTCAATTTCATTGAATCAGTATTGTTTGTGCGCCTTTTGTGTGATGTAGCACCCTGTTTAATTTTTTGCAATGTTTGCATACCATTGTTTGAGATTCATATTCACTCGAAGATGGTGAAGTGGGTTTAAAACGACTAACATTTATATCTCACAGTTATTGAGTTCACGAAGAGGATTTATACTGAAGTGCCAAAAATCATGGAATACCTCTTAAAAAAACGCGTGGGACATCCTTTTGCCAGGCGAAATGCGGCAACTTAACATGGGATTGACTCAAATCGTTGGAAGTTCTTTGAAGAAATATTCCTCCCTGCTTCCTGTAAAGCCGTCCATAATCGCTATAATATTGACGTTTTTCAAGAACTCGCCTTTCGATCATGTCCCATATATGTTAGATTTCATTCATGTCTGGAATTGTCGAAACCATTCTTTAATGATTTTCGTCCGGTGACATGGAACATTGTCGCACTCGTAAAGTTTATCGTAGTTTGGTAACATGAAGGCTAAACGACTGGAAATTGTCTTCAAGTGGCTGAACCTAACAATTTCCAGTCAATTGTCGGTCCAATTTGACCAGAGGTTTCAGTTAGGAATTGCAATCCAGCAATGCGGGGTAACGCAATCCCGCATAAAATTAAGCGGATTCGCAATCCGCAAAATGGGGCGAAAACGCGTTTCAGTCTGCGTGACCTCCGGCCTGATTACAGTTCACATTTGACTCGCGGCAACAAATGTGTGCTTTTGTCATCTTTCGTGATTCGTAAATAAATAGATTCACTTCTACGTTTTTATAAGAACTCCGATTTGTTTTTGTTGTATGCATTACCATAATTTGAGTTATGTAGTCCTGTTGCAAAATTAGCTCTCAGATCATACGCATTAAAAATGATGCAACTGGAATTGATTCTGAGAAGGAAGTAGAAATAATACAAAAAGAAGGTTAAAAAACCTATGGAATAAAGATTTTTACCATAAATTGTTTCTGTACTTCATCGGATTTGAGATACCTTTTTTTAAAAAAGTGGATTTCAACTTTCTAATTCTGCTAATAATATAAGATCTATAGTTATAAAATTTTCAAATGCCGTAAACGTTGACATGATTATTCAGTTTGAATATTTCAAGAAACAATTACAAATATTTTAGTTGAGTTTTTATGAGTGGACATTCCAAAAAAAAAAAATCACACATACTTGAACGTTTATGTTCACCGCAAGAAGCACATTTTAATCTTGGTTTGCTTAGAATACTCAGTTCGTGTATTTTAGTCAAACAGCGGCTGATAAACTTTGGTATCGATCCTTAAACTCGTGGTATTGGCTTAAGACCTGACGAAACAAGTGTCATGGCAAAAGTTGCCTTGATTGCTGCAGTTGTGCTTTTTCACACAGCGCAATATTGACCGTTGACGTAATATACACAAAAAAAAAAACTGAAAGAGAAATCGAACGCACAGAAACAACTATGATTGACTCGGACAAAGACGACGAAGAGCTGGACGGAACAATCGAAACACAAAGAGTGACCCTAACACTCGATCAGGGGCGGATCCGGGGGGGGGGGGGTCTAGGGGGCTGAAGCCCCCCCCAAAAGTATCTAGGTCCGACCTTTTTTTTTTTTTAGCTCTACGGATTTGAGGCCCGAGAAGGCTATATAAGGCCGACTCAAGGCCCCCCCCCCCCAAAACCAAAATCCACTGAAGGCAAGCCCTCTGAACCAAATTTCATTCAAGCTAAACCCCCCCCCAAACCAAAGTCCGCTCAAGCCCCCCCCCCAAACCAAAATCCTGGATCCGCCCCTGCACTCGATTATCCACCTACTGAAGTGGTTTCCAAATATAATAATCTCAAAAAAATGTGGAAAGTTGTTAAGCTTTTCAAAGTCTTTTGTTTATTGTCATTTTAATCAAACCAACAAGCGAAGAGGCGAAATGGTATTCTCAGCCGCTGGCTATACACGTAATTCTTTCCAAATAAAGTGATAGTTTGGCTGCCTAGTATATAGATTATTTTTTAAACTGATATGGTTTACTGAAAATATAGTGGTACCCTTGCATAAATTCCCAACAAGCTGAAAATTTGCATGAACATTAGGGATACCGTTATAATTAAATTGTGAAAAGTCCCCATCAATACCGAGAGTGCAAAAAATTATATACAAGGTAAAAGTTCGCAAAAATTGTTTTTTTTTTTTTTAGCGTAACTGTTAGTTTTATGATAAAAACAGCTCAGACAAAAATTGTAGATCATGTTATTATCTATAAAAATTGTCCTTTAACTTTTTTCCTTAGCATTCACCATTTCTGAGAAAAAGTCAATCAAATATTCACTGAAGTTGTATTCTCCATAATATGCATGACTACGCTGTCTACGTACATCATTGGATGCTTAATTTGAGTATAAATATAAGTCTGCATGACTAATACATTTATATTGAATGATAATTCTGAGAATATGAGCTGAAAAGAAACCCAGTCCCACATTTTATGTGACCACGTGGCCTTGAGCAACATCTGTCTGCTGTTCAATTGTCTACAACTCGTGGTTGTTGTTAATATTCTTTACTAAATTGTGTGCTGTATTTAGTTTTTAAAATATGTTGCTACTTTGCTTCATTTGTAATAAACCTTTGCCTGCAAGTGAAATGGTTACTGTTGTGACAATTAAGTTTTTCCCGGCGTATGGTAGACAGGAATTCTTCACGGGTCTTCTGCCGGATAAGATCTTTTAAACACGACGTTTCGGCAGTCACCTCCGCTGCCTTCATCTGGTGAGCTGTCATCGCGAAGTAGCTGCCGCGACGGTTCGGCACCGAATGTGGTGCCGAACCGTCGCGGCAGCTACTTCGCGATGACAGCTCATCAGATGAAGGCAGCGGAGGTGACTGCCGAAACGTCGTGTTTAAAAGATCTTATCCGGCAGAAGACCCGTGAAGAATTCATGGTTACTGTTGATTGTGGCATGAAGACGTTGATCGAAGCAAGTGTTGAAAGAGATGATGATTGTACTGGCTACCTAAAAGGCCAAAAATCAGTGACAATTCATGTGCAGTGTCGTAAAAACTACACCCGGAAGAGTACTATTGCTGCAGTGAAAAGACAGCATGAAGAGGAACAAGCCTGTACATCTAAAATAAGTCCTCCTCGTACTAGAGCACGCGTAAGTGAATAAGCATATTCTCTTAAAAATTGTTGCTATTCTTGCGGCGATGAATTAAATGAAGAATATGAAAAGAAACGAGCACAGAAATTTAAGCCTAAAATTTGTAAAGTTACTACACTTTCATTCAAATAAGTAGCTCAGTCGCGTTCTGATGACAAAGCAAAAACTGTTATCGCTCGCATGATTTAGTTGCTGTTGAAGCTAGGTATCATCATGATTGTTATATTTCTTTTTAAAAACCGTCCACTTGGAGTAAAGCCGGTAGTTCCCAAGATGAAACATTGAGAACTGCCATGGAAGAAATATTTGCATACATCGAAAGTAGTGATGACATTAGAAAAATTAAAAAATTGTTTGTGAAAAATTCAAATGTAGATAACAGAACTATTAAACTACAATTAAAGTTGAAATATGGCAACGAAGTTATTATTGAAAAACTTGGATAATTAACATTTATATGCTTTATTGATAATCATCGTGATATTCTAAATCAAGCTTGGAGTGAAAAAGAAAAATCTAATAACAAAGAAGAGCGATTTAAGATCCTGGAAGCTGCGGCAGCAATCATTCGGGAAGATATTAAATCTGTAGTCGTCGATAATTCTCATTACCCCCCACCAGGTCGTATGTTTGAAGATATAAACAGCCATAATTCCTGAGTCACTGACTTATATTTTGGAGCAAATTATTTTAAAAAAATAAACGGTTAAATTTGGAACATTCAAAATTAGTATGCACAAACATTAGTTATAGTATTATGACTCCTGTTCGGCCTCGGTCTTTCAAGTCCAAGCTACGAGTACAATTGGGTCTCAAATTTTTTTTTCATCGATGGTTTGCTTCAAAACGAGTCATACAGTTTGGATGTGTACAAGTTTTTGAGGATATGAACTCTATCTACTCCAGAAACTCTAATCACCAGCTGAATTCGCTTTCTTCTTTCTGTGTATGGAGCTCCCACAAAAATTACTTGCATAGATAAGTTATGTTACTTATCTTTTGCAAAACACGCACGTAATAAAAAACGTGTGCAAATTAGCTTGTTTTCCTCCAACCTCAGCTTCTGCTCACCAACATTTTTACCAGGTTCAAGTATGGCTTGGTAATCAACTGGATCAAGAAGAGTGGGGTTGGAAGATAATTGATAATGTATTGGAACCAATCCACACTTTACTTCCACCTGCACCAGCAAAAACTCCTTGACACTATTTTTTGTAACTGCAAAAAGGGGTGTAATTCAAAATGCGGCTGCAAAAAAGTGGTCTTATTTTGTTCAACAGCATGCACCAGTTGTCAAGGCCACTCGTGTTTAAATGTTGAATCTCCAACAGAAGATAATACTTAAATCAACGACGAAACAACTGATGTATCACTGTTACAACAATTTATGTCGACTCAGGAGGATGTAGAAGAAGAAGATGATGGAGGAAGGGAAGAAGAAGAAGATGAATAAGATGAGCTTACATTCCGTAAAACCAGGAAAATAGACCTGAAGTAGGCCTACCGGGGAAGCTACGTTAAAAAAAAAATGCACCGGGTACACTACCCCACACGTGGAGTAGAAACGTGTGAATTTATGGAAAATAAAAGTTCAGTGAATTTTAAAATAGTTTTTTCTCAGAAATGGTAAATATTAGGGAAAAAAGTAAAAGAACAATTTTTGTAGATAATTACATGATATACAATTTTTGTCTTAACTATTTTTATAATAAAAATAATTGTTTCGCTAAAAAATACGAAAAACCTATTTTTGCGAACATTGACCTTGTATAAAAATGTTTGCACACACGGGATCGATGGAGACTTTTCACAATTTAATTATAATGGTATCCCTAACATTCATACAAATTTTCAGCTTTCTGGGAATTTATGCAAGGGTGAATGTCTATTTTTACCGGACTACATGCAATGTGATCGGAATACTTATCATCTGTGATTATTTGCTTAGTAACTAAAATAGGATTTAAAACAAAAGTGAAAAAGCGCAAGGGATATTTAAAGTACGCTAGAAATTTTTAATGTTATTTTGCTAGTTAAAATACTATTAACCGCTGATTTTTATTATTTAACACTAAAGTTGATTCATTTATTCAATAAATAGACATTTATTATTTAATTTGATAACACTTTAAAAACTGAGCCAGAACCCGTGGGGTTCACCAATCCGCAAATGTGGGGTTGAAAACACTGAGAGATTGCAATCGTCAGTCCCAGTCCATGGCTCACCCCTTACAGCCTCGTGTGGTCTGCACTAGGGTTGGAACGAAAGTCATCTTAGCGGATGCGGATGTAAAAAAATAAATTTATAATTATTTAGATTTTAATATTTTATCAAAAATAAACTTAAAATCAAAACTAGTACATTTTTGTCACAAATTTTACATTTTGCATAAACAACGTCTATTTCCATATAAGACTGTCATATTATTTTTGCCTCATCTTTCAACAACAAAAAAATGTTGGGTGATTTAACGAATGAACTTAATTAATTACACAATTATTTACAAAATTACGCACGCGCCAACAAAACAATTGTAAAACACCCTGTTTGCTTGGGTTTGTAGCTTACAGCAGCTATCTTAACTATGATCGTATCCTGGTACCTAGTTGTTCTTTGCTTGTGGTCGCCAATCCCTCATAAAATAAAAAAGGATACCCCGAGAGATAAAGGTATGTTCTCAAAATACAGCTTCACACTGCCTGATTAATTCCAAGGTATATATACGTATTTGTTAAAGTTCTTACATAAACTCGGTACCAGCGTAGGCCTAATAGAAAAGTATCAGACTTCTATCCGAATCAAATGATTACAGGTTAAACCATCCTCTCACAGTAAGCAATTTCCTACTAACCCCTAGATGTAAATTATAAGCTCATCTCGAAGGAAGATTGAGCCCGTACCACTGTTGCGTCACTACTAAAATTTCTACATCCCCGCGACCGACCAACACGCCGTCCTCTCGGTTCAATTTCTGCCGAAATACTGGTCCTCGCCTAGGCTAGCGGCAGTGGCGTAGCTAGGGGGGGGCGGTGGGGGCGGTCCGGTGTCACCCGTTTGGGGGTGACACCCACATTTCGAAAATAGTAATCGAAATTAGTGTGACACAAAAAAAAACTTCTTTTATCCTTTGGTGTCGAAACACGTCTACTTTTATTGTTATGAATATTTGTTTTTAGGTTGATCTAGCACTTTTTCAAATGGGATCCAGGCGGCTGTGTTCATTCGTTATAGTAGAATATAATTGTTGGCAATACCGTGCGCTTAAACAAAGAGAGCAACGCTCTGTAGCTCCAACAATCACAAGAAATCGTTCATTGTTGTGCTTGCCGTCCGTCACTGTTGTTTGGTTTGTTAGAAGCGGCGGTGGATATAATGTAAGTTTTCTTGTATAAAAAGAGGAAGTTTTAAAATTAAAGTTTATATATAATTGCTAAAATTATAGTAATTAGACAGTTAAATTGTAAATCCTCGAATATATTTAGAGAAAATTTGGAAATGAAAACCAAGCGTATGTCAGAATACGCGTAGTCTAGGTTTTAAAATTGTTTTGCTTATTTGGAATTCCATTAGCTTTCAAGCTAAGATTTACAAGTGCTTTGAAGTTTTTCTAGTAATTTTTAAATTTATTATCTGACAGATTCGTGATGTACAAACTGAGTACATTTCGCGTTATCCGATTTACACTCTGCGTACCTGCCTATTTTCGACAGTGCACCTATATTCGACATGAAATCGTATCATGTTCGAATTTATGCTAGTAAAAACTGTGCATTAAACTAGCAATACTGTCAGGTTTCAAATCAATCTGAACGGGTCCAAGTGTTCGTTGATGGTATCGTCCGTCGTTGGTAATCAGTTTTTGTAAAGCTTGTGTTTATACAGTCGGAACCGTAACTGTTGTGTATAGAACTGAAATGTAAATTATATATATTTAAAACTGTAAAGTAATGAAATGTGAATTATCATAAAACGCAAAGAACTTGGCTGTGTGGCTGATAAGGCCGAAAGCCATTTAAATACATAAATAAAAAAAAGTCGGAACCGCGTATCTTGCTAGCGAAATCGTAACATTAGTAAGCACTTAAATTCTAGGTTCATGTAAGTTGGCTATGCTTTCTTCTGATCGAGAATATGCAAATATGATCGCGATGAAATAAATAAGCGTATGATTCTCTATGAATTTTCCATAATAAATTTAGAGAAGAAGAAAATTTGTATTATGGGTAACCCCTCTGTCGAATACAGGTGTATTCCTTAAATCGACAGGGATGTCGAACTTTTGGTCCTTATCAAACTGAGTGAACATTCAAGCCGTATACAACATTTTTATTTATATGCTACATAGCGGCGCTAGAAATGTAAAATTAACACGTGAAGACGGTCTTCAGTACATACAATGTCATATTTAGAAGTCTGTAGCTACGTGTATCTTAGGCGGATAGTAAAATACTTCACTTGTGAAGTACTTCATGTAAAGACGGCAGATACCGCAAAGGCATGTTCTTATATTACCTAAGCCCTATTTTTTTTTTTTTTAATTTCGTTGTTTTTAGATTGCATTTATTGTTCTATTTTTATGAAGGAACTTAATGTGGAGTTGCTTCTCTGACTATACAGTCTCTCCCAGGGTCTCACGACGTGTGGGACCCGGATTCTGGGTGTGCACCGATGGAACCCCATCTGGGTCTGGAATTGCTTCTACTTGGATCAAGCCACTTCTGTTAAGCCTTGGATACACTAGGGGACAAATGGAGCGACAAGCCGCGTGACATGCCGCGCGGCATGTCGCTGGACAACACCCGGGGACACTGCCGAGGAACATTTAGCAGACACACTAGTCAGTTGTTGCAGAAATGTTGCCCGAGGAGACTGCGTTGGTTAGTGCTGCGTACATACATATATCAAGTAGTTCAGTTACGCAGGACGCGTGTTCGATACGCATATAATAGAATTATTAATATAAAAAATTCAAGCATGTTAAGATGTAGAAAACAGAAAGAGGCTCGAATGAGAAATTAAAAACAAATTAAATAAATTTATATTTTAAATATTTAAAGTATGCGTCTTATTAAAAATGTGTCTATTTTTTCAGTTCTTGAGGTTTAAATACTTAAATTCTCGGGATTTTATTTAATTTCTTTAGTTGTATTTAATATTTTTTATGAAAAAACTTCGCGAACCACCACAAAGCCGTGCTTTTAGCTAGTTTTAAATTGCCAGTCGCCTACTGTCCGCCCCTCGCGAGGGTGTCCCGGCCACTCACACTGTGGGCGCATGTCACACCTAGGCGTTACTTATTGTCACCTCACAGCTGCGATGCTAGACAGCAGACAGGCGTTCACAAAATCAATATAGGCCTATATTCTTAGACAATATACTCTTGCGCAGAGCAAGGAAACTTACTTATATGTTTCCTTACAAACTATTATATTAATAATTATTTATGCTACTTCAGGTTCCAGCTACTGCAAAGGAATAGGAAGGAAAAGGCTTGTGATTATGAAATATTTTGGAAATTCCACACATTGCCCTGGATCTATAGATGGCAAACACGTTTTGATTCAGGCTCCTTCCAATTCCGGAAGCGACTATTATAACTACGACGAACAATTTAGTATTGTCCTATTGGCTATTGTGTATGCCGGTTATAATTTTATTTATGCAAATTGTGGTGCAAAAGGAAAATCTTCTGACAGTGGAGTGTTCCAAGAGACTGCTTTTTATATAGCTCTGGTTGCTAATCAACTTAAGTGGCCAGTTCCAGAGCCAATACAATAAGTGGACCAAATATGCCTTTCCTACTGATAGGAGATAGTGTTTTTGCATTGACCGAAAATATGATGATGTAATCACGATGCGAAGAAGAGTTGCAGAAAATGCGTTTGGAATCTTATGTGTCGTATTTTGCATATTCCGTACACCAATAGCCCTCCAGCCTGCAAATGCTGAAGTACTTGTAAAGGCGTGTGTAAACCTACATAATTTTTTAAGTCGAAATAGTCAGTCCATATCGCTGTACACCCCACATGGAACCTTATATGGATCACGAAATTGTGGAAGGATCATGATGCAAGAAGTTGGATGTCATAATATGTTGAATTTAGATGATAGAGAAAACGTTAGTCTAAATTTGCTATTTTGTAAGTGGACAAGGAAGTGTTTCCTGGAAGAATAATTTTTAAACATAATTATGATATAGAAAAAAAATTTATCCACCCTAGCATATAACAACTATTTTAGCACTGTACCAGTAGAATCAGATGAATAAATAAGTAATGGGGTGTAAGGGTTTGGGAGAGACTATACTACCCTTCTCCAACCAAATCTCAACCTCTCCTTCACGTGGTGCACCCTGTCTGCACGGACGAGGCTCTGGCGACTGAAAGATTCCCGTTATAAGGAGTCACCCACTGCTTGCCAACGGCCACCAAAAGGAGGGCGGTAGAGCGGGGAGCGGTTCACGGCACCCTATTGCCCTTGGGGTTGGAAACGGCCCCTAAAGGCGAATGAATCAGAAATGATCAACGGCATGAGGATGCAGAAGGCAACGGGAAACCACTGCATTAAAGACCCAAAGGGTATCCCGAGGACATGTAATCCTCTCAAATTACATATATCATGATGGCTTCTTCCTGGGTAAAATATTCCGGAGGTAAAATAGTCCCCCAATCGGATCTCCGGGTGGGGAATGCTCAGGGAGGAATCATCAGAATGGATAGAAACATTCTACGAGTCGGAGAGTGGAATGTTAGAAATCTGAATAGGGCAGGTAGGTTAGAAAACTTAAAAAGAGAGACGGAACAACTTGAATTAGATTTTGTTGGGATTAGTGAGATTAAATGGAAGGACACACAGGATTTCTGGTCTGGGAACAGAGGATAACTAGCACACACGCTGTCGCTGGTGTCGGATTTGCAATGACCATGAAAGTAGGGAAATGGGTGAGTTCATTATAAACAGTTTAGTGACAGGAATATTTTGATGAGGTTAGAAACTAAGCCCGTCCCAACCACATTAGTACAAGTATATATGCCAACGTCACAGGAAGATGACGAAGAAATAGAAAAAATATACGCTGAAATTGAAGAATTAATCCAATATGTAAAGGGGGAGGAAAATCTAATAATCATGGGTGATAGGAATTCAATAGTGGGAGAAGGAAAAAAGGGGAATACTGTAGGAAGTTTTGGTCTAGCAGAAAGAAATGAGCGAGGAAGCAGGTTGCTAGAATTTTGTGAAAGATATAAGCTAGTAGTGGCAGACACAGTGTTTAAGAACCATGTAAGAAGAATATACACCTGGAAACGTACTGGGGATACAGGCAGATATCACCTAGATTATATCATGGTGAAACAGAGATTCAGGAATAAAGTTCTAGACTGTAGAGCGTACCCAGGAGCAGACATAGACTCAGACCATAATTTGATAGTAATGAAGTGCAGGCTGAAATTCAAGCGAATAATGAAGCAGCATAAACAAAACAGACTGGAAGTGAATAAACTGAAACAATCTAACACGAGAGAAAAATTTGCAGAAATGGTAGACTTAGGTCTAAGAATTAACTGTGAAAGGAGCTCAACCGAGGACGAATGGAATGCATTAAAGACCGAAATAATGAAAGCTGGTAAAGAAACATTAGGCTTTAGGGAACAAGCTTCCCGAAAACCTTGGATCACAGAAGAAATTTTGGAACTGATGGATCAGAGGAGAAAATACTCAGGATGAAGCAGGAAGCAGGAAGAGAGCAATACAGACAATTTAGAAATCAAATAAATAGGAAAGATGTAGAAAAGGAAATGGTCGTAGGTAAAGTAGATGTTGCATATAGAAAGATCAAACAGAATTTTGGAGAAATGAAGAAAAGAGGTATGAATATTAAACCGCCGATGGGAAACCTCTTTTAAGCTCATTCGATAGAGCTAACCGATGGAAGGAATACATTGAGAAAATGTATGAAGGGGACGACTTGAACAATAGTGTATTGGAAAAGGAAGGTGATTTCGACAATGATGACTTAGGAGATCCTGTTTTGAGGACAGAATTTAATAAAGGTCTGAATGACTTGAAAGCAAATAAAGCAGTTGGAATTGATGAGATCCCTGAAGAACTTCTTAAATCCCTAGGAGAGGAAGGAATCGAAAGATTATTCAAGCTGATATCAAAAAGTTATGAAACAGGAGAAATTCCAACTGATTTTAATAAAAATATCACTTTCTCACTTTCGATGAAAACTCAAGCCGACAAATGTGAGAATTACCGCACCATTAGTCTAACATCATATGCTTCAAAATTACTGACCACAATAATATACAGAAGGATGGAAAGGGTAATGGAAGAGATAGTAAGTGATGATCAGTTTGGGTTTAGGAAAAATCGTGGTACAAGGGAAGCAATTCTGGCTTTATGATTAATACTTGAAGGGCGGATCAAGAAAAACAATGATACCTGGCGTTTGTTGATTTTGAAAAAGCTTTTGATAATGTTAGGTGGGACAAGATTGTTCAAAATTTTAAAGAAGTCAGGTCTAAAGTATCGAGATAAAAGAATACTCTATAAACTATACAAGACTCAAGAGGCTGTAATAAAAGTAGAGAATCACGAGACACATGCATTAGTTAAAAAAGTCTATCCCCGTTAATATGCAACTTGTATGTAGAAGAAGCAATGAAGTAATTCAAAGAAAAATTTCCATGTTGCATAAATTTTCAGGGAGAAAAAATCAGTATACTACGATTTGCTGATGACATTGTCTTGTTAGCAGAGAGGGCTGAGGATGGTGAGAGGTTATTGAATGCCATGAACAAAATACTGAAGGAAGATTTTGGACTGTATATAAATCAAAGTAAGACAAAAGTGATGAAATGTAGCAGAAATGATACCAATACTAGCAGATTAAATATAAAAATAGGATCGGATGCAATAGGAGAAGTGAGTGAGTTCTGTTATTTGGGAAGCAAAATTACAACCGATTGCCGAAGCAGGAATGATGTTAAAAGCTGAATAGCACTAGCAAAAAGAGCCTTCATGAAAAAGAGAAATCTTTTAGTTTCAAATATTTATGTAGGAATTAGAAAGAACTTTTTAAATCTCTATGTGTGGAGCACAGCATTTTACGGTTAGCGAAACATGGACCTTAGGAATACCGGAAAGAAAGAAACTTGAATCATTTGAAATGTGGTGTTACAGAAGAATGCTGAAAATTAGGTGGACAGACAAAGTAAGAAATGAACGAGATTTGGAAATGATGGGTGAGAAAAGAAGTTTATGGAAAAATCTTACAGAAAGAAGAGACAGGCTGGTAGGTCATATTTTGAGACATGCTGGATTGGTTAATTTGTTAGTGGAGGGAACAGTCGAAGGTAGGAACTGTAGAGGAAGACAGAGATTTGAATATATGAAGCAGATAATTGAGGACGTGGGTTGTAAGGGATATGTAAAAATGAAGAGGTTAGCATAGGATAGGAAGGGATGGAGGATTGCATCAAACAAGTCTAAAGACTGACGACAGCAAAAAAAAATAAAAATAATAAGTAATCGTTACTTACTTAAGTCTCCAATGTGTCCATGCCACCAGGATTTATAGCGCCCTTTCAGCAAAATTTCATCGCCTCATATGCAAACCAGGCACCAGAATTCACATCATATCGTACGCAACCAGTAGTTTTCTTTTCACGAATAAATTGTGAGCGAAGAGTATGCACTTTGGCCTCTATTTCTTTTCTTGGCAATTTTAGAGTACTGACAATATCCTCCCACCCGTCATTTTTCTTTAATTTGTTTTTATACTCACGGTTTGAAGTGTCCCGCAACAACCCATAATTCTGGTACAGCTCGATTAGTTGAAGGAGCATTTCGTTTGTCCACAGCACCGACATGGCACGCTGCACGCACGACTGCACTCGGATACATATGACGCGGGACTGACGCGATGTTTTCCCTCTGGAAGCGGCAACACACAACATGCCGCGTGGCACGTAGATGTCGCGCAAATTGTTGCACACAACATTGTGAGACAGCGGGGAACGTTGCAGCGTCTCCCAGACTCAGTGTTGAGCGTCAGATTTGTCCCCTAGTGTATCCGGGCCTTTAACTTTCCTCTCGATATCCCTTGCGAAGTCATTTAAATACAACCTATGTTAACGTTTCAACAACAAATGATTGGGTAGTTTTCGATTTTTTAAAAATTTATAGCGAAATATTATGGTCGCCCTATAGTTACACTGGCAAAAATTAGAATCTCACCATGCATACAGGAATGGTAGAATTATAGGAAACTTTGAAGATATATCCAGGGCCATACCCAGAAGACATGATAGCAAATGGAAATGGATCAGGATAAGTTATTACCTTTAGATACAGTTTTCAGTAAGAAATTCGTCCAACTTGAGCACCAATGAATTCGTGGATTCTTGCCGACATTGAATCAACAAGTGTTTCGAGTGTCTTCTTGGAGTATTTCTCTTTACGCCTGCATGTCTTTTGCAGTCAGTTATTGCGCAGTTTGTGCTTGGTCACCATGTGATCAAATGTGTCTACTCCTGGTATCCCAGACATGCTTTATTGGGGACAAATCTGGGGACTGTGCTGTTCAAATTGTGATCGAAACTCCTTGCAAGGCTTGTGTAACGATGGCCGCAATATGAGGACGGGCATTATCTTGTTGTAAGATGCGATTTGAATGGTGAACATGAAGGGTATCACAATAAGATGCAGTACCCTGTCCACATAGTGGTGGGCTGTCATTGTGCCATCAACAACAGCCGACTCAGTCATGCTGTCGAAACTGATTGCCGCCAAAAAATGACACCGGTGACTGCATTAGTGTGATGTTCTGAAATCACAGCAGGTAAGCCGTTTTTCAATACGCCTCCGAACATGTCGTGAATTATCACTTTGCCACAGACAGAATCGAGACTCGTCTGTAAACACAAATGTACGCCATTCACATGTCCTTTTATGTTTTGCATTACGCCAGGTTAGATGATGCTGGCAATGAAATCATATTAATGGGACACATTGCATAGGGTTCAGAGAGCGAACTCCAGCTTCAAGCAATTGGTTTTCAATCGTCCGGGGAGGGGGTGACTCTCTCTGTAACCACTGTTTGGATCTGGCCTGCAGTCAACCATTTGCCAGCAGCACCCTCCCACACAATTTGGCAGTCTTCACGTGCTGTTATCCATCAGTATAGACCTGGAGTATTAGAGCTTTCTTTCATCACTGTGTAACAAGTCTGTATACTGACAATGCACTACGGCCAATCCTTTGGGAGATTTCACGATATGATGCACCTTATTAAAACACGTCAATTCTCCGACCTCTCTCACAGTTAGACATTTGAGTGTATAGAGTTGTCACTCTTCGCCTGGGCATACTTAGCCAACAAGAACTCGTGGACAACAAAGTGTCATGTTACACCACACTGTACACCACTAGTACGATAAAAGAATATAAAAAAATAGCAATTTACATAATAGATAGCACCGTAATTCTCATATTATTACATGTAAAACTTTCAATTTTAAATCATTTAATACTCTTCATGTGGGCATACTTGGGGCCAAATTTCATTCATTTATCAGAACATCGTATGGGTGTTGTGATTTTAATTTGCGCCAGTGTGTGTATCATTTGCTACGTGTAAAGGTCGAGCTCTATTTTGCCAATACTGGTCTGTACCTTCACCACAACGACACTCGGACGAGTGACAGCTCGCCCCCTCGCGTCCACAATTTTCCATAGCTCGCCCATGTTCCTACCCGGTCTTTAGTCTCCTTTAACGTTTTAAAGTGATTGTTACAGGGAATCAGTGTTGGGGATGACAGGTAGGTTTGATACCTTTACTTTATTTTGCACAGTTTTGGTACGAAAGTACATTAAAATACTCTTTTATCTGACTCATGTAATCACCTATCTGGTTGATCTTTTATGTACAAAAATAGTATCCCAGCGCAGCAGTACCGGATTAACCATGTAGCAGGAGGCAGCAAATGCCACGGGCCTCGCGCCCTCTAGGGGTCCTCGCGCCTTCTAGGGGGCCTCGCGCCTTCTAGGGGGAGCCCCGCACCTAGGCTAGATGGGCGACCTTTTTTGTTTTTAGCTCCACAATTTTCCCCAGGAAGGCAAAAATCAAGGGCCTCTTCTTCACATTTGCTACGGGCCTACGCGCTGTCTTAATCCGGCCCTGCAGCGCAGTATTAACAAATCATTACCACACTGTACCGGAATGAAAGATTCTCGCATATTTCAACGCAATCGCAATGAAATGTCAATCACTTCGCACTTGACGTGTTTGTTTTGCTTGAGGTTCTTTTCGATTCATTCAGTATTTTTTTTTTTAGCAAAGAATGAGGTTATAACATATTTTAATTTAAATTTAGGTCGTAAAGATTTTGTATAATAAATATAATAATTTCATGTTATCTCAAAGTTCTAGTCAGAGTTTCTTATTAGGAAACTCGCAGTGCACCTATATCGTAGTCACCTAACTTCGAAAGGAGACCTACAGATTAACGTGAAATTCGAACACGGAACGTCCTAGAATCCTCGTATTAACAGATAAAAGCATTGCCAGAGGTAAATGTCAATTTTTAGGCCCGCAAAAATTACAGTCGAGTCCGGGATTTGAACCGGGACCTTCAGTATCCAAACCGCACGCAGTCATTTGAGTCACCAGTCCGAATGTAGGTGTAATGAAAAATAAGTTTGCAAACATGATACAGTGAATATACTTTTTTTCTATACCATCTAATTTTGCTATCAAAAATCACGAATCAACTTTTATGTGTTTGAATACATATTTTTCAGTACTTCTAGATTAGTCTGGCGTATGGTTACGGCATGCGATTCGGGTGTGGAAGGTCCCCTTTACAAATGCAGATTTCGGCTGCAATTTTTGTAGGGTCTTAAAATTGATCTTCAACTCTGGCAATGTTTTGATTTATTAATGCTAAGATGCTAGAACAATTCCTACATGTTAAGAACATCTTATGAACATGGATGGAAAAAAAAGACACTTGTTTTAAGACCAACAATAACATGAAAATAACATTTGGTCGTAAGGGAAGGGAAATTTCCGAACTCTCTCTATGCGTTCTCCACATTCCAGCAGACCGACACTGGTCCACACCGTCAAAACATGAACCAATCCAATGATGGCCGCGTGTCGGCCGAGTGTCGGACGACATGCCGTGTCCTTTGGACTAAACTTCGACCGAGTGAGCGCCAATAGTAAGAAACGTGACGGTGCGGTGACGGTGCGGAACAGTATCAGGCAAGAGAGGCTCGATTTTCAGAGGAGTTAAAATTAATCTAAAACCACTTTCGATCACCAGTGATCAACATGTGGCTAAAATCTTGCCATATTGATTATTGAACATGAAGTAAATCAAATTTTTAATTTCGAAAATGTGATTTACTGGTATGCAGTTGCTAAAGCTAGAAAGAGGGGATTGTGAAAGCAATTGTTTTTATTTTATTTGTGTATCATTTAAATGTTGTTAATCTTACAATTTTATTAACTATTATTTTTAAATAACAATAAATTTTTTATTTAATTATGATTTATTAATATCATATTTTACACCTGAAAGATGATATAATATACTCAATTTTGGATTTAAGTTTTCAAGGGGTGACACCATCGATATCCGCCCCGGGTGTCACCCACGCTAGCTACGCCACTGGCTAGCGGTGGCTCCTTATATTCATATTGGGCCAGCTGACTCATCATACGCTTCATACGCATCATACGCTTGATTCCGATCATTCTGAAATTTTGATATGTTGTGAAGCATACCTGTATTTTAGTTATGAGAGTTTTCTCCTAGGATTTGTGAATATCGAGTTGTAAAAGCTTTAATCTGTCATCATTCCTACAATTCTTCATTCTGTGAAATGATTCTGTTATCAAAATATTCTATAAAAATTTCCTCAACTTTAGACATATAACTGGTCCAGATCCCAAATGTATTTGATAGTGAAAATCGACTTTGACTATAAGTGAAAAATCAGCTAAAAACTTTAATGTCGATTATCTCCAAATATATGAGTGCTACCGATCTATAATATGTCTCAAACTTTACTAAATTCGATTTTCTATCTGATGGAAATATTATTTCCTCATTATCTATTTCCCTTAATCCTAATGCTTTGTTTCCAAAATGATGCTTTGTAGCAGCAATTACGTTTAAACCTTAATTTTCCTTTTACGGCTTGTATATTGTCGGAATCTTTACGAAAATCACTCCATGTGTTCAGTGAAAGCCTCTCTTTAATCTAAATGTCATTTCAGTGCCCTCAGATCCTTATGTCCGCAGAAATGTTCAATTGCAAAGTCAGCGAAATCTCTTATTTTCTCTAAAAACTTACTTTCCTGTTAGTTATTGACTCTATCTTTTCATATGCTGCATATTATCTTATGCCGAACGTTTTGAACTCTGAATCTTAGCAGTACCTTGAAAATTAGGTGAAAAAAGTTTCTTGTGCAATATTTTCAATGAGCTTGCAAGATCACCAATCTCACGATATCTCCTTAATATAATTTTCTAAAATGCAAGTGTTAGATCTAATTTGAACTGTCATCTCGTTTTACACCTCTGAAAATGAATGTGGCCAAAAGGCTTTTAAACAATTTTAGCTTTCTTTGCAGTACTTTTTAAAACTTATAAAATAGCTCAAACTCTTCTTACTAACATGTTTTCTGACTCTCAAACTACTGGAAAATGCTTTTAAAATGATCTGATGTTGATTTTAAGTATGTTAAGGACCCTTAAAACTGTTTTTGAAAGTATGCTGACATAAGTAAGATTATGTGCATAATTTTTGTCATGTGAAGTTTGCGGCTCGACTAATTGAAGCATTAAACACAAAATCACGCCACCGCACATCTCCGTGCCCGCCACCTACCTTTCCACCTTTCTAGAGACCCATTCACATTCCAATCTGTAATACCTACGATGATCCGATTTTCCGATGTAGGACTTGTTGGACGGTGAAAAGGGCTGCAGTACTACATATAACAGGTGTATGTGGTTGGACTCCCATACAACCAACATGAGCCCCTGCCTTCCAACAAGCTACGGCGTTGAATCTTGATCGGAGGATACACCCTACGAGTGTGCGATAAGGACACTGGTGCGTCATTAGAAACTACGAGTGGAAAGGAATGGTTGGACCGCTTCTAGTAGCGTGAACGGGTGAGCGCTATCTATGGTGGTTCTATACGGAGCTCCTACAAGTTGGACTGTGAATAGGCCGCTTTACTTTATGTGCAATTTCATTCTTAGGTAATAACACCGTTCTGTTCATTGTTATTTTATTACAGTATCGTCAGAAATGAAACAACCACGCTTTTGTTAGCTAAGCGATGATGAGGTGATTCTCGTGCAAAGAGAAATTATATATATAAATATTGCAATGTAAACAAAACATCCATATACTTCCGCATTAAAGTTGCGGATGCGGAAGCGGAAGTAGAATTTCATGCGGATGTTTCACTCTTACGGATGTGGATGCGGATCTCCGTTACATCCCTATTCTGCATCACACTCGAACCCTACCATCGGCTTTAAGTAACTGCAAACCACGCAATCTAGAGTGCAACAAATATGTTCACGAGTCCAGGAGAGGTGCTGCAGCCGATGGCATTTTATTAGCAGAGGCACTCGCATCGGTCTTCTGCTGCCATATCCCACCAGTGCCGAATTTTGCTGCACTGTCCACACGGACACGTGTGTCGGACGTCCCACATCGAGTGATATTGTTCTTGGACGCAGTATGCCACTCTGTTAACAATGACACATTGACGCAGACGTTGCTGGTCAGCCACTGAGCTTTCCATGGCTGGACGTAAGGTAAATGTCACGGGTTTTCTACAGCTCTCACCGAATCCCGTAGAATTCGCGAAGTTGAAGCTCCGTATTCCCATTACAACCATTGGCACGGGCTCAGCGCCTCGCTCTGGCCATTATTTACCTTCCAGCGAATGTTCCTCAACGGTACTCATTGGAGCCGTTCCAGACCCTCAGCTTCGATGAAAAATTCTCGGCTTCGTTGGGGATCGAATCCCGGTCATCTGGGTCGCAGTCAGACGCACTACCGCCTGAACTACACGGGCAGCTGGAGGTAATTCCAGAAATTATATATTCATGGCACAGTCTTGATACTGGGGATCGAGGAATGTTGAATTCAAGAAAAATTTCCGAAATTGAATGCTTCATGCGTCTAGCCCCTACAACCATTCTGCGTTAAAAGACTATTATTTCATGTCGTGAAGTCATAATCACGTCTGAAAACTTTTCACACAACTCATGAGAGTATAAACGAAAGCCCCAACAAAGCTCGGCAGATTTTTACATTTCTTCCACGGTATATCTACGAGGTGTGTGAGAAAAGTAATGAGACTGATTTTTAACTTACCAAAGTTTTTAATTTTCGCAAACAACAATATTATATACTTAAACGTATTTCCCTTGGGCAGCTATACCACCTGCGGAGTCGTTTTTTCCACTCTTGGTAGCAGCGCTGGAAGGCTTCAACAGGTAGGGCTGTTAACTGGTCGGTCACAGTCTTTTAAAAGTTTTCCGGAGTTCCAAAATAACGTCCCTTTAAGACACATTTCAATTGCCGGAAAAGGAAAAAATCACAAGGACTTAAATCAGGTATATAGGGAGGTTGAGGAACAACAGGAATGCGTCTTGATATCAAAAATTCACTGATAGAAAAAGCTGCATGTCATGGGGCATTGTCATGATGAAGCATCCACTTGTATGCAATGTCTGGTCTCACACGAATCATTTCCTAAGCCTTTCAAGGACACCTTTGTAAAACACTTGGTTGACAGTTTGTCCTGGAGGAACAAATAATTTATGCATGATAACCCTACTGTCAAAAAAGCAAAGCAGTATTGTTTTGATCTTTGAGTTGTTCATTCGACAGTTTTTCGGTCGAGGAGATGACGGAGTATGACACTTTCCGCTTTCCCGCTTTGTTTCAGGATCTTACTCAAAGATCCAGGATTCATCACCTGCGATCACACGATTGAAGAATTCTTGGTCATTGTCAATCCTCTTCGATTGTCCTTTGGTTCAGTTGTGAAGTTTTTTGGCACGATTTTGGTACAAACCTTTCGCATGTACAAATCGTCTGCCAAAATTTGATGTATGGTGAAAGTGTTTAAATTTAACTATTCACTCGTCATCCTTATTGTTAAACGACGGTCTGGTCTCACAAGAGCCCTCTCACGCTCAATGTTTTCGTCTGTTTTTTAAGTTGAAGGTCTCCCTGAGCGAGGTTGATCTTCAACCTGTTCTCGGCCTGATTTGTGCCAGCGGGAAACTTGTGCTCTTGAAAAGCAATTTTCCGCATAACCCTGTTTCAACTTTTCAAAGGTCACACTCGCGGATTCCCCAAGTTTAACACAAAACTTGATTACACAACGTTTCTCTAAATTCCGATGCTCCATTTTCGTAACACACAACAAAAACACAACTTCACTGATGGCGCTGTCAAAAATAATGTGTTGGCTGAAAGTTGAAACTTGGACTGAGCTTGTGCAAGGGATGAACAAACCGGTCTAGCACAGACCGGTAGACACAGCGTTGACAGAACACTCGCAGTGATACCAATCTCATTACTTTTATCACATACCTCGTATATCTTCCAGTTCCACGACGTTTGGCGCTTCATTGTATTTCAGTCTTCAATTCATAAGAATCAGAGTCTATATTAGCTCACGGGTACGCTTTACAGTCTAGAACTTGGTTTTTAAATACGAGGGTTGGAACTTAAATAGTGGCAACACTTCTGTGGAAACACTATGCAATGGAATCTACTGTTGTCACATAGCAAAAATTGTTGACATACCTACCTTACCTCCGAGCAAATGGACTCGCCCGTCCCACGTCCTCGGCGTGCGCACAATCGAGGGAAACGCAGTCACTTGTGAGCGAGTGGTTTAACGTAACGGTGTCACTATATTTTCGAAACAGGAACAACCGGTTCCGCATGAATTGACGGAAATTCAGAAATGGATGCGTTACAACGCTGCTTGGAGCGCTATGAGCGTGAAGGAGTGGCTTTCTTACGCCGTATCGTAGCACTGGATGAGCCATGGGCCACATCATACGAGCCAAAACTGAAACGCCAATCCAACGAACGCCGTCATTCTGGATCGCCGCGAAAGTCGAAAGTGTGTCAGACCCCAGTATGGTGAATGTTATGGTGATTCTCGTGTACGGCTGAGATGGTGTTATCCTAACGCATTACGTTCCTCCACGGAAGACCGTCAATGCACACTATTACTGTTCGTTTTTGGAGCATCACCTGTGACCAGCTTTGCGAAAGAAGCGACAATACTTTCTGCGCAACCCACCCATCATTTTGCACGACAATGTGTGGGCGCATACAGCACAAGCTGTGGCTGCTCTGTTCGGTCGATGGGACTGAGAAGTACTGTACCATCCACTATACTCCCCGGACTTAAGTCCTTGTGACTTTGATTTGATTCCGAAGATGAAGGAACCTCTTCGTGGCAATCGCTTCAGGCAGGCAGTAGAAAGCTCCATTTGCACCATCAACAGAACAGACTCTGCTAACGGTATACTACGCCTTCCACATTGCTGGCAACGGGTTCTACACAACGCTGGTGAATACTTTGAGAGATAGTAACAGTTGCAAACATGTAACGCTTTTGTATCGGTTGTGAATAAATAGTTGCCACTATTTAAGTTCCAACCGACCGAGATGGCAGGAGGCCGGTTTCGGCATCCTACCTATCATTCGGGAGGACGAGGGTCAAACCTCGTTCGGCCATCCTGGTTGAGGTTTTCCGTGGTTTTCCTCAACCACTCTAGGCGAATGCTGGGATGGTTCCCTACAAGGCCACGGCCGACCTTCCATCCCCCTTTCCTCCCTGTAGAGTAGATTGGCTGAAAAGAGTCTTCGTGACTCTCCAGCAGCCCGCCTCCCAGCCTTCAGCTGGGAGGAGTGAAATAGTAAAAAAAAAAAAAAAAGTTCCAACCCTCGTATCTGTTTAACCATGATATAATATATCTGAGATCTAGAACGTTTCCAGTGTATGTCCTTCGTACATGATTCTTAAATAGTGTGTTTGCTATAATGAGTTTATACGTTTTACAAAATTCTAACAATCTGCTTCCTCAATTATATATTTTTCCTGGACCAAAACGTTTTAAAATATTCCCCTGTTTTCCTTCTCCCACTGCTGCATTCCAATAATTCAGGATTATTATATTTTCTCTCACTTCACATACTGGATTTCGTCATATCTTTTCTCTATTTCGTCATCATCTTCTTGTGATGTTGGCATGCACAGTCTACATCTACATCTACATCTATACTCTGCAATTCACAATTACTGTGGGTGGCAGAGGGTGCTAAGCAACCATCCTAATTCAGTGCATTCCAATCGCGAACAGAACGAGGAAAGAAAGAATACATAAATTTATCAGTACGGCATCTTATTTCTCGGATTTTCTCCCTCCTGTCATTGGGACCTAAATAGGTTGACGGAAGAAGTATTTAGTTGCACTCGTAAATTAAAGATTTTCGCATATTCTCCAACAAATTCAAACGAAAACGACGTCGTCTGTCCGCCAAACAATCCCAGCCCAACCCACGTATCAGCTGCGTGACACACACATCTACATCTACATCTATACTCAGCAATTCACAATTACTGTGGGTGGCAGAGGGTGCTATGCACCAATCCTATTTTAGAGTATTCCAATCCCGAACAGAACGAGGAAAGAAAGAATACATAAATGTATCAGTAAGGCATCTTATCTCTCCAATCTTATCCCTTCTGTCATTGAAACCCAAATAGGTTGGCGGAAGAAGTATTTCGTTGCACTCGTAAATTAGAGATTTTCGCATATTCTCCAACAAATTTAAACGAAAACGACGTCGTCTGTCCGCCAAACAATCCCAGCCTAACCCACGTATCAGCTCTGTGACACTTACATAAGGACTGTAACTAGCGGTCACGAATCGAGCGGTTCCCCTCCGTACTTTCTCTAACGTGTCAATAAATCCCTTGCGATACGGATCCCAAATTGCACAACAGTATTCCAAATGCGGACGCACTGGTGTTTTGTACGCTATTTCCTTTGTATGAGCATTGCAGCTTCTCAAAATACGACCTATAAAATGTAGTTTAGAATTTAGCTTTGCCTACGACGGAAGTTATGTGCAAGTCCCATTTCATGTTGCTTTGTACTGTTACGCCTAGATACTTCAGGGAATCGACCGTGTCAACAACTGAATTGTTAACTTTGTATTCGTGAGCAAACGGGGTCTTTTTATTACTTATTTGCATTGCCTTGCACTTTTTACAGTTAAATATAAGCTGCCATTTACGGCACCATTCCGAAATAACATCCAGATCGCGCTGTATTTCTAAGCAATCGTCAGAGCACCCCACTTCCCTATAAATAAGTGCATCATCAGCAAAAAATCGCATCCTGCAATTAACGTTGTAACCGAGATCGTTTATAAAAATTAAGAAAAGAAGTGGTCCTATTACACTTCCTTGAGGAACGCCCGAAGTAACATCTAGCTTTGAAGAGCTTCCCCGTCAACAACGACATACTGTGACCAACCAGTTAGAAAATCGCGTAATCCATTCGCAGATCTGATCAGATATACCGTACGCTCGAATCTTCGCCAAAAGGCGGTTATGTGGTACAGAGTCAAAAGCCTTCTGGAAATCCAAGAAAATAGCATCAACTTGTGATCCTGCATCGATAACCTTCATTACGTCATGCGAAAAATAGAGCCAGTTCCGTTTCACAGGAACGGTTCTTACGAAATCCGTGTTGGTTTGCTGTAAGTAACTCGTTTTCATCCAGAAACTTCATAACGTTAGAGCATATGACATGCTCCAGAATTCTACTGCAGACAGATGTTAGAGATATGAGTCGATAATTCCTAGGATCTCTCCGATCACCTTTCTTGAAAACGGGAATCACCTGCGCTATTTTCCAGTCAGAAGGTACTTTTCTTTCTTCTAAAGATTTACGAAATATATCTGATAGAAATGGTTCTATTTCTTCCGTGTATTCCGAAAATAATCTTACTGGAATACCATCAGGACCCGACGCCTTCCCCCACTTCAGGAGCTTTAATTGCTTTATGATACCTACACTATCAATTTGAACTGGATCCATCTCAAATTCTACACGCCGTGCAAAAGCGGGAATGTTTTCCATGTTTTCGTCAGTGAAAGAATTTTTAAATTCGGTGTTAAATACGGTAGCCTTTTCGCGGCTGTCATCAACTTCCCGACCGTCTTTTAGTAGAACTGTACATATTGTTGTCACTTCCACTAACTTTTTTTACATACGACCAAAATTTCTTTGGGTTTTCGTTGAGACTCTTAGAAAGTGAGTTGCATCTAAAGTCGTTAAAAGCCTCGCGCATCGCACTTTTAACATGTTCTCTTGTCTCAGCTAACTTTTCTAAATCACTCCTATACATCGTCGTTCTTTAGCGTGCACGTATCTTCCTTTGATTTTTAAGTAACCATTTAAGTTCACGTGTATACCACGGGGGATCGTTCCCATCCCTGATTGTCCTTTTCGGTATATGTAAGTCCATACCTTCCCTGACTATATGCATGAATCGAAGCCACATCTCTTCAACCGAGCCTCTTCCTTCTATAAAGGTAATGTAATTTTCCCTAAAAAACGTTCTTAAACTCTCCTTTGGGGCCTTTTCAAACCTGTAAACGACCATTTCTTTTTTCTTTTTGCGCGCGGCTATTAATTTTACTGTAGGTATTACAGCTTTATGATCACTTATTCCCATGGTGGTAGAAATGTCCGTGAATAACTCAGGCCTATTCGTAACGAGAATATCTAAAATATTTTCGTTATCGTTGTGGCACCGCGTTGGTTCAGGTGACGAGCTGCTCAAGATTAAGATCTGAGAAAAGGTCAAGAATAATTTCACAGGATGTTTTATCCCGGCCACCAGTAACGTGGACGTAATTATTCCAGTCGATATACGGAAAGTTGAAGTCACCTCCTAGTATTATTGCATGATCTGGAAATTGACGAGCTATATTACTTACATTAGTTCTTAAGGCCTCAGCAATAGACCTACATCTGCATCTGGTGGACCGATAGAAAGACCCTTATTACAAGTTTTGTCCTAGCTACTTTTAGTCTAATCCATAGGATTTCACAGACCGTATCGATATTTATTTCGGCTACACGACATGGTGTTTACTAACAGCTATAAATACACCGCCTCCATTGGAGTTCAACCTATCCTTACGGAAAACATTCATTCTATCGTTAAATATTTCTGCTGAACTTATATCCGATTTTAACCAGCTTTCAGTACCTAATACAATATCTGCTTCTGTACTACTAATAATGCTTTCAAGCTCAGGCTGCTTATTACAAACACTTCTACAGTTAATAACGAGTACTTTTAATGGTCGAGACTGATTTACGCTACTCCTAACATATGGTGCCGAATTTGATTGGGCTGCCCGTAACTGTGATCCCAGTTTCGGGTCTTCCTGCCTCAGCCTAAAAAATCCCCCAATGCACTCCACACGTCCTCTGCCACCCGTGTAGCCGATTCACGTGTGTAGTGCACTCCTGATCTATCCAAGGGAACCCTACACGACTCGACCCCATGGCGAAGATCTAGTAATCTGCATCCATGATTATCGCAGAAACGCCGCAGTCTCTGGTTTAGACCCTCGACTCGGCTCTGAACCAGAGGTCCACAGTCGGTTCTATCGACAATGCTGCAGATAGTTACCTCAGCCGAAATCTTGCGGTCATCAACCACAGAGCTCACCCTTTGAGCAAGCCGCCGGAAGGAAGAGAGGATAGTCTCTGAACCCAGGCGGTAAGCATCGTTGGTGCCGACATGAGCTACAATCCGCAGCTGGCTACACCTCGTCCGATCAATGGCATCCTGGGATGGCCTGATCCACATCTTGGATCAGACCTCCCGGAATACACAATGAATGGACACAGGACTTCATCCCAGACCTATTCGCCAAGTCCCTAAGGGGTTCAATAAAACGCCTAACGTTGGAGCTACCTATCACCAAAATTCCCTTCTGTGGTCGCTCAGGCCTTGCGGGCAGGGGGGCTGGCAACTCGCTGTTTGACGATTGTGGATCTGAACCAGACCCAGACAATACATCAAACCTGTTGAACAGTGGTACAAGCATGTCCTCCTGGGATTCAGACTTGCACAACTGCCCCCGCATGCGGCGTCGACGCCCGGAAACCACACACCAGATACCGTCAGGTGACTGCCGCACAGGCTCCAAGGTCTCAGCCTGGACTACAGGTACGATGCTGGGAACAGGAGAACACGCGATAGCACTAGCTTCAGCGGAGTCTCCCATAGCACATCTGCTGTAGTCGCCTACGGCAGCTTCCAGCCTTTTAACTTTCGTTAGCAAAGCTGCAAGCTGAGCGCGAAGATCAGCCACCTCAGCCCGCGCCTGCACACAGCAATCACAGTCCCTACACATATTATTTCTAAACAAAAGCTACGGAGAAGATGAAAGATGAACTAGCCGAGTGATCCAAATAAACTGTTCACTACTTACAAACAACCGATAGACACGACTGGGGAAAAAAACTAAATTAACAAAGAAGGACTTCCTCGCGTAACGGTTACAGATGACCAACTGAATACTGGCGCTGTTAAACAAATAAGCAAAGATGGACAAAAGCTATCTACACACTTTAAATTAAACTAATCACAGAAGGCACTTCCTAGCGTGACGGTTGCTGAAGACCAACTGTGTACTGGCGCTGTTAAATATGCAAAGATTAAACAAAAGCTATCTACACACTTTAAATTAAACTAAACACAGAGAGCACTTCCTGGCGTGACGGTTGCTGAAGACCAACTGTCTACTGGCGCTGTTAAATAAGCAAAGATTGAACAAAAGCTATTTACACACTTTAAATTAAACTAAACACAGAAGGCACTTCCTGGCGTGACGGTTGCTGAAGACCAACTGTTTACTGGCGCTGTTAAATAAGCAAAGATTAAACAAAAGCTATCTACACACTTTAAATTAAACTAAACACAGAAGGAACTTCCTGGCGTGATGGTTGCTAAAGACTGTAAGGACTGTAACTAGCGGTCACGAATCGAGCGGCTCTCCTCTGTACCTTCAACGTATCAATCAATCCCTTGCGATAAGGATCCCAAATTGCACAACAGTATTCCAAATGCGGACGAACTAGTGTTTTGTACGCAATTTCCTTTGTATGAGCATTACGACTTCTCAAAATACGACCTATAAAATGTAGTTTAGAATTAATTTTACCTACGACTGAAGTTATGTGCAGGTCGCATTTCATGTTGCTTTGTACCGTTACGCCCAGATACTTCAGGGAGTCTACCGTGTCAACAACTGAATTGTTAACTTTGTAATCATGAGAAAACGGGGTCTTTTTATTACTTATTTGCATTGCCTTGCACTTTTTGCAGTTAAGTGTAAGCTGCCATTTACGGCATCATTCCGAAATAACATCCAGATCGCGCTGAATTTCTAAGCAATCGTCAGAGCACCTCACTTCCCTATAAATAAGTGCATCATCAGCAAAAAATCGCATCCTGCAATTAACGTTGTCACCGAGATGGTTTATGAAAATTAAGAAAAGAAGTGGTCCCTATTACACTTCCTTGAGGAACCCCCGAAGTAACATCTAGCTTAGAAGAGGCTTCCCCGTCAACAACGACATACTGCGACCGACCAGTTAGAAAATCGCGTAATCCATTCGCAAGATCTGATCAGATATACCGTACGCTCGAATCTTCGCCAAAAGCCGGTTATGTGGTACAGAGTCAAAAGCTTTCTGGAAATCCAAGAAAATAGCATCAACTTGTGATCCTGCATCGATAATCTTCATTACGTCATGCGAAAATAGAGCCAGTTGCGTTTCACACGATCGTTTCTTCCGATATCCGTGTTGGTTTGCTGTAAGTAACTCGTTTTCATCTAGAAACTACATAACGTTAGAGCATATGACATGCTCCAGAATTCTACTGCAAACAGATGTTAGCGATATCGGTCGATAATTCCTAGGATCTCTCCGATCTCCTTTCTTGAAAACGGGAATCACCTGCGTTATTTTCCAGTCGAAAGGTATTTTCCTTTCCTCTAAAGATTTACGAAAAATATCTGACAGAAATGGTTCTATTTCTTCCGCGTATTCCGAAAATCCTCTTACTGGTATACCATCAGGACCCGGTGCCTTCCCCCACTTCAGGAGCTTTAATTGCTTTATGATACCTACACTATCAATTTGAACTGGATCCATCTCAAATTCTACACGCACAGTAAAATGATTGCAGCAATCTTAGTTTCAACCATCATAGAATTAATCTCTGTGCGTAATAACGTACTGACTAATTCCAACAACAGTTAACTTGTGTCGTTCTATCTTCCTTTCTGAAATTTCTAATCTACCTGCCCTATTCAGACTCCTAACATTATACCCTACGACTAGGAAATTGTATCTGTCCAATATGATGACGTCTCCCTCAGCAGTCCACACCCAGAAATCCGTTGGGGGACTATTTTAGTTCTGGACTATTTTTCCCAGGATAAAGTCATTATACCCATATGTTATATAAGAGGTTTTGATTGCCTCATAGTACCATTTCGATCTTTAATGCTTTGGCTTCCAGTGTCCCTGTGCCGTTGTTCATTTCAGATTCATCCGACTTTAGGAGCCACTTCCAACCCCCAAGAGCAATAGGGTGCCATGCACCACTCCTTGCTCCTCCGCCTTCCTTCCAGGAGGTCACTGGCTGGCAAGCAGTGGATGGCTCCTCATACTGGGAAGTGTTCAGTCGCCATGGACTTGACTGTGCAAACAGGGTAAAGGAGAGTATCACATTTGATTGGAAGAAGTTCCGAAACAGTTATACACCACTCATCAGGATCCTAAACATTCCACTTTTTACACACGAACGTATCGGTTCAAATGATGCCACTGGGTTCAGGTAGGAGCAATCACCCTGCATTTCTAATAATTAGCAAGTGGTGTCCAAGTTTACATACCATGCAACTTCTGAGTGATTTGTTGCGTTCCTCAATGGTGTCGCAGACTTCTCAGATGGTGTCATTCATGTGAGTTCTTTGATTTGCAATCATTGTGGTGGGAAAATGTACTACCCTTCTTTGAGAAATGTAATCAGTTTCTTGGGTCACACATCTTTAATGTTGAGCATACTCACTACCATGTTTATATGGTCACCTCAATTTTACTTCCGTTGTAGGTACAATTTACTGTTTCTATTATTACAATTGCGTCAACATTTCCTTGCTTTTAAATTCCCAAGGGAGAAAATGGCGAAGGTAAAGTATATGAAAATTAACCATAAATACTCTCTCAGAAGGAAAAAGAATGATGGTTCATATGAACCAATTCGAAATGAAGCAACACCTACATTTCGGTTATCAACTGAATTCTCAAATTACTTTCTGGCTTGGTTCGAGGCTCGTTTTCTTTTCTAACAGAGGAATAAGCTTATCACAAATTTTTATTTTTCTCGAGTCACAAACATCAAATACACATACAATGTAGGCTTTCACGGCCGGCATTAATTTCACTCAGAATTTCCGATCTAAAAGGCAGTGGTCGATAGGTAAAACTTTCACCTAACGTTTCGTCTTCAGCTGCGGAAGACATCATCGGCGGCCTAAGCGGCAACTGCTCAAAGGGGCGGCAATTTCTCTTATGTTAACCTGGAACATTTACAGAAATCAGACCATGAAATTAAATTTAACGAGACCAGTGTTTTATCAAACCTTCTCACTACTATGCTCGTACATACAGAGAAGCCATTGAAATCTGTAAACATCGCAATAATTTTAATAGAAAAGAGGAAGGTGTTAAAATTAGACACAATTTGGACTTCAACGTTGCATAGCACGTCAACAATCGATTATCTTCTATCAGTAAGGTTGGTATTACCAGAGATAGCCGCTCAGCCGACGTCACGTGATGGACTATGGCGCCCTCTACACCGTCGAATATACGGCGCACCTGACACAGCTGGAGGCCAATATACAGCCGTTTTAAACTCCTCGCCGCCTACTCTACTGGACCCAATCCTGCCTGCCTGCCCGACCAGAGAGGAAGTACCACCAGCATGAAGGACACCACCGCCAAATTTTAATAAAGCAGGCTGTAGAGGCGCACATGACGCCTAAAGCATGCCCGCAACGGCACGAACCTCCGTTGACGACGACGAGCCCTCATTGCAGTTGCCGCTTAGCCGCCGATGATGTCTTCCGCAGATAAAGACGAAACGTTAGGGGAAAGTTTTACCTATCGACCACGGCCTTTCCCAGGAAATTCTGAGTAAAATCAAATACACAGTTAAAATACTGTGCAAATTAACATTATTAAACACATTTCGCCCAGTACTTCGCAACCTGAAGTACATTCGGTGTTGCTCCAAATAGATCATCTTCGTTGCAGGATAGTGGGCACATAGGGCGCTCGAGCATATGGTTCATGGTTTGGTCCTCACCACATTCGCACTTAATACTGGTAGCATCAGTATAACCACAGTTTACTAAGTTTTCCTTGGACCTGCCCTCTCTTGTTCGCAATCGATTTAAGGACCACCAAGACGTTCCAGTCCTCTGCGTGAACAGGTGGCAAGCGCACCTGCAACTGTCAGTAGTCCAGAGATGATAGGAACCTTCATTTTCCACAACTGTACTTTTGCCTTTTCAGTTGACCCAATTAGTTCCCGCGATATTCTGAGGAAGCTTTTCCTGGACTTGAGTCTCTGAGCTGGTGGCGTATGGCCGTGCATGGATGAGCGCTTTCTCGTTCTACTTTTGTCCTCTCCTTGTTTCGCAGCCACTTCTCTCCGGATACTGGGTGGTGCAATCCCCGAAAATCGGTAAAGCCTGTCAACGGGGGTATGCTTTAGGCAGCCTGTCACTAGTCTACAGCTGTTATTGACGGCTACATCCAAATTTGGTGTGGGCATACATTTTCTGCAACAGAGTAACAAAGGGCCATTGCTGATGTACATATAGTTTGTGGTTAATTGCCCCCACCGTGATCCAACTAGTTTGCGCAATAAGTTGTTTATACATCTACATCTACATATATACTCTGCAATTCACAAAATTGTGGTTGGCAGAGGGTGCTCAGCACCAAAGCTAATCTCTTTGCAGTGCATTCCAATCCCTAATGGTACGAGGGAAAAAGAATTCATATAAGAATCAGTCTGCACCTTATTTCTCTAATTTTAAACTTTCCTGTCCTTCCGACTCAAATAGGTTTGTGGAAGAAGTATTTCCACTACACTCAAAGTGAAAGTGGGATTACGCATGTTTACCAATAAGTTTTAAACGAAACGTGGCGTCGTCTATCTACCAGAGACTCCCAATCTAATCTACTAATCAGTTCTGTGACGCTTTTATAAGGACTCTAGCAAACGGTCATGAATCGAGCGGCACTTCTCTGTACTTTCTCTATACTTTCGATCAACTCCTTACGAAACGGGTCCCAAATGGCACAACAATAATCCAAATGTGGACGCACAAGAGATTTGTACGCTATCTCCTTTGTTTGTTCATTACAATTTTTCAAGATTCGACCTATGAATCGCAGCCTAGAATTTGCTCTACCTACTAACGAATTAATGTGTATGTCCCATTTCATGTTCCTTTGTACTGTTACTCCCAAATATTTCATAGAATCGACCATATCAATAACTGTATTTTTTACCTCGTATTTCTGAACAATTGGATTCTTTTTGTTAGTTATGATCATTGTCTTGCACTTTTTACAATTAGAGTAAGTTGCTACTCAGCGCACCAAGCCAAAATAACATCCAGATCGCGCTGAATTTCTAAGCAATCGGCCAAATTTCTTACTTCCCTATAAACAACCGCATCATCAGCAAACAATCTAAAAAGGCTTTCCACTTTGTCTCCGAGATCGTTTATAAAAATTAAGAAAAGAAGTGGTCCTATTACACTTCCTTGAGGTACACCCGATATAATATCTAGATTAGAAGAACTTTCTCCTTCAACAACGACATACTGCGACCTACCAGTTAGAAAATCCTTTATCCATTCACAAAGCTGATCCGATATACCGTACGCTCGAAGCTTCGCTAAAATGCGGTTGTGTGGCACAGAGTCAAAGGCTTTCTGAAAATCTAAAAAATTGCATCTACTTGTGAACATGCATCGATAACTTCCATTACGTCGTGTGTAAATAGGGCCAGCTGTGTTTCGCATGATCTTTTCTTCCGGAATCCGTGTTGATTTGTTATAGAGATATTCGTTTTGCAATTCATGCAGTGCTTCTTATATGTGAGGGTTCTGTCAAGTGTCAGTCTCAGGTATTTTGTGGAGTTGAATGTCTGTAGTTCGATGCCTGACCACATTAATATCAACTTACGCTGAGATTTCCTATTTTATGAAAGGCACACACTTCAGTTTTTGAAATGATAGGTCTTAAGGGATTTTCCCTACAATAGCTAGATAGTCATTCAAGGACAGCAGACAAATTTATTTCTTCTGCTTCAAGCTTTGTGTTCTGTGAGGCTAGGGCAAGGTCATCTGTGTACGCGAAGCTCCTGGTAGCTGGATGTAATAGCTGATCGTCTGTATATATGTTGAAAAGGATCTGGGCCAGTACACTACCTTGAGCTATAGCATTTTTTTGTACCCTCCATTGTCCGCTGTCCTTGAAAGTTGACGAAAAGTCTACGGTCCTGGAGAAGAGGCCTGGTTAATCTGATGGTTCTTGTCAGATTGTAGACCTTGTAAAGGAGTAGTTGGTGGTTAACAGTATCGTATGCTGCTGACAGGCCCACAAACACCATTCCTGTGGCCTTACAGCTCTCAAATCCATCCTCTATAAACTGTGTTAGACTCAGCAATTTCCCAGAACTATTTTTACTAAGGTGAAAACCAGCTTTCTGTGGTATGAGTTTTGGATTAGTCACAGGCTGAATACGGTTCAGAGTTAATCGTTCAAACATTTTGAATAGGTGATACAAAAGCGCTATGTGTGAAGTCCACCTGTAGCCCAATACTAAGCACGCGGTACAGACCAATAATGTGCGAAGTGTTTGCGGCAAGGTGGTATAACTTCAAGAGAGCTGACTGGCCCATGTTCACAGAAATGTTGGATGCTGCTGAATCTACCATTGAACCAGCACCAGAATCGTGTGATACATTCACTGCAACTGTGAAAAATGCTCCAAAAGATCCATTCCCCGTGACTGTCGATCGTTATATATTCCGGGTCTCACCTCAGATCTAGCTGCCTAGTTCATGGATTATAAATCACTGTTCCAAGATGATCCCTTTGGCGAAGAGACAGTAGAAGCTGGCAATCAACTTATCTCATCTCTAAGTGCAGCAGAATGAGACCGCTGGATCAAGACATTAGAAGAGCTAGATCTGACAAGAGATAGTCACAAGGCACGGAGACTTCTAAAAAGCCTCAACAACGATCCATCGAAGTTCACTGGACATTCGAACATCAATGCAAATTAAATTGCACATCAGTTACTCATCATACACAATGTAAAAATAAATATTACTGGCATCGGTATATATGGAATGATCAGTAAATTATATACCCAAAAAATGGACATTCTTGGACGTCAAAACTTATTTGAAAGGACAATGGTTCCAAACGCCACTGTTTTGTGTAGTTTGTATTGAATGCTGACTAAACAGCAACAATATCAGCAAAATCAGTCTTGAATGTCGTGCCCTCGTAGAATCATGATACCAGATAGAACTTCAGCAGTGACCTCCAGGCAGAATGTTCTTGGTCCATTCAACACATTAGCCAAAAAACATTCAGAAATGCGCTGACGCATACTGCCATTTCATTTTACTCCTGGTCCACTTAGTTTGTTGTTCTCAATTGTTGCACTAGCATAAAAAAAACAGCTTTCTTGGTGAGAGCAATCGCTCTGGGTTCGAATCCCCATCCAGCCATCCAGATTTCGGTTTTCCATACTTTCCACTAACGCGTGGGTCGTTCAAAAAGGCCGTGGCCAAATTCCTTCCCGTTCCTTGTCTCCACTCCTTTTGCGTCTCTAATGATCTCGACGTCAACGTAGTGTAAAACCATAAACAAAAAACAACAAAAAATACCTAGTGTAAAATTCGAACATATTTTTATGTACAGATTAAAAAGTTAGAAGAGGTATATTTAAATCACAAAATATGATAATAACTGTATTAGTTAAAAGATTAGGATCACCCAATGGAGGAATTATTATGCTGATACTTTTAAATTAAAGAAAGTTGTTTGTTCCATATAAGAAGAGGTTACGAATTATATTGTAATTATGGAGGTCCCTGAAAAATCAAATTTGGATCTAAGCTATAGAAGTTACTGTCAAGCTACAGGCATTTTCATGTCTATAAATTGATCAAAATATCTGAGACAAAATTATTGCTGTATCCGATAAAGAATTGAAAGAGACCTGTAATAAGGATTAAATAGCGAATTAAAACAATTTAAAGAATGATAATATCAAATATGCTTCAGATGGTGAAAAAAATTTAAAAGTAGATGGATTTAAAAAAAAAGTCTAAATTGTTTTAAATCGGTAACAAAGAGTGACAAAAGTGAAGTAGACAACTTATACCAAAACACACAGATCATACGTTAACAAGTTATTGATTGAGTATAGACTGTTGTTGACCAGGTCTCAGTGCGACCGCTTTGAGGTTTAAGCTTCCAGCGACAAATTCACGGCCTCGGAGGGATTTGAATCCGCAGTCTGTCACTCTGGCGAATGAGCTGCGTCGTCTTTCGAAAAGAAAAAACAAACATAATACATAAAAGGTTACGGATGTTTGGCTGTTACAGATAACAAAATTTCTCTAAGAAATTAAAATGTTGTACAGATGTTTTTAAACTGCTTCAACGAAATTATCATGTAGAAGATAGCAGAAATAAAGTAATGACAAAACTTTTGAAGTGTTTCCTATTGGAGGAAAGCGTCTTCTTATGGTGGTGTAGTTCGGAACCCACATTTTGGTTATCAAATACAAGAGTTGGAGGGTGTGCAAAGAAAAGCAGCTAGATTTGTTTGTGGAAATTATCGCAGGACACAGTCAGTAACTGATATGATAAAGGAGTTGGATTGGGAGTTATTGGAGGGAAGGAGGAGGGTGATGAGAGTGCTGGGATCGTACTGGGTATATGTTGGTTATGCGGCTTGGAGGGATATTGGTCAAAGAATTAGTAATAGTGCGTGGAAGGGGAAAGGCGACTATGACCACAAGCTTGCGCTTGATTTCATGCATAAGGGAGTGGGAAAATTTTCTTTTGTTCCTAAGGGTTTCAGGGATTGGAACAAATTACCAACTGAAGTGATGAATAATTTACCAAAAACGCTTAAGGAATTTAAAATTAAAATTTGTAAATCAAAAAAATAAATGGGGGAGGAATTTAACATTCCTATTATAAAAGAAAATTTATATATACAGGGTGTCCAGAAAAGGACTCCCTGATTTCAAAATTAAATATCTCGAAAACAAAGATCGATAGAGGAATGCAGTAAACGGTATGTTTATTGTGACAGCTGTAAGAAGTGTATACAGCAGTGTGAAATAATAGTTACAAAAGCTGCTAACAGATGACGCTGTACAGCTCATATCAGCATACATAAGTGAAATAATCGTATGAAAACAATCTTTGCAAACAATCACATCAACTGTTCCTTCGGTACGCTAACCTCCTTTCACGTTTCAATGGTGGAACTGATCGCCCTGAGCTTCGGATCACTGTTTAGGTATTACGTATGGCGATTATAGCGCCATCTGTTAGCAGCTTTTGTAACTATTATTTCAAACTGCTGTATACACTTCTTACAGCTGTCACGATAAACATACCGTTTACTGCATTCCTCTATCGATCTTTGTTTTCGAGATATTTAATTTTGAAATCAGGGAGTCCTTTTCTGGACACCCTGTATGTAAAGGGGTAATTAGATGACTAGGCGAAATGCCATCAGATCGTTAGTTCCATCGCAGTTAAAATAAATAATAATAATAATACAGTTATGATCAGCAAAATTCAATTACAGTTACTACTGTAACATTTAATTTTAAGCTCAGATGGACACCAATCTTTCTTTCGGAGTATTCCCTATGATGTTGGAAATGACGTCCATATCCTAATGTTATGAGAATCAATTTTATAATAATTTTGAATTACTTAATCAGAATTCCTAGCCAAGTCAAGTGGCGTATCATCAGACTGGATGGGATATAGTGAAAATAAGATTCACAATCTATGGTAATATTAACTGATGAAATTGAACTTTAATTTTACAAAAACAAACAATGACTAGTTTTCTTTAAAAAGAATTTACAATACAAATCACTGATCATAAAGTTTCTCAGGAGAGAAAGATTTATAAACTCAGGGCAGTTCCTAGGGCGAACGTCGATGAAGTTTTTGTTTCCGGAATCCGTGGTCAGCGGGGTTGCTGAGCCGCCGTAGTTTCTCACCCAAGAAAACTCGTTTCGACTGAGTGTGCAAATCTAAGAATTAGGCGGGGAATTCTCGTCCATTGATTCAATCCCACATGAAACATACAGTTTACAGTTAATAACAGTATTAACAAATTCACGGATTGGCTCACACGACTCAGGGTCACCACCTGTGGTGCGGGCCCTTTATACATATAAAGTAATATCGATTACTTACTATTAAATTAATAAACCTTTTAGTACAAAATATTGAATAAGTCTCGTAATTATAGGAAAAATATGCGAGGATAACTTACTGAAGAATCGAAAGTTTTTAACCTGCTTTCTGTATCGTTTCTGAGACTGAAGTTAACGATGTTATCAAATGATACTTGTACATTCAATTTTTCGACTGATGATCGATAGAGAAGGTGCCTATTTTAGTGCTGTTGTTGCAACCAAACACCCTCAGCAAAAGTCCGCGAAATAACAAGCTTAATGGTTTTAGTAACAATATGAAACATTATGCCTACTTATTAACATAAAGCAAACGATAATAGATTATTAACGTCACCAAAGCACGCAATAAAGAAAGATTAAAAAGACAATATTGATTTTTCACACACACATGTCAACAAGATGACAGCGACTGGTATATTTTTATCTATGCATGTGGTGCGGGCCCCTAGGCTACAGACAAGGTAGCCTATGCCTAAATGCGACCCTGACACGACTGGTTTTTCCTTCCACTGCTCTCCCTATCAGTTCGGCGTCGCCTCTCACCGGCCCTGCAGTGTATGACAACAGGGCGAGCTCCACAACTGCCAATCTCACAGCCACTGCAAGCACACTGAGAAAACTTTTGTGTGAGAAGAAAGATTCAATCGTAAATTTTACTAGCAGTGATACATAATGGAAGAAGGCTATTATAATATGTTAGCGGGCGGCCGTGTAGCTCAAGTGGTAGAGCGCCCGTGGGTCGATCCCCGATGAGGCCGATGATTCTCATTGAAGCTGACCGTCCGGAACGGCCATCTCCCCAAGCCCACTCAACCTGAACCGTGGGAGCATGGCGCTGACCTCACCACATCACTTCTTGAGTACCTAAGGTCAAATTGGGAGTGCGGACCTCTACTTCCTTGAATCCGCAGAAGAAATGGCCGCAGAGCTGAAAGAACCCTGCATGAAAAAGAGTATTTCAAGTAAAAGGAACAATTAATCTGTGGGCAGAGCACGCCAATTGTAACTGAAATTACGGGTCAGATTCAATATAGCGAATTTCAGAATCAGTGGAGAGTACAGATAAAACTAGATAAAAATTGTAAGAACGAAGACTTTCCCGGCATATGACTGCAATGTAGTCTTCACGGGTGTACCGCCGGATAGTGTTGTGGAAACACAATATTTCGACGGCTGGCTCTGCCGTCTTCTTCAGGTGATGAGACATGTGTAATGGTCGGCAGTATCTGTGGGTCAGCCGACCATTACACATGTCTCATCACCTGAAGAAGACGGCAGAGCCAGCCGTCGAAATATTGTGTTTCCACAACACTATCCGGCGGTACACCCGTGAAGACTACATTGTAGATAAAAATTGTTACACTCCACATTCACTGAAAACAGAAACTTGTTGTTTCATAATAATATTCCAACTGAATAATGAACGAATTTGTAATTCAACTTTCCATTGTGACAATCGAGACACAGAAATTAAAAAAAAGATTACAACTATGGATTTTTCATCTTTTCTTTTTGCTAGCTCATAATTTTAAGATTTGTGCACCAGATTTAAAGATTTTATGATGAACTAGGTGTATCATAATAACCCCACAATTATGGAAGATAACATTAGCGAAATTCAAAATTTATAGTAACTCATCTGGGGAATGAGAGCCAGAATTACGGAAGTAATTAATTTTAAATTAACTAAAAAACTTTAGTTCACACCTCGAAGGTTGGTTGGATGCTCCAGAAACAGGCTTACTAAGCCATTGTGTAAGAGGTAGGATGGCCAGTTTCCTCGGCGACCTGCAGTTTAACGTGGAATCCAAATCGTGGAACGACAAGGCATAGCTCATATGATCAATTAAAAATTCTTTCCCCCACAGAGATTTGACCCTAGGACTGGAGCAGCAAACTTCTTGAAAGGAATCGCTTTAACCACTAAGCTACCACACTACACTAATAAATTTTAAGTAAATTATAATCTTTTTTTTCTGTCATCAGTGTTTCGATTGGTTTGGTGCAATCCTCCATCCCTTCCTATCCTGTGCTAACCTCTTCATTTCTACATACCCCTTACAACCCACGTCATCAATTATCTGCTTCATACATTCTAATCTCTGTCCTCTACAGTTCTTACCTTCGACTGTTCTCTCCACCAGTAAATTAACTAATCCTACCAGCCTATCTCTTCTTTCTGTAAGCTTCTTCCACAAACTTCTTTTCTCTCCCATCATTTATAAAACTCGTTCATTTGTTACTTTGTCTGTCCAATTAATTTTCAGCATTCTTCTGTAGCACCACATTTCAAATGCTTCAATTTTCTTTATTTCCAGTATTCCTAAAGTCCGTGTTTTACTACCATAAAGTGCTGTGCTCCACACAAAGAGTTTTAAAAAGTTTTTTCTAATTCCTAGATCAATATTTGAGACTAAACGGTTTCTCTTTTTCATGAAGGCTCTTTTTGCTTGTGCTATTCTGCTTTTAACATCATTCCAGCCTCCGACATCGGTTGAAATTTTGCTTCCCAAGTAACAGAATTCACTTACTTCTTCTACTGCATTTCATCACGTTAGTCTTGCTTTGATTTATATTCAGTCTAAAGTCTTCCTTCAGTATTTTGTTCATGCCATTCAGTAACTTCTCAATATCCTCAGCCCTCTCTGCTAACAAGACAAATTCATCAGCAAAACATAGCATACTGATTTTTTTCTCCCTGAACACTTATGCCACATGGAAACTTTTCTTTGACTTTCTTCATTGATAATTCTACATACAATTGAATATTAACGGGGATAGACTACAACCTTGCCTCACACCCTTTTTAACTGATGCATGTCTCTCATGATTTTCTTGTACAACCTAACATTATTAAAACTTTTTCTAAATCAACAAATGCCATAAAAGTATCTTTGTTTTTCTTGTTCCGCCCTTCAAGTATTAATCTTAAAGACAGAATTGCTTCCCTTGTATCATGATTTTGCCTAAACCCAAACTGATCTTCGCCTACTATCTCTTCTACTACCCTTTCCATCCTTCTGTATATTATTCTGGTCAGTAATTTTGAAGCGTGTGATGTTAGACTAATGGTGCAATAATTCTCACATTTGTCGGCTTGTGCTTTCTTTGGAAGTGTGAAGATGATATTTTTTATTAAAATCAGTTGGAATTTCTCCTGTTTCATTACTTTTTGATATCAGCTTGAATAATCTTTCGATTCCTAAGAAATTCTGCAGGGATCTCATCAATTCCAACTGCCTTATTTGCTTTCAAGTCATTCAGAGCTTTATTAAATTCTGTCTTCAAAACAGGATCTCCTAAGACATCAATGTCGACATCGCCTTCCTTTTCCGTTATTCTGTTGTTCAAGACATCCCCTTCATATATTTTCTCAATGTATTCTTTCCATCGGTTAGCTCTATCTTCTGAGCTTAAAAGAGATTTCCCATCGGCAGGTTTAATGTTCATACCTGTTATCTTCATTTCTCCAAAATTCTGTTTGATCTTTCTGTATGCAACATCTACATTACCTACGACCATTTCCTTTTTTACTTCTTCACACTTTTCTTGTAGCCAGTTTGTATTTCCTATTTATTTGATTTCTAAATTGCCTGTACTGCTCTCTTCCTGCTTCATCCTGAGCATTTTTGTACCTTCTCCTCTGATCCATCAGCTCCAAAATATCTTAAGTGGTCCAAGGTTTTCGGGCTGCTTGTTCCCTAAAGCCTAATGTTTTTTCTACCAGCTTTCATTATTTCGGTCTTAAATGTGTTCCATTCGTCCTCGGTTGAGCTCCTTTAAGAGTTACTTCTTAGACCTAAGTCTACCATTTCTGCAAATTTTTCTCTGGTGCTAGATTGTTTGAGTTTATTCACTTTCAGTCTGTTCTGCTTATACTGCTTCCTTATTCGCTTAAATTTCAGCTTGCACTTCATTATTATCAAATTATGGTCAGAGTCTATGTTTGCTCCTGGGTACGCTTTACAGTCTAGAACTTGATTCCTGAATCTCTGTTTGACCATGATATAATCTATGTGATATCTGCCTGTATCCCCAGGACGTTTCCAGGTGTGTATTCTTCTTGCATGGTTCTTAAACAGTGTGTTCGCCACTACTAGTTTATATCTTTCACGAAATTCTCGCAACCTGCTTCCTCGTTCACTTCTTTCTCCTAGACCAAAACTTCCTATAATATTCCCATATTTTCCTTCTCCCACTATTGAATTCCAATCACTAATAATTATTAGATTTTCTTCCCCCTTCACATATTGGATTAATTCTTCAATTTCAGCGTATATTTTTTATATTTCTCCATCATCTTCACGTGACGTTGGCGAATATACTCTTACTAATGTGGTTGGCACGGGCTTAGTTTCTAACTCATCAAAATAATCCTGTCACTAAACTGTTTATAATAACTCACCCATTTCCCTACTTTCATGGTCATTGCAAATCCGACACCAGCGACAGCGTGTGTGCTAGTTATCCTCTGTTCCCAGACCAGAAATCCTGTGTGTCCTTCCATTTAATCTCACTAATCCCAACGAAATCTAATTCAAGTTGTTCCATCTCTCTTTTTAAGTTTTCTAACCTACCTGCCCCATTCAGATTTCTAACATTCCACGCTCCGACTCGTAGAATGTTTCTATCCATTCTGATGACTCCTCCCTGAACTGTCCCCACCCGGAGATCTGATTGGGGGCTATTTTACCTCTGGAACATTTTACCCAGGAAGAAGTCGTCGCGATATATGTAATTTGAGAGGATTACATGTCCTCGGGATACCCTTTGGGTCTTTAATGCAGTGGTTTCCCACTGCCTTCTGCATCCCCATTCCGTTGATCATTTCTGATTCATCCACTTTAGGGGCCGTTTTCAAACCTAAGGGCAAGAGGGTGCCCTGAATCGCTCCCCGCTCTTCCGCCCTCCTTTCGGAGGCCGTCGGCAAGCAGTGGATGACTCCTGATACCGGGAATCTTTCAGTTTCCAGAGCCTCGTCCATGCAAACAGGGTGCACCACGTGATGGAGAGGTTGACATTTGGTAGGAAAAGGCTAGTATGGTCTCTCCCAAACTCTTACAAATTATAATCTAAAATTTTTTTAAACTGTTGTCATAGAATCGTAAATAATATGAAAGCTAATTAATTGATAGTGTAACTTTGGGGCTGCTTGAAACAGTATGTTTCAAAAATAATAGCATGTAATTCATTGACTGGCTATTGCCGCCTATTACCATAATTAATCGCCCCACTTGTCATAGTTTACGACTTTCAGGTGTCAGTTGTCCGAGTATCCTCACCAAGTATTGTGTGACTTGAAATGAAAATTTCTCGTGTTTTCTGCCGGATAGTATTTTTATTTAATACATCATACAATTCAGCATACAACGTTTCGGCTGCAACCTCCGCTGCCTTCATCAGGTAATGAGTTATACCAAAGCTAAGACTGTTAGCGTCATCTATATGGCTTGCGCCATTTTGTCTTCACAGTACCAGGTTAAAACCTTCTACTGCTGTGTGTTATGCTTTTTTGGAAATGGCTTTTTGGTTAAGTCGTCAATTGTTAGCATTGTCTATTGGTTTCTTGTTCTCGACGTGGAGGCGGTGATGAGCTGCGTGAGCAGCGTCACCACCACCGTTAGCTGATCGCTGGGTCCGGTACGGCAGTGGCAGAGGTCGTCAGGTCGACCTTCTCGGCGGCCAAGTGGCTGCCGACCGTACCGTGGAGCCTTTTTTTTTAAGTGTCACTGCCTCAACGGCATGTTTATGTAAAAGGCCCCGCTACCTGGGTATCTCTACCTAATGTGTAGCTTGTTTTGGATGGGTTTGTTTGGGGACGCTTTTTATTCTCTTTAAGGGGGAAAAAGGCTATGGTATGTCACTGACATCCTTGTGGATATCAGGTGACATCCTTATTGAAAACCCCTTTAGGGTTTACTAAGTCCGTTGGGTATCATCGTCGTAATCAGCTGTGTTAAGAGCTGGACGACTTTCCCCAACTGGTTGTCTAGTTTTTCTCGATGGTCATGGCTGCAGCAGTATTGTGGTGGTGGTAGACCGCTTCCCTGTTCAGTGGTCTTAGTATGTGGCCTCTTGGATCGTCGATGGTTGATTTCCTGGTCTTCTTCTCTTGGTGGTTTTCCTTTCTTGCAGTCCAGGTGTGGCTTGGTTGGCGTCGGCTTCTGTCGGCCGAGGCTAGTAGCTTCTTCCTCACAGCACATCCGCCGTAGCTCGCCGCGTGGTCAGCCCCACAGTTTGCACACGTCGTCGTGGCTTCACGCGGGCGCGTGCAGACCGCGACGCTGTGGGCTCCACCGCAGCGGACACAACGTAGTTGGTTGCTGGATTCGTATGCCCGATGCTAGAACCCTTGGCATCGGAAGCATTAGTTGATCGTGCTTGGTTTCCTATTCCGAACATTCCTGGTGTTTCGGTCTTTGCCTTGGTGACTGGTTCCCGCTGGATGCTCAAATGCTGGTTCCGTCACGGGTCGGCTCTGTCCATCTTCCGGTAGTGGCTTGTGTTTCTCGCCTCGTGGAGAAACATCGGGTTCCATGGTTCTAGTAGTTGTTTTTTCCGCAGTTGGTTGCGTACTGTCTTGGTGTTTATCAAGGCTCCTCTGTCCACCGAGGCGGTCGATGGCGGTCCCCATGGTTATCTGGAATGTGCTGTCGGTGGTGAACGCCGTCACTGTGGCCCGTGTCTTCTCTGGAAGCGTTGCCATATAGTGGGGTATCTCGGACATGGTTGCCTGCTGAGGCGGCGAGATGGCTTGGAGCAGATGGTCCATGGCTGCTTGAGTGTCGACTGTCTGGTCGTCGTTCCTGGGTGCATTGGTTCTCGGCGATACAGTGCCCTCTGTCTTCCGTGAGTAGGGTGGTTTGTTGACTTGATTGTTGTTCGGCGTGGCGTGGAGTTCTGCCGTCTTCATCTTGAGAAGTTTGGCATCGAGGGTGTCCAGGTACCTGTCTTCGTCGAATTTTTCTGCATAGACGCTTGGGAATAGTACATGTCTTGACCAATCCATTCCCTCCCCGATGACTGGCTCGGCGAGATGTGCGTATTTCGGCTCGCAGAGCGTTTGGGTCAGCACCTTGGTGGTTTCGGAGGGAAGTCGCCAGGCATAGACTTTCTCGCTGGTCTTGACTCTGAGCTCTAGCGCCCATGGGTCTCCCTCCTTGAGGAGGTACTCGATGAGTTCCTTGATGGTGTAATCTGCCGAGTCCAGGAAGTACTCATGTGTTGGGGTGTAACAGCGAAAGTAGATCGGGGCGTCTGTGCCCAGCCGACTATTGTCGTCCACAATGTACTGTGGTGAAGACCAGCATGAGCTTCCCGGCGAGTGAGATGATGTAGGTGAGGCGTCATGGCTGCTCGTGCTTTTTCTCGGGTTTACATCGTCCTTCCCTGCCGCATGGCTCCCGCGGCCTCCACTTGACAGGTTGCCTGGGTCCAACCGGTCACCGTCACCGCGCGGTAGTGAGCGGACGTCTGGGCCGCGTGCTGCAGTAGGCCCGGGCTGTTCTGGTAGTGCGGCGTCGTGGCGTACCGCAGCACCGGGTACCTCCCCACTGGGAGTGTCTGCTTGATCCGACCTTCCGCCACCCCTGCGGGGCGCGGACTGCGACGCCACGTAAGGTGTAGCCGTCAGCTGTCCGGGATGCACCCGTGGCACCAGGTGTCGACTCCAGACAGCTATCTCCATGAGAGGAGCGGTCCCGAGCCGACCGTCCTCCACCACTGCGTGGTGAGGACTGACCGGTAGCGGCCTTCGCGGCGAGTATATCTCGTTGAGGGAGTGGTGCCGCCTGGCGGCGGGCTGGCGTATGGTCTAGCCGCCGCTTCTTTACCATGATGCGCGCGCAACTGGAGCCGTCATGGGCTGGTCTTCGCGACGCGGAACGGGCCGCCTATTGAGCCCGCGCGTTGTAGCTGGTCTGGCGGTGTGGGGTGGCTTGCTGGAGCTGGTCTCCTGCTGGGCTCTCCTTGGCGCCGTGGCAGCTTTGGAGCGATACTTCGCCCTAAGCTGCTTCTTCTTTTCACAGCCAGAGAAGCAGGCTGCATGGTTTAGTTGCAGCAGACAGCCTCTTCCCTGGCTGTGGTACATTCGGCCGCACGATGATCAGCCCCACATCTGGTGCATCTGCGCCGGTTTTTGTATTCCCTCACCTCGTGCCCGTGTAGCTGGCAGTTGAAACATTGCCGGAGCTCGGGGGGAGAGGGTTTCTTCTTGGTGACCCTCATAACCCTCGCCCTCGGTTGTGCCTCCACAGTCGCAGGGAGCGGTTGTCTCGGCGGGCTTGTGTAGAGGCCCATGTCCTAGTGCGTCTGGCAGGCCCTCTCCAGGTCCGGCGGGCATGATGCGAGGATCTTAAGTCCTCCGACCGTTGGCCAGCAGAATATGGGAAGCTCAGTTGCTAACAGCAGCTTGACGTACAGGCTCGCCCAGTTGCCGGAGAACGGAACTTTTATTGGCAGTACAGGTCCCATTTCGATGCTTAGGACCGGTTCCACCTCGTCCTGAACTGGGCTAGAGGGCTTGGTCATTAGGGTGTCCCGTCGATGTATGATTAAAAAAAAATCCAAGCTACATTATCGCAAGAGGTATCAAAATTTGCGTAATTTAACACAGATTACGAAAAAGGTTAAAAAACTAGAAATGCGTGTCATCTTGAGGGCTCTACCACTCTTTGAAGTTTTGTAAATTTTATGTTTTTACAGACTTAAACCGTATTCATAAAATAATACAAAAATCAAGTTTAAATGGTATTTTATTGTTGAAATTAATGAAACAAAACACAAGAAAACAAAATAAATAAAATAGAGCTCATAATTAATGACAAAAACTTAGAATTTAAACTTATTTTTATGTCCAAAATTTGGCATTTCTGCTTGAGATTGCAACCTGTTTCTAATAAAACCATCTCTTGAAGTAACGTCAGTTATACTTTGTGAGGCCTCTGTCACTAGTTTCACACATCTTTCCACCAATTGTGTGTGACAAGGAAACTCAACAGTTTCTAAGCTCTTATCTTTTGCCATGATTTGAAGGTCCTTATTAGAAATATTTCTAAGAACTGGTGATGCTGTAACCTGACACTCGTGCCACACAATAATTTTGATGTAATCTTTAGTATAGAAGTTAATTTTTGATGGTTTAAATACCCTGCGTTTAATGCTTCTTTCAGCTTCTCTTGCTTATATTATTCTTCGCAATGCCAGCTCCCGAATGTGGTCTCTATCATCAAACAACATATTGACAAGTAGGTTTTCTGGGTGCGCAAAAAAAATCATTTCTTTTGATCACAGAATCCACAACAGATCTAAGATTTTCGGGTAAAAATCGAGAGTACATAATCAATTGAAAAAGATGTTTGACTCCGTCTTTAAAAGACATCTTTTGCTTGATTAAGAACCAAATCAGAGCGTATACTTTAATCACGTAGTTGAGTAACATTTTCAAATTTCAAATGACTTTTTAGCTCTCCTTATTGACTCTTCAATTCGTCTCTGCTGCTATTTCATTCATCTAGTCGTTTCTTTCTTATCAACACTGCTTACAACCATTTTCCTATCATTTCTTTGATCCAACAGAAAACTTCTCTTATTGATGGGAACTTTCTTATGTTTCAAACACGAACAAGATTCAAATGAAGAGCATTTACCAGCAGCCAAGTCGAAAATTTTACTTCAGTTTGTTTTCAAAACTATAATTTCATTTGCTTTTGGGGTATCTTTTCAAATTTAAGTACTGTTCGAAATAGGATTTCAGTAATTGAATAAATCATTCCTTAGTTAAGATTGGAATCGAAGCTTTGGTCCAAATATGGTGATCTTTTCAGAAACAATCGCATATATACCTGAATTGAATGGACCCTTTTTTCATTATGCTTCAATTTCATGTCGTTCTTGACAAATAAAATAAATTTAATGACGTCCCTTATAATTGGTAGCTGCCGATCGTCACGTTGTTTGTATGGTCCTAATATAGCACAAGTAGTCTCACTACGCCTCAATCGCATTCCTTAAAAAAATAACAAAATCCACTTGTAACACTCTAACGATCGCAAATATACGTAAAACTATAAAAATGCATTACGTTTAATGCTATATAGCATTAAATTACTTTTGCTATGGAGAAAACACTCGCGAGTCAAGCCAACAATGTCCTCGATACAAATTGAAACTTGACGGTATTTGAAGGTTGAAACCTAACAAATTCAAAGTCACCGGTAACGTGTCATTGCATGCAAATCGAAACGTCGTGTTTGTATTACACCTAAATAGAACAATAAAGTAAATATTTTTATATATTTAGTCCAGGAGCAGAAATTAAAGATAGGGAAATACCACCATAAAAACATCAATTTTTCAAAATTTTGAAGATTGGTAGAACCCTAAAGACATAGTTTTATTTTATTTTCAAAATCATTTTGGTAATCTACGACCAATTACGCAAATTTTAATAGCTCTTGCGTAACGGAAAACGTAAAAAAAATATTTTCGGGACACCCTAGTGGTCATCTCCGGCTCGAGCTCTGCTTGGTCGTCGGGTGTCTCCTCGTTAGCAGTGACCGACTCCTTATCCTCGTGGCTTTGGCTGGATGATGACGGAGCTATTTGCTGCTAAGTCTTTTTCTAGCAGTCGTGGCGAAGGCTTTGTCACTTGACATTTCCTTCCATTTGTGGGTTGGCCTGTCTTTGCGTGTTGTTTGTCATTAATGTTACTCTTGTTTGGTTTTCATGTTTATAGAAGGATAGATAATGGTATTTTGTGCTTATCGAAAGCAGTATTGTAGTTTCCAAGGTTGGCTATTAGAGGATTTGTAGATTTCATTGCTCGCCTATAGAAGGAGTCCGAGAGTGTCTTAATCCTTTCTGTAAGCGTCGGGATGCCTGCGGCTGCATACAGGTCAGCAACTGGGAATCGGAGTGGGACGTGTAGTGCTCGTCGCAGCGCCCGGTTCTGCATGGTCCGCAGTCTGGCCAATCGGGTCCTGGCCGCGTACCACCACACCGGGCACGCATATTCCATTATCGGTCGGACCAGACCGCAGTATATGCTGACTCCAGTGCTGGGGTTAAGCGAGCTGTTCTGGTTGAGGACCGGGTAGAGTTCTCGAAGCCGAGCAGCTACTCGGTTTCGTAAGTCCTCGATGTGTCGAGTCCAAGTGAGTTTTAGTATCCATTGTCACACCCAGGTATTTTACTGTTTGTGACCACGGTATGATTTCCCCGTCGAAGGTGAGGTTCGGGGGTAGGTTTTGATGACGAGGGCGCTTCCCCAGCGCCTAGTCAGCATAATTGCCTGAGTTTTGTTGCCGTTGATGGTTATACGCCATCTTCTGGCCCACGCGATGGTTTGTTGCAGGGCTTCTTGTAGTCGACGTAGTGCAATTGCCCTGTTCCTGTGTGCAACAAACAAAGCTGTATCGTCATAGTATAACGCTGTTCGGACCGTGGCAGGAGCAGGGACGTCAGCTGTGAATAGGTTGTATAATATTGGTTCCAGCACAGATCCTTGTGGGACTCCCGCATTGATTAGGCGCCTTGTTTGGCATTTGGCTCGCCCACACGCACCCTGAATGTTCTACCACAGAGGTAGCCTTTAATCAACTTAACAACAGGGCTGGGGAATCCCTGTTGAAAAAGTTTGTATAGAAGCCCTTCATGCCATACGGCGTCGAAAGCTCTTGCCACGTACAGTAGAACCAGTCGGCAGGGTCCCTTGTGGTTGAAAGCAGCTGTGGCTCGTTCCACGATGCGCATGATTTGATATGTGGTAGAGCGGCCTTGTTGGAATCCAAACTGGTAGTCAGGCATGATGCTTTCGTTTTTGATGTGGACATTCATTCTCCTGAGCAGGAGTCTTTCAAACACCTTGCTCAGGGCTGGCAATAAACTGATTGGTCTGTAATTTTGTGGGAAACAAGCTGTACTTGCCGGGTTTTTGCACTCCGATCACGACAGCCTGCTTCCAGTGTCTTGGGAATCTTTGTGTTCTGAGGATGTTGTTAAACACCTGAGCTAGGTGAGAGATGGCCTCTTGCGGTATGTTTTCTCAGCATTTGATTCCCTAACTGATTTACGCCTGGAGATTTTCTGGGTGGAAGTTGATTGATGATTGCGCCGGATTTCTACTTCAGTGGTCTCTTCTATTTGGTAATCGTCTTCGGCTACAAGGAATCTTGATTACCCTCCGTCTGACTTCCGCTGTGTGTTCGGGGTCTTGATCTTCTGCGGTGCGGAACTGTCGTTCGAAGTGGTCCGCAAGTGCTTCAGCTTTCCATTCTTCTGTAAAGACCAGGCCTCTTTCCCCCGTGGAGTTGGGGGATGCGTGCTCGGCGTTTGGTGAAACGTCGAGTTTCATTCTATAAACTGCCGTCACGTATGTTCAGGGATGCTAGTTTCGCAGACCATTCACTGTTTCGATGTTCTGTAATGGCAACTTTGAGTTCTCGTTGGAGACGGTTTAAAAGGGGCTTGGTTGCAGGTTGGCGTGTCATCTTCCATTCCATCTCCACTCTGTTTTTGTGCCTGATTTGTGAAAGTATTTGCGGAGGTAGTTGACGGGACTGCTGCTTTGTACCAGGTGGTGGTGTGACGTTTTTGGCTGCCTGGACACAGTAGTGGAGAACTGTTGTAGTTCCGTCTCTGGTTGAGTAGTTGGCTGTTCTGGATTGATACTCTAATTGTTTCTCGGAAGCTGTTCCAATCAGTTTTGTTGAAGTTGAAACAGTTGGAGCGGAGTTTGCGCCATGTTCCAACGTCCATATTTACTATCACTGGCAAGTGATCTGATGATAGTTTATTCACTTTGCTGGCAGCAATGAAGCCAGTGATTCCTTTGGTGATGACAATATCCAACACATCTGGTCGGTTGCCACTCCATGGGTGGTGCGTGGGCTCGTCCGGCCCCCATGCTTGTAGATTATGTCGTTGGCAGAGGCGGTGGAGTTGTGCTCCAGCTTGATTTCTTATGCGGGAGTTCCACTCGGGGTGCTTCGCATTTAAGTCTCCACCAATGAGAAGCTTACCCATGAGGGTGAACATTTGGAGGAAGTCGCCTTCTTCGAAGGTTCTGCGTGGTGGCCTGTAAGCTGCAACCACGGTGATCGGTCCTATGGTAGTTGCCACTTCTATTGCTCGTGCTTCTACTTGCTGCATTGGTTGGAGTCTGATATCATGGTGTGGGAGTCCTTGTTTAATATAAATGGCTACTCCCCCACCAGCTGTAGGTCTATCATGTCTGTAGCAGTTGTAATTTGCTACGGCGGCTCGCAGACCCGGTTTCAGGTGAGTCTCGATTACCAGGCAGATGACCACATTCTCCTCCTTTAAAAATTTTCGAAACTCTCCCATTTGTTGATAGATACCACAGGCGTTCCAAACGCATAGTGACATATTCTCAATGTTGATTCGGTACATAACTGTCGTGGTGATTTTCTGATTTTGCGGAACTGTTGTCCCTCTTTACTGCTGCTTTGATGCCTGCGGCTAGCATATCGAATTTGGTGAGCATGGAAGTAAGCATGTTTTGCAGCGTCCCAACGATACTGAATAGCCCGTCCATTTCTCCACCGTTGTTGGTTGCCTCGGAATGTGGACGAGGCTGGTGGCAGAGGTGGCAGTCTTGCCTGTTGTGGCTCTGGGCTGTTTCGGCCTGGGGCCTGCCTGATCTCATCCTACGTTTGTTGGGTCCCGCTTTTAGTTGCTGTTGCGTAGGAGGAAGATGAGTTGCCACTGGCTGAGTTTGTGTTTGCACTTTTCTTCCTTGGGGTGTGGACTCCTTCTTCTGGTAGTTGCCTTTTGGAGGCTTTTGGCGGTGGTTTGGCTGCCTTGGGTGGAGTAGGCTTCCCAGTTTGTTGCCCCTGATTTTGGTTCTTTGTAACGTTCTGTGAATCCTCACGGAGTGCTCGATTTTCACCTGGATTTTGTCTCTTTCTTGTATCTTTCTTTTTCCGGGCTGCATCTGCCTGCTCAGCTGCGTTACCACGCAGTCTGTCCCGGGCTCGCTTGAAGGCCGGACAGCCCTTGTAGCTTGCTACATGCTGCCCCTGACAGTTGGTGCATTTTGGAGTGTCCACTCCCTTCTTTATAGTGCAGTCATTCGAAAGGTGGGGTCCAGCGCACTTGATGCAGACCGACGGCATGTTAAAGTGGCGGGCGATGTGCCCAGGTGCCTGGCAATTGAAGCACTGTGTTGGGCCGTTCGAAGACCTTAATTTTTCCACGGTGATGCGCAGAGACATCAGGGATTCTAGTAAGAAGATCTTTTTATTTTGCGGTCTATCTGGGAGGACAACCAGGAACAGAGGCATCAGATCCGGTCCCCCAGGTCTCTTCAGTTGCACGACGGAGCGTATATCGAACCCCAGATCTTCTAGTTCCTCCTTTATGTCTGCCGTCGGCATATTTATTGGAACTCCTCTAAGGACTGCCTTGTTGTGTTTTTCGGCAGCAGAGGGAAAGGTGTAATATGGAATTCCTTTCCGCTGTAGTTCTGCAGTGACGTTGAGGTGTGGTGTTGAGAGTAAATTTTACTTTGTCGCCACCGGCAGATTTTGCTTGGAATGGTTATATGAGTTGTGGAATTGAACCACTATCGGTGGAAGTTGTCTTTGGGTATGTTGCTGCTGCTGCTGTAGCGGCTGCTGTTGTGTTTGTTCTTGCTCCATTTCTTCTGTTAGGGCACTGTATGGATTTGATAGTTCCATTTGTGCTTCCCGCAGGGTGTCCATCTGTGGGGGCCGGACTGTTTTCCTAGCGATTTGGAATTCATCCACTGCGGGTGTTTGTACAAATGTTGTGGTGGTATGTATGGCTTCACTAAGCATAGAAGTTTTAGCCGATGTTATAGATCTTGGCAGTTGTATCTTTTCTGGCTTTTTGCTGTGCTTTGCCTTTTTACTTTGCGATGGACCAGGTTTGGTCTTCTCTTTTTGTCTCTTTATTTTGGAGCCGATTGAGACTGATGGCCCAGATTCTTTGCTGCCTCTTTTCTTGAGGCAGTTCAACACCATGCGGTCCGCTTCTCTGTTTATACCCATGACGTTTTGAAGTAGTATTGGCACGCTGGTTGCCGGTGATGAAGAGGTTGTAGCTCTGGAAGTTGTTGCAACGCTGCCAGGATTGTCAGTGACATACCTGTTTTCCGGAGCTGGAAGAATTCTTCTGTAGACTTGCTAGTTTCCTAGTGCAGGTAGAGTGACGTTGGAGGCACCATCCTCCAAGCAATCGTCAGCGGCGTTGAGTTCTGCGGCTTCCATCTGCTCTTCAGGGAGGCCTCAGGAGTTCCGTTTGGACGGTTGTTGTCACCGTTAGGTTGCTCCGTCCAAACCGGCCCTAAGATCTGACACACACGGGTTGCTACGCAAAGCGGAGGCCCTGGTATGGTTGTTTCCTGCATCCCTACGATCGGAGTTAACAGTCCCAGCCGACGGACCACCGACAGGGAAGCGCACCCCAGCTCCAGGCCACAGGAGGTGCAAGCATACGCCAGCAAAACAATAGGAAAGTTCTGAGGAGGTACCTCGTGGAACAACAAGGAAACTCCCCAGCGGAATAACAAGAAAATTTAAGTCAATAAGAAACAAGGAATTATTCAAACAAGGAAGTATGCGATAGGAACGCACGGAACAGTATGGTTTGGCAGCAGAAGAGCCTAACTTTCTTCTCCAGCCCGTGAGCTGGAGAATTCTTAGGTGAAGGATTTGCCTAGTTGGCATTGCCTTCATTTTTACTGGTTGTAATTTTTTTTTTAATTTTTTTATTTTTATATCTTACTAGACAGGGTGGCCCCGGCTGACTGGCAAATGACACCAATGATGATGATGATGATGATGATGATAGTATATCACGTGGCTCCACGGAAGTCAACAGTCGTTCTCTTCGCCATTAAAACAGGCGGATAAGTAAAAATTACATTCCGAGACTCCACAACGGCATCTCGGGCGGTCACCCATACAAGTGCTCACCAAGCTCAACGTTGCTTAACCAGCAGTAGCATCACGCCTAAAGCTGCTGCACGGGCGGCATTAACCAAGCTGGCCAATCACAGCGACCGATCTCCTGATTGACTCGGAGGCGGCGAATCAGCTTTCCCATTGGTCGACACGTCAAGACGGCGTTCTCTCGGACTTAATAATTTCAGATCTTGGACAATTGGCTCCCATGCTTCTCTCAGGAAAAGACCGGAATCTCTGTTAATGTTGTTGTTACTTATTCGAATCTCCAGAGATTCTCTTATTACCGAATCACAGAAGTATGATATTTGAGCCAAAACTTCAGAATTTTCAAAATTTATGTTATGAAAATTTTCTACTCCATGTTCAGCCAATGCGGATTTTTCCAATTGTAGCAACCGTAGATATCGTTGGTGCTCCGTGCGGCGTTACTCGATCTTTCTTATGGTTTGGCCAATGTATACTTTGCCGAATTCACAAGGAAATGAATATACTCCAGGGACTCGAAGCCCAGGTTATCCTTCACCGTGCATAGCATATCTCGTATCTTCGACGGTGGACGGAAGATACTCCTTACGCGATTCCATGCTAAAATTCTTCCGATTTTCCCGGAGGCATAAGGCAAAACGGCAACGGATTTTGGAGACGTTTCTTGTTCAGATTTCTGTCTTGGACATTACCGGCGTTAGGGGGGGTGAGCTGGTCAAATGTATCCAGGCCCGCCGGCTGATGGGGGCCCTGCTCACCGGCTGCAGGGGCCCCCAGGCCTCGAAGCAAGAATCCACCCATTGTCACCCGGCTAGTTTGTAGAGCTAAAAAAATTTTATACCGCGGTCCTGAAATTCCTAGCGCCGGGCCTGGTATTATTTCCTGGGGGAGAAAATTCTGTAAAAAAAAAAAAAAAAAAAAAAAAAAAAAAAAAAAAAAAAAAAAAAAAAAAAAATGCTACTACTGGTTAAGCAACATTGAGCTTGGTGAGCACTCAGATGGGTGACCGCCCGAGATGCCGCTGTGGAGTCTCGAAATGCAAATTTTTACTTATTGCCGCCTGTTTTAATCGCGAAGAGAATGACTGTTGACTTCCGTGGAGCTACGTCATATATATCATCATCATTGGTGTCATTTGCCAGTCATCCAGGGCCATCCGGTTCCACCCTGTCGGGGGTCGATCGAAGCGCCGACCAATGATGGAGCAGCGGGAAGTTCTCTATGGCAGCGGGCTATTTATAGAAGTTCCTGATGTTAATTAAAAAGAGGAAGCGCTCTTTAACGACGCATGCAGTTTTCGCTTTGAGCTTGTGTGCTTTGTTCGCTGCTTTTGTGTTTTCGCTCGCGGCGTGCGGCAGCCTGGATTTCTCGCTGTAGGGTCCCTCCCTGCCCGAGATAGTAGGGAATTACCGCCACACGGCCCTCTCCCGCTGGGAGAGGAACCCCCTGGCGCCAGTTTTAGGGTTGCTTCTGGCCTGGGCTAACCTTACGGTGACAACAAAGGGCCAGAGCAACACCCCCGCTAGGCTGTAACGTCGTGCGGACCGTGTGATCTACAGTTCCCGCTTCTTACTGAGTCAGCAACAATGACCAGCGGACCTCCTCGTCTAGTTACTGACATGGAAGGAGCAGATCAGCCTGAAAATACGACGTCCATGCAACAGCCAAAGGACGTAAACATGGATACAAACCCGACTACGGCAACTTCGCCAGCGATGAACGGGACTACACAAGAACATGACGCCCGTGCTACCAAGCGGTGCATATCGCCACCCACTATTGGAAATGTGAAGCACCCCAGAAATGAGCAACGGGGAAATTCTGTAAAATTTGGTGTTCCAGTGTCGCAGTTTAACCCTACTAACAGGGACAAGAAAGCTGTATACAAGAAAATTAAGGGAGCTTTCAGCTTTCCCTCACCGACGGTCACTGACCAACACAACTGCGCTATTGCAAAGAAAACCAACTCCAACCGCAAAGTAAACTCTCCTGGAGAACAGTCTGACGGAGATGGCTTTATGCTGGCCCACCGCACCAGCAAGCCCCCACCTTCACTGGATCCGAACAATATTGAAACAAGTAACCCATATAACGTACTGACTCAAGAAGAGCCTGCTCAAGAGCCACAACAGCAGCCGCAGCTACAGCAGCAGCAACAGGAACAGGCACCCATCCAAGGCATCAGATACCACCCATAGTAGTACAGTTCCCCAGAAGCTACAAAGAAATGCATCAGATGGTCAAGGGGATCCTCCAAGACAGGCCATTCCAAGCGAAGACTGCTGGGGGCGATAAGGTTAAATTAACCTTCAACTCTACAAATGATTACTTGGAAGTGACTGCTGCACTGCAAAGGGCAAACATACCCTATTATACTTTTCCTTCCGCAGCAGAGAAGATACTAAAAGTGGTAATCCGCGGGATGCCTTCAAACATGCCTTCTGAAGACATAAAAGAAGAACTCGAAGACAGCGGATTCGACATTCGCACAGTGACACAGCTGAAAAGACCAGGCGGTTCAGACCTAATGCCTCTCTTTCTTGTGGTTCTACCAGATAGGCCACAGAATAGAAAAATCTTTTCCCTGGAATCACTGATGTCACTACGCATCTCCATCGAGAAATTAAGATCTTCCAATGGCCCTACTCAATGCTTTAACTGCCAAGCCCTAGGACATGTAGCACGCCATTGTAACATGCCCTCGGTATGCGTTAAATGTGCTGGGGCACATTTATCCAATGACTGCACCATGAAGAAGGGGGACAGCACACCAAAATGCGCTAACTGTCAAGGAAGTCATGTTGCCAGCTACAAAGGGTGTCCTGCGTACAAACGTGCCAGGGATCGGCAACGAGGAATCACCTGTGTCCACTCCTCTAGAGAAAACAAGAAGACTGATGACAAGACGACTAAGGACACAGCTGTCCAACAATCACCCGCCGCCGACTATCCTAGTCGACAGCGAGAGAACAAGAATAAGCCCCCTCCTGCACAGAACGATAAGAGACCCCCCCAAAAATCAGGCAAAGGAATGCAAAAAGGAAATAAGAAGACCATGGCTCAACAGTCTGAAATAAGAAGAGCACGACTCAACAATCGGCTAATCATTCGGTGGCCACAACTTATGCCGAAAAGACATCTGGAAAAACACCACCAAAAGGGACTAAGCAAACGGCAGCGGAGAAGACAAACTCTCAAGAAACCTGCCAGAAATGCCAACACTCGCCCACTCCTCAATCAGCAAATAACAGCGGCACGATGGACCATCTATTAAACATAGTAGGTAGCCTACTCAATATGTTGACGTCTCTCCTCGCCAAGTTTGACCAGCTCGCCGCGGATATAAAGACCGCAGTTAAGACGGTTCCAGCAGCCGAACAATCAGAGAAATCCCTGACCAATAATGAATAGGACACATATACAAGGTTTATCTCTGTGTGTTTGGAATGCCAATGGCATCCGACAACAACTTGGAGAGTTTAGGCAATTTCTGCGTGATGAGGACGTAGATATTTGCCTTGTCTCAGAAACCCACCTCAAACAAGGCCTTAACGCCTCAGTAGCCAACTATTGCTGCTATCGGAATGACAGGCCAACTGCAGGAGGAGGTGTGGCAATATATATAAAGCGTGGTATCCCTCATCATGAAATACTGTCGCCACAAACCAACCAGATAGAAATCAGGGCTATAGAAGTGGAAACTACCACTGGGCCAGTCACAATAGTATCAGCATATAGACCACCACGGAGACAGCCAATTGCAGAGGACTTTGATCGTCTTCTTTCAATCCGAGGCAAACTGATCATCGGGGGTGATCTTAATTCGAAACACCCCGATTGGCACTCGAGAACTACAAACCCAGCAGGACAGCTGCTCCACAGGATTGCAGTCAGACGCAACTTGCTAGTCTGGGGCCCGGTGGAACCAACACACCACCCCTGGAACGGCGGTCGTCCAGATGTCCTAGACATTGTGATCACACGGGGGATTGCGGGCTTCATCTCCGCGCACACAATGAACAGGCTTTCGTCAGATCACTCTCCAGTCCTGATAGATATAGACGTAGGCCCGTGGAGACCAACAACTACCAGCCTAAAGAACTACAGCAAGACCAACTGGGAGAATTTCCGTGAAGAGATCACGGTATCCCTTCACCGCCTGAGGCCCCTAGATGCGACACAAATAGAGACTGCTATCAAACAGGTCTCCAAAACCATCATTAGAGCGGCTAACACAGCAACGCCTCCTGTAACTGAAAGACCCAGGTCTCGCCAACTCCCGCCACACCTACTAGCACAGATAAGACATAAAAACAGGGTGGCTAAGGAATGGCGACTAACCAGGCGCCCTGAAACAAGGCGGTTACTAAATCGACTCCAACGCGAGCTGAAAGCGGCGCTCGAAGAGCATAGAAACCGAGAGTGGTCGTCACGTCTGGCCTCCCTAGACGTTAAAGACGGAAACCTTTGGGTAGAGACCCGACGTTTTACAAAGCGGCGTACCAGACTGCCCCCACTTCATGGCGAAAGGGGCCTTGTGTTTAGCGACTCAGACAAGGCCAATGCTCTGGCGGACCACTTTGAGAAGCAATTCAGACCTTCTCAAGATAATGATGAAGAAGAATCTGCAGGACATCCGCCGAAGACTTGCCCGTTTTCTAGCAGCTGAGGACGACGACTACATAATAGAAGAGATCACACACTGATGAAGTTCGAAACATATTGAGTAAACTACACCCCAGGAAGGCTCCAGGAATTGAACAATATAAGCAACCAACTACTGAAGAACCTTCCACTACAGGCGATTGAATACCTCACAGAAATCTTTAACATAGTTCTACGCCGCAGCCACTATCCAAGATGCTGGAAGCAGGCTACAGTTGTTGCTGTGCCAAAACCTGGGAAGAATACGACATTCCCCCAGAACTACCGCCCTATCAGCCTGCTCCCGTCAATGAGTAAAATCTTCGAGAGATTATTGTTAAAGAGACTAGAGGCACACATCAGGACCGAAAACATCATCCCGGAGTTTCAATTTGGGTTCCAAAAAAGACACTCTGCAAGCCAGCAAATTATGAGAATAGTGGAACGTGCCACTACTACCTTCAATTTTCGTGGCTACTGCCCGCTAGTATTGTTAGACGTCGCACGGGCATTCGACTCCGTCTGGCATAGCGGTTTGCTCTACAAACTTTATAACCAGGGTTTCCCCGGCCCTCTTGTAAAGCTGATCAAGAGCTATATATCTGGGAGATCTTTCAAAGTGAGGGTTGGCAATAATCTGTCAAGTCGCCGCCCCATAAGAGCTGGAGTACCGCAAGGTTCGGTCCTAGGTCCGGTATTGTATAATCTATATACCGCGGATATACCAGCCCCAGCCACAGTACGTACTGCCCTATATGCAGACGACACTGCGTTCTTTACCGCGCACAGAAATAAAGCCACTGCAATCAGAAGATTACAAGAAGTCCTCCAGCAGACTGAAGCCTGGGCAAGACGTTGGAGAATAACTTTAAACTCGACAAAGACTCAAGCTATTATGCTGACCAGGCGCCTGGGGAAGCGTGACCGTCGGCAAAACCGCATGCGTAACCTACACCTAAATGGCGAAGACATCGAATGGACAACCACAGCTAAATACCTCGGCGTGATTTTGGACACTCGTCTAACCTGGAAACATCACATTGAGGAGACACGACGAAAAGTTGCAGCTAGGCTACAAGAGTTATACCCAATACTCAACAGGGATAGCTCATTGTCAGCCTGCACCGGCGTCAGTGTATACTGTAGCCTAATACGACCGGTGATTGAATATGCGTGCCCTGTGTGGGGGTATGCATCCAAGGCCCAAATAAACCGTTTGCAAACGATGCAGAACAGATCACTTCGGCGAGCACTACATGTGCCAAACCGATTTCCCACAGCAGACCTGCACGAAGCAGCAGGTGTCCCAATGCTCCAAGAAAGAATTATGGAAATTACCAAATCTTTCTATAGGACATCACGAAAGTCGACTAACCCACTAATAGCAAATCTTGGCCAGTATTTTACTACCTTTGACAAACACAAAAGACCAATTCTAACTAATAATTGAGAAAAACAAAGAGCAACAAAAAAGGCAAACCACCAGTAAAGTGACTAAATCTGTAAGATTGAAGGAAATGTCTAATGACAACAAACTTCACCACAACTGCTTAACAAAGGAAAAGCAGAAAATGCTCACGGCGGCGGCGGGTTAATTAAAAATATTCAGACCCAGACGCACGAACGCGACGGTCCCAGCTGTGCCTTGTCGCCTTGGGTCGGAGGTTATCCTCTCTTCCTTCCGGCGGCTGGCTGAAAGGGTGAACTCTGTGGCCAGTGGCCACAAGATATGGGCAGAGCTAACCATCTGTAGCATTGTAGACAGAGTTGATTGTGGACCTCTGGTTCAGAGCCGTATTGAGGAGCTGAACCAGAGACTATGACGTTTCTGTGATGATATTGGCTGCAGATTCCTCGATCTTCGCCATAGTGTCGAGTCATGTAGGGTTCCCCTTAATAGGTCAGGTGTGCACTACACACGTGAATCGGCTACACGGGTGGCAGGGGCCGTGTGGAATGCACTGGGTGGTTTTTTAGACTGAGGGAGGAAGACCCGAAACACGAAATACAGTTACAGGCAACCCAATCAGATGTAACACTGGAATGTAGGAGGAGCGTAAAAGAATCTCGACCATTAAAAGTTCTCGTAATTAACTGTAGAAGCGTTTGTAACAAACAATCGGAACTTGATAGCATTATTTGTAGCACAGAAGCGGATATCGTTATCGGTACAGAAAGTTGCCTAAAACCGGAAATAAGTTCCGCCGAAATTTTTAAAGATAGCATGAATGTTTTTCTTAACCCTTTAACTGCTACGGTTCGGCCGGCCGTTCCCTCGCTGAGTGCGGCTTTGTTTACGCCTAAGCTGTTTACCTGCGCTGGAATGCCGCATTAGACCGGACCGCTGTGTGCTGAATACATCTGGAGCGTTGTGTATGGAGTTCTTCTGCTGTCGCTCTGCGATTTGAAACCGCAGATACAAAATAAATACAGTTAATATAACATCTAAAGTTTTTCAGTTTAAAGCTCCTCTAAAAGTAAATGTCTGCGTAATCAAACATGACAGTACTTCATATACTATATAGATATTACAGCAACTGAAATGTTTTTAGTTTGTGAGCGTAGTAATTTATCTGGAGAGAACCTTTCCGAATACCTTTCACAAATTCTGCACAAATTTTCCAGTCTTCTTTTTGACCCGGTTAATATATATATATATTTTTAATTATTTTCTTTAGTTTTAGAGGCGTATAAATGTAATATAATTATTACTCTGCAGTTAACCATGGTTAGTAATTCTTTTTGTGTGATAAGCCTTGAAAAATGGTACAACACACAGTGATACATTACATGTTCTGCATTGGTTTCTCGACGCACTTTCTGTATCGAACATACAGCGCATTTACGCATTGGCGTGCTCTTCTTTGAATTTGCAATAAGAATGAAATTTGGAAAAAAGGTCTCAAAAAGTTGCGAGGGCGATTTCAAGGGGGGGGGGTGTCAGGAAATCCTGAAAAAATTCCTCACGAAATTTAAATTTATGGATGCAACAGACGAAACTCTGCAACTGGCATTTTTCGTCCGGTTACTACTCGGTGAAGAGCGTGAGCATTTAAAATGCAGTGTTCGAGAATGTGGAAAAAGAACTTTTTAAACCACTTCATAGTGAAAATATAGTGTGAATTGATTCTCGCGTATCTGTTGGTCTCATCAGCATTAGATATCATATGATATTCCGTTAGAAATATCAGGAAAAATGACAAAACTGCTGGAATGTTAACGTAATCCACACTTGTGTCCTGCAGCTTAATCGACAAGCACATGCTGTCAAACACGTCACTAAAGCATTCTCTTTTTCCACACATTTCGCTCGAACAATCTGTAGCTTCAAACTCTGAAAAATGGTCATTTTCCACTAGCTGATGTACACAGCTTAGGAAAATTACATCGAGATCCTGTCGAAGGGTTATCACTGTCATCCATATTAAAGTGATTATATTCACTGTCGCTTCTAGTAATAATCTCCATGATTTCTTCCGCGGTACAAACACGATGGCGTATTCGGGAGGACGATGGTTCAAATCCCCGTCTAGGCATCCAGATTTGGGTTTTCCATGGTTTCCCCAAATCACTCCAGGTGAATGCCGGGATGCTTTCTTCAAAAGGCCATAGCCGAATTCCTTACCATTCCTTGCCCCCCATTCTTTAACATCTCTAAAAACCTCGCTGTTAAGAGACGTTAAGCAGTTAAAAAAAAATGACTGTATGCCATTTTCTCAGCGAAAACTAAAAGGAAAAGAGCAACACAAATTAGATCGCAGCTGCCAATGCTCAAGGGCCGAATGAGGAAAACAACTAACCACCCTGGGTGGAAATATGGCTTCATAGCCAGGCCGCTAAGAGGCTAGCGTGTTAACACGTCTGGAGCACAGACAGGGCGGCGAGGCGGCGCGTGTATACACGTCTGGAGCACCTGGGCGCAGTAGTAGCCACGCGCGTTAACGCGTCTACAGCAGTCAAAGGGTTAAAGACAGATTACATTCTCATGGAGGTGGAATACTTATAGCTATGAGTAAATCTCTCCCATGTAATGAAATAGAAGTCGATACGATCTGTTAAATCATATGAATTAAACTCAAAGTTGCTTGGTAAAAACTCATCATAGCCGCCTTCTACCGTCCACCCGATTCCGACATAGCTATCGCCGAGGAGTTAAGAAATAATGTAAACAGTATAGCTAGCCGTTTTCAGGATCATGCTATGATTCTAGGAGGCGACTTCAATCTGCCTAATATTGACTGGCGTAATTACGTTCACATTACAGGTAGCAGGGATAAGGCAGCTTCTGAAGTAATTCTCGATTTGTTGTCAGATAATCATCTCGAGCAGCTAGTTAATGAACCTACGCGGTGTCATAACGGTAGCGAAAATATTTTAGATCTGCTGGTTACCAACAGGCCAGAATTATTCACCGAAATTTCAACGACTATGGGTATAAGTGATCACAAAGTGGTAATTGCAACTATCAGACTAATGACCAAGCGAAAAAGGAGGAAAGGGTGGATTGTATACAAATTCAGTAAGGCCTCTAAGGAGTGTTTTAGAACCTACCTGAGGAATAATTACCATAACTTCCAGTCAAGAAAGGACACCGTTGAAGAGATATGGCATCGATTTATACGAATAGTCAGGGAAGGTATGGATATACATATACCGAAGCGGATAATAAATGGGGAGGATGATCCACCATGATACACATGCGAAGTCAAAAGATTACTCAAAAAACAAAGGAGGATACACGCACGCTACAGAAGGAAGGGGTGTCGCAGCGATTTAGAAACCTTAGCTGAGATAAGAGGACATATTAAGAATGTAATGCGTGAGGCCTTCAACGATTTTCATTCCAACTCTCTCTCTCTATGAGGCTCACAGAAAACCAAAAGAAATTTTGGTCGTATGTGTGAAAAGTCAATTGTACCAACAGCAATATTCCAGCACTAATTCGTGAAGGTTCAGAGGTTAATGAAAGCCGCGATGAAGCTAACGTACTAAATACTGTATTCAAAAATTCATTTACTGATGAAAATAAGGATAGTGTTCCCGTTTTCCCACGCCGTGTCGAGTTGGTGATGGAACCATTACGAATAGATACTGCAGGTATCATAAAGCAATTAGAGCTCCTGAAGGGGGGTAAAGCACCGGGCCCAGATGGAATTCCAGTAAGAGTATTTTCAGAATATGCGGCGGAAATCGGGCCATTTCTGTCTGATATATTCAGTAAATCATTAGAAGAGCGGAAAGTACCTTCAGACTGGAAAATGGCGCAAGTAACTCCGATTTTCAAGAAAGGTGATCGAAGTGATCCTGGAAACTATCGTCCAATATCTATAACATCTGTTTGTAGTAGAGTTATGGAGCATATTATATGCTCGAACATTATGAAATTTCTAGACGATAATAATTTGCTTACAACAAATGAACGCGGATTTCGGAAGAAAAGATCATGTGAAACACAGCTGGCCCTATTTACACACGACGTAATGAAAGTTATTGATGCAGGTTCACAAGTAGAAGCCATTTTTATAGATTTTCAGAAAGCCTTTGACTCTGTGCCACACAACCGCCTTTTAGCGAAGTTACGAGCGTACGGTATAGCGGATCAGCTTTGTGAATGGATAAAGGATTTTCTAACTGGTAGGTCGCAGTATGTCGTCGTTGAAGGGGAAAGTTCTTCTAATCTAGATATTACATCGGGTGTACCTCAAGGAAGTGTAATAGGACCACTTCTTTTCTTAATTTTTTATAAATGATCTCGGAGACAAAGTGAAAAGCCTTTTTAGATTGTTTGCTGATGATGCGGTTATTTATAGGGAAGTAAGGAATTTGGCCGATTGCTTAGAAAATTAGCGTGATCTGGATATTATTTTGGCATGGTACGCTGAGTGGCAACTTACGCTAAATTATAAAAAGTGCAAGACAATGAGCATAACTAACAAAAAGAATCAAATTGTTCAGAAATACGAGTTAAACAATTCGGTTATTGATATGGTCGATTTTATGAAATATTTGGTAGTAACAGAACAAAGGAACATGAGATGGGACTTACACATTAATTCGTTAGTAGAGCTAATTCTAGGCAGCGATTCATAGGTCGAATATTGAAAAATTGTCATGAACAAACAAAGGAGATAGCTTACAAATCTCTTGTGCGTCCAAATTTGGACTATTTTTGTGCCATTTCGGATCCGTTTCGTAAGGGTTTGATCGAAAGTATAGAGAAAGTACAGAGAAGAGCCGCTCGATTCGTGACCGCTTGCTACAGTCCTTATGAAAGAGTCACAGAACTGATTAGTATACTAGGCTGGGAGTCTCTGGTAGATAGACGACGCACGTTTCATTTAAACTTATTGGTAAACATGTGTACTCCCACTTTCACTCACGAGTGTAGTGAAATACTTCGTCCACCAACCTATTTGAGCCGGAATCACAGGAAAGATAAGATTAGAGAAATAAGGTGCCGCAATGATTCTTATATGAATTCTTTTTTCCCTCGTACCATTAGGGATTGGAATGCACAACAAAGTGATTAACTTAGGTGCTGAGCACCCTCCGCCACCTACAATTTTGTGAATTGCAGAGTATGTATGTAGATGTGGATGTAGTGGCTCCATAATAGCCCGCACCCAGTGAGCACGACGTTCCCTCAGTGGCTCCATAATAGCCCGCACCCAGCGCGACTACGGCTTCATGATCAGCAGCTGCTCTTCGAGAGGAGAAGAAAAGAAGACTATTTCAAAGCAAAGTAGTCGTCCTCACAAAAAAGCAGCAAAAAGATATTTCGTCAGACACAAGCAAGTGTCGTCCTTGTAGGTTATTTACTGCGAATTAGCCGCAGTGCTAGGGCCGTTATTTAAGGAAACTAGCAGGTCAGGGGCCCCTTAACGTGGGGTCACGCAGTGCCTACTAAGGTAAAGAAACAGAGAGCGAGGTTAGAATTAGGTACAGTTTAATAGGTTAATGAAATGCGACTTTTCACACCTGAAACGTGATTGTTCTTCTTCCTCCCAGTCCGCCTCGGTGCCCGGAAGGGCCAACGAAGCCATGCCCTAATCCCGAAACCCCTGCAGCAGTACAAAAGGCTCTGACGAGGAAGCTATGGAGCAATCCATAGCAAACATTCCAACGGGCAACAAGTTTGCAATGTTGGAAAATCTAACTGAAGCCTCTCAAGTGCGACTTGTGGCTTGTGAAAGGCAAAGCCAACCACGTCAGCAAACGTTTCCCCCTCTCATTGTTTATCAAACCAATGGATATGCCAAATTGGTAGATGAGATTTATCAGTCAAAGAAATTGGAAGGAGCTATGCAAGTATCCTTCCGCAACAATTCAATCAAATACCAGGTGAACACCGAAAATGACTTTCGCTATCTTTTCAAGTTCTTTGAAACCAAGAATGTTCAGTTCCAGTCAGACGAACTTGATCCTAACGACAACTAAAAGTAGTACTGAGACAGCTGCCCAGGGACATAGACCCTACCGAAATATTCCTGAGGCTTCATGACATGAAATTTCCAGTAAAACACATCTCACAGAAGACAAAACTCAATAACGAAACAAAAGAAAAATTCAACATACCTCTCTACCTGATAAACCTTGACAACACTGCTGAAGGGAGAGAAATATTCAATCTCAAAACCTTCATGCAACTTAGTGTAACAGTAGAGCTTTACAGAACACCAGAGGGACCAACGCAATGTCACCACTGCCAGAAATTTCGACATGGCCAAAATAACTGTCGTCTAAATCCTCGATGCGAAAAATGTTCCATGGAACACATGTCAAAAACTTGTAATAAAACAAAAGAGCAAGACCCGAAATATCATAACTGCCAAGGCAAGCACCCAGCCAGCTACAGGGGCTGCCCTATATACAAGGAGCTTATGGCTGCCAGAAGATCAATACTCTCAAAGGCAAACAAAGATCAAAACCAAATCAACACCGACAATACAAATCCAAACACGAATAATAATAAAGAATTTCCACCACTACCTGGCTCCATCCCTCCAAAATCTGAATCCCCCACCTGGGAAAATAAGAAAAACAAACACAATAGAAATCAAAAACCAGCAGCAGATCCCATGGGCTTGGCTGCCGACTTGAGAGAGGTGCTGTCCATCTTCGTGGACGGAGGACTGCTCAAGCTAGTCACCACCCTGAGACAAGCTGCTGAGGTAATGAGAAAAGAAACAGATACAATAGGTAAACTTACAAAATTAGCCTCAACATTCATGACAGTATTCGCACCTGAAAATGGCGCAAAATAAGAAATTCAACATACTGTCATGGAATGCTAATGGAATAAGAAATCAAAGACATGAACTACTTGAGTTCCTGTCCGAGCACGATGTGGATGTTGCACTAATATGTGAAATTCACATGAAGCCGCATCACGACTTCAGGCTGAGAAACTACATCGTAATACGCTCGGACAGAGCAGCACAGGGTGGTGGAACTGCGGTACTGATCAAACAGCGTCTTGCACACAGAGAAGTACCAAAATTACAACTAGGTGACCTGGAACTTACAGGCATCGAAGTCAAGATAGAGGGGGGAAACGGTCCATCTTATCGCAGTCTATAACTCACCAAACAAGGTACTTACTGCACAACAACTACAAAAATTGCTAGATAAGAACCACACCGTCCTACTGGGAGGTGATCTGGATGCCAAAAATCCAGCTTGGCACTGCCGCACTGCGAACAGGAAAGGGCGAGGATTCCTGAGGGTGCTGAATGACAACAATGATATTGAAGTGATAGCCCCAATGGAACCTACCTATTTTCCGAACAACGCGCTACATCAACCCGACATACTTGACATATACGTGACGAAGGGGCTGCGCTGGGCTCGAGAACTTGTCGCGGTTATGCTGGAGGTTCGGTTACAATACTTACTGTGAACCTTTAAAGCTTCTGCGCACTCACTAGATTCTGGTTCTTTCTCTGACGGCCGCCAACCGATATTAAGTCGGTAAATGAAATAAAAATGCACCTTCTTATTTTAAACACATGCATTTAATAGTTAATAAGATAGTCTCGCTCCAACTCCCAACCTTTATGAAAGTTCGCTATCGGTACTTCGATCCTTTAAGATTACAGGTAATGCCTCCGATAAATTTAGACTGAATAACACGCACTCTTTTCATTCATACAGCACCCTTACTAGTTCTCAGAACATGCCTATGGCCCACCACGAAACAATTCATATAAAATTCTGCAAATACTTTCTTCATTAATAAAGTTCCTTCATATCACCAAAGAAATCACCTTCTCCAAAATTAATTCTTTATCATAATGAACACGCGTTCTCGTCGACTCGACTGACTGTTCACTTTCACGACGGACTCACCTACTCCACGGCCAACGGCAGACTGCCGGCCCAGAAGCCTAGGTGCGTCTTTCTCCCACGCGCACCATGCTTCCGAATTTGGGGTTTACACCCCCGAGTTCACGGACCCGGCAGATGCTGACGTCACTAGACGACGACCAGCTTCAACACATGCCTCACAAGTGGGTCCTACCTCCCTAAACCCACGGACCTGGCGGATGCTGAAGTCACCAGACAACCACGCAAACCGCCAATATTTAAAACTTCTCAAACTAGCTTCCAAAGTAATGGGTAAATGCCATTAACCCGTTACAAACTCTCCGTGTCTAATCAGCTCAGTTCAGATCACAACCCAGTACTCCTGTCACTGCTAGAACAAGAACATGAGAGTTTGAGACCTAGATATAGATATGATACAAACTGGGATGGCAGCGCTGGCGTGACCCAGCTGACAGGAGAATAGTCAATCACCTAGTGGACGAAATCAAGGAAAACTTCAAAATACACAGGAGCGAGACATGGGAACAAAAACTAGCTGAAGGGCAGAACAATAGTCGCAAGATGTGGGCTCTAACAAAAAACTTAAATAAGACAAAAGAAGCTATCAGACCACTTCATGGCAGAATAGGATTAGTATACGATCCCAAGGGCAAGGTGCAAGCACTTGCTGACACACTCGAGGTCCAATTCCAAATTAACATCATTGATGACGATGAGAGCGACGACCACGAGGAGCTGGTTATTCATGAGGTCGACTACATATTTGCGACTGAGCCGCGGATTGAAGCGCCCCTAACAAACACAGGGGAGATTGAGACCATTATTCGCAGACTGAAAGCCAAAAAGGCCTGTGGAAGTGATCAATTGACCTCCTTTCAAATTTTAAACTTGACTCCACAAGCTATCAGACGACTAGAAAATATATTCAATGCTTGTCTTAGGCTTAGCTACTTTCCTGATGCCTGGAAAACTGCCAAGTTAGTAGCAATACCTAAACCAGGAAAAGACAAGACATTCCCTCAGAATTACAGACCGATCTCATTATTGGCGATCATTGCCAAAGTGTTTGAGTGGATAACTCTTGCCCGTCTCAACGCTCACCTTGTTAGAAATAACATAATCATTGGCCAGCAATTCGGATTCAGAAAAGATCACTCAACTGTACAACAATGTGCCAAGCTAGTGGAGCACATCTGCTCAGAAAAAGCAGGTGGGAATCAGCACAGCAGCATTATTCTTATACATAGAGAAGGCCTTTGATAAAGTGTGGCACGAAGGCCTAATCTATAAGTCACATAAATTCGAGGTTCCCGATTACATAATTCACATAACCATTTCTTATATAGCCAACAGAAAATTTTTCATCAAACATGAAGGTGAGTCAAGCACAGTAAGGCAAATCGAAGCGGGGAGTGCCACAGGGTAGTGTCTTAGCACCTATCTTATACTGCTTATATGTCAATGATTGCCGCATATGGTGGGCAGCAATGCATGCCTATATGCAGACGACACGGCACTTTACACCAGCCATATCAACTTAGAATATGCAGCAAGAAAACTACAAAGGCACCTAGAGCTACTAACCCAACGGTGCAATTTATGGAAAATTAAAATCAATGCCACAAAAAGTCAAGTCATAATTTTCACCTCAAAATTAAAACTACCACAAGACAAATTGCACACGGAGGGAGGCGATGTAGACTGGAAAACAAAATTAAGTACCTTGGACTGCGATTGGACAAAAAGCTGACGTGGAGGACCTACATAGATGAAGCAAAGAAAAGAGCCAAAGCCAAACTTACCAACCTCTACCCAATCCTTAGAGGAGAAGGTATTAGGACGGAAAGCAAATTACTCATCTATAGTGCCATTGTGAAAACGACATTCTTATACGGCTCCGAGTTATGGAGCATGGCTGCCGATTAACACATCAAAAAGCTACAGGCACTCGAGAACAGAGCCCTACACTCCATTGTTGGTGCACCATGTTACCTTCCAAATTGGAGAATCTGGCAGGACCTCCTCCACTTCGACCCACTGACAACAACTATAAAAAACGCATCAGACAGATTCTATTTCCAATGCGAAAACTCAAATTACCACGAAATAGCTACCATTGGAAACATACCACCAGAAACTCTACCTTGTCGACATCCCAAACAAACCATAAACCAGCAATTCCATTTCTGACCACCAATCCTCCATTAAATGTAAATAGGCCCCTCTACTTCATTCTAGGCCCCTTGTAAATAATAAGCATCCTAAACATCATCCCCCACTAGAAATAAGTAGGAATAGGAATAGGCATAAGGAAATATAGCTGTTAGGTCCCAAAAAAACACCCTCCCTTAGCTCATAGTTAGTTATAATCATCCATCAAAAATCAATCTACACAAAAGATTCAGATTATTTTATATAGCTTAGGACATTTACAGTTATGTCAGATTCTCAACTTAGACAAAGACATTAGTCATAGGATTCTCTGAAGGACGACATGCAGCTTGTGTCTGCGATAAATCACGGAAGGACGGATGGAAAAATATTATCCGGCAGAAAACCCAAGAAATTTTCATTTCATCAACACGCCGGGAAAAACTTAATTCCCACATTGTGTGACTTGCGTGGTAATAAGCTAATGGCACATAACCTCTGGTTTATACATCAGTTATCATAATTCCCCCTTCAATATTCAACACAAACGTGTCCTAGACAGGAGGCACGCTTTGTTGGGACCACACACGATGTAGCTTATGAGTTCAAAACACACACCTGAATCCCATTAATCACAAGTGACGTTTCCGCGCCACTTTAACATACATATAAAGCCAGTTCTTCCCTCCACCTGATTCAGTCTGCAGAAATTCCTTCTCCATTCCTCTTGTTTGTGTCAGCATACTAGTGGTACAAAATGTCTAGTGACCAGACTATTGATGAAACATAAAGAACACAAAATTGAGTTGAGGTCTCCCCGAATAGGGGAGACCACTGACTGAATATGATATACACAAATATGTTATGTGCTTGCATAGACAACACTTCAGTGGTGTATTCATATGTGTTTCATTACCCGATAAAATTACGGACATTGAATGTGAAATCGTGGATTGCACTGGTATGCATCAAGTACAAGGACAGTTTAGATAAATATTACTGAGCATAGTGGTGAGCGCTTAACGTTCTGGCCTCGCATTCGGGAAGACACTGGTTCGAAACCCGTCCACGCATCCAGATTTGGGTTTTCGATGGTTTCCTCAAATACCTCCAGGCGAATGCCGGGATGCTTCCCTAAAAGGCCATGGTTGAATCCCATCCGGTTCCTTGTCCCCAGATCCATCCCTCCTCTAATGATATTGACATCAACAAGCCATACAGCCATAAGTAAAAAAGTTAAATATTTTGACAGCTTGGTGACTTACAACTGCCTTTAGAATAGCAATGACACTCTGCAGGAAACTGGAAACTGTACAGTGTTCAGCAACACCAGAAATTTGGCACCCATTTATGTTGGTTTGGCACCCACTTATATTGGTTTCGCACGAACCTTGGTCGGAGTAGAATGTGTGTGACACTACTTGTCTGGTAACAGTTTAGTCTTGATGATTGGGTCAGGGTGGTATGTAATTGGTAGACTTTTAAACTTACAATTCAATTCCAGATGAGTCAGACTATGAAGTTCATAGATATACTCACAGGATTTTATGATATTGACCATGTTTTCAATTATTTGAAACAATATATATTAATAAAAAGATGCTAGTTACTAAAGCAAACTACAATTTGGCCATGAACATTTGAAGGAAACATCCTGGCATTTGTTGGGAGAAATGTGAAACAATGGAAAACTGATACGTAGATGATCAGATGGGGTCTTTGAGCCCATGTTCTGAATCCATGCCTGACAATTATTGCTCACCCACTGAGCTCAGTAATTCACTCAAAAGTCAGACACAAAACAATTGAAAATTGACTTCACTAAATAATTGGATCACTGCTTGGTCTTTGGAATGGTAGTTAAAACCTAGTATTAAATTTTATACCACAGAATTCTCAGTGGAGATTTTCAAATTTAGTAACATACAGAGTATAATGGAAACATATAGATTAAAGTTATGAATTACATAGTTTGTAAGCTGAGACATGAACTACACAAGTTTTTCCTACCAGAACTACCAGGGTATAAGGTTTAAAAATTACCTGCTATGTCATCTATCTAACTAGCACAGTGAAAATACCCAACAATATCTAGGGCACTGAGCTGGTATGTTTTAGAGGAGAGCTCTAATGTTCTTTAAAATAATACAAATAATCCATTGAAACTGTAATTTTTTATGAACTAGGAATTTTACCATGTTCTAATGAGCGATTGTATGATCTGTTGCAGACATGAATGAGAAAGAAATGCAGGATGGACACCAAGGTTAGTACTAATTTAATTAAATTTGATTACTTCAATAAATTCACATTCTAGTTTATTTGTGTCTCAGCTGATTTCAGTTAACATATTCTCAATTCATGGACAAATAATTTATTATTTTAGCACTAAAATAATAAAATGATGTGTGAAATGGAAAACATTTCAGGGAGTATTTTCAAAGAATCATTATATACAGTATTTCACCAAGACTATCACATTTAACTTCAGTAACATTTGTATCTGACCTCACTGATAATTGGTGCTTTCATCAGTATCTGCTTTCATATGGTGTACATAATAATCAGTATCGTTAATTTAAACTACTGTTTGTAACATTAATTAAAAAGTTCATATATATATCATTCAACTAAATTAATTATCCTTTGCATCCATTATGTTTGGTTTTCTGATGAATAATTGGGAAATAAGTGTTTTTGGATAAACAAAAATTACCCAATTATAGTACCAAAATAGATTATACTTCCAGGATGCAACTCTGTTCTTTACTATTTATTATTTGGAACACATGACATGTCCAAAGATATTGAGATGCTGGAGGGAAAAGGTGACAAAATTTATGGCCTGTGATGCTACATTCCCTACATGCACTTACATCCAGGGGCAGATCCAGGGAGGGGGGGCCTCAAGCCCCCCCCCCAAAAGTATCTAGGTCCACCCTAACATCGTAATTTTGGAGACCCTTTTTTTTTAGCTCTCCTGATCTTCTCCAAGGAGACTACAAACACACCCTTGCCCGACTCAAGCCCCCCCCCCCCAAACCAAAATACTGGATCAGCCCCTGCTTACATCTGACAGACTGAAAGATGGAGCTTTTAACCCAGTTTTCTTGCTTTGATGGTCAAATAAAGGACGATGAAAAATTTTCGATTACAAGAACTTAAGACAGCTGACTTCATGAGAAAATACAAGTATTTTTAACAACCTTTGGGAAGTTTTAAATTTACAGTTCTAAATTGTATTTTTTTAAAAAATCCTTTTATCTCAATCATTTATTGCTTTCAGGTTTAGGGGCTGTGTATTGTTCAAGTTACCACGACAATGCTGGTACCTGGCGCAAAGGATTCTACTGCCGAAGTGTACAGTCACAACCCTATTACTGCTGTGGTGATGAAAGTTACAAGTACTGCTGCAGAAAGCATGAACAGGTTGACCAACATACTCTAGGTACTCTATATACACATAGATTCAAACATTAAAATTCTGCTGAATCTCTTACACTGTTATTTGGACTGCAAGAATCTTTCACTCACTTATGTTGTTCAGTGTAAAATTAATTACATTATTAAGCAAAAAATGATCAGATAAATTTTTCATGTGCTCCTGAATGTATTTTTACAAGCTGGACATAAAGATAATTTCAGAGTACATTAAAGCAACAATAATAAGGAAGATTAGCATCATGAATGTGATATCCACTATTACAATTATTTGAAAAATTATTGAACATAATTACTAATTTATTTTATCCCATTGAGTGCTATTTTGTCCACTTAATTTCTGCATTCTTCTGTAGCACACATTTCAAATGCTTCAATGTTCTTAATTTAATTTATTTAATTGCAATGGAGCACAGGCTCCGGTGGCAATTTCCCTACACAGCTATCTTCCCCCTATCCTGCACCCACCTACATTTGCCCTCTACAAATTTTTCTTTAAATTCCTTCAAAGTTTTCGGTAAATTATTCATCGTTTCTCTTGGTAACTCATTCCAATCCCTGACACCCTTACCTAAAAAAGAGAATCTTCCTACACCCTTGTGCCTGAAATCGAGTGCCAGCTTGTGGTCATGGTCATCTTTTCCCTTCCATGCACTACTTTTCATACCTACTGCAATATCTTTCCATGCCTCATCACCAGTAGTAGCCCTGTACACTCCCATGACCCTCCTCATCCTCCTCCTGTCTTGCAATGAATCCCATTCCAGCTCCTTTATCATATCCGTCATGATTGCATTCTGCGATAATTTCCAGAAACAAATCTAGCTAGCCCTTCTTATGCACCCTCTCCAACTCCTGTATTTGATACGTAAAATGAGGGTCCCATACTACACTACCATATTCGAGCAATGGTCTGACCAAAGTTTTGTAACCCAATTCCTTGACTTCTCTCGTACATCCCCTCATAACTCTCTCCAACAAGTGCAGAACTTGAAACCTTTTCCTACCACCTGTCCTATGTGTCCTGCCCAGTTAAGTTTGTTATCAAAAGTAATTCCAAGATATTTGCATTTCAAGTCTTCAGCAAGCAATTCTTTCCCCACCTTATATTCATAATTAACCTTTTGTTTTTTATTTGTGTATCTAATAAGCTGACTCTTCTTTGCATTTATCTTCATTCCATGTTTACTAACCCAATTAGATATCCTGTCCAGATCACCCTGCAACTGTTTACAATCCTCTATCGTTTTGATTCTTTTATACAGCATTATGTCATCTGCAAACAATCTAATTTCAGATAGTAAAAGGCAACACAATTATTCATTAGAATAATGAATAGCAATGGTCCCAATACGCTACCCTGTGGCACACCCATTTTTACTTCCACTTCTTTTGATACTACATTTCCTACCCTAACTTTCTGTTTTCTACCTTTTAAAAATTCTTCTACCCAGCAAATGACTTTCTTATCCACTCCAATGGTTTTTACCTTATTTACTACCATTTTATGGCTTACTCTGTCAAACGCCTTAGACAGATCTAGTGCTACACTATCAATTTGGCCTCCCTTGTCCATTTCATCTGAAATATCTTGCATATATCCCACCAACTGAGATTCGCATGAATATCCTTGCCTGAAACCATGTTGCCTGCTTGAAAACCAATTACGTTCCTCACATATATTTCTGATGTGGTTGCATATCAATCTTTCCATTAATTTACCTACCACTGATGTCAAACTGATTGGCCTGTAATTCTCAACTCTATTTCTCACCCCTCCCTTATGTACCGGTACTACTATTGCACTTTTCCAGTCCTGTGGTAAGCAGCAAGTGTCTAGACTCAATTTAAATAATATTCTTTCCTTCTGGTATTCCTAAATTCCATGTTTCGCAACCATAAAGAGCTGTGATCCACACGTAGAGTTTTAAAAAGTTCTTTCTAATTCCTCGATCAATAGTTGAAACTAAAAGATTTATCTTTTTCATGAAGGCTCTTTTTGTCTGGTGCTATTCTGCTTTTAACATCATTCTTGCTTAGGCCATCGGTTGTAATTTTGCTTACCAAGTAGCAGAATTCACTTCTATTGCATCCGATCCTATTTTTATATTTAATCGACTAGCATTGGTCTCATTTCTGCTACATTTCATCACTTTTGTCTCGCTTTGATTTATATTCAGTCCAAAATCTTCCTTCAGTATTTTGCTCATCCTGTTCAATAACATCTCAATATCCTCAGCGTCTTCTGCCAACAAGCAAATCGTAGCATACTAATTTTTTTCTCCCTGAACACTTATGCCACATGGAAATTTTTCTTTTACTTCCTTTATTGCTTCTTCTACATAAAAGTTGAACAATAACGGGGATATACTACAACCTTGTCTCATACATTTTCAACAGATGAGAGACATTCTCATGATTATCAACTTTCATTATAGCCAGTTGATTCTTATATAGTTTATAAAGTATTCTTCTATCTCGATATTTTATACCCGGCTTCTTTAAAATTTTGAGTATCTTGTCCCACCTAACATTACGAAAAGCTTTTTCTAAATCAACAAACGCCCTAAAAGTATCTTTGTTTTTCATGATCCGCCCTTCAAGTATTAATCTTAAGGCCAAAATTTTTTCCCTTATACCACTATTTTTTCTAAACCCAAACTGATCTCCTAATATCTCTTCTACTACCCATTCCATCATTCTGTATATTCTGGTCAGTAATTTTGAAGCGTGTGATATTAGACTAATTGTGCGATAATTCTCACATTTGTTGGCTTGTGATTTCTTCGGAAGTGTGAAGATTATATTTTTATTAAAAGAGTTGGAATTTTTACTATTTCATAACTTTTTGATATCGACCTGAATAATACTTCGATTCCTTCTTCTCCCAGGGATTTAAGAAGTTCTGCAGGGATCTCATTAATTCCAACTGCCTTATTTGCTTTCAAGTCAGTCAGAGCTCTATTAAATTCTGTCCTCAAAACAGGATCTCCTAAGTCATCAATGTCGACACCGCCTTCCTTTTCTCCGTTACGCTGTTGCTAAAGTCGTCTCCATCAGTTTCTCAGTGTATTCCTTCCATCAGCTCTATCTTCTGAGCTTAAAAGAGGTTTCCCATCGACAGCTTTAATGTTTACGCCTCTTTTCTTCATTTTTCCAAAATTCTGTTTGATATTCCTGTATGCAACATCCACTTTACCCTATGACCATTTCCTTTTCTACTTCACACTTTCTTGTAGTCATTTTTCTTTTGCTTTTTGTGTATTCCCTGTTTATTTGATTTTAAATTGCCTTTATTGCTCTCTTCTTGCTTCATCCTGAGCATTTTTGTGCCTTCTACTCTAACCCATCAGCTTTAAAATTTCTTCTGTGATCTAAGGTTTTCGAGCAGCTTGTTCCTTAAAGCCTAATGTTTCTTTACGAGCTTTCATTATTTCGGTCTTTAATGCATTGTATTCGTCATCGGTTGAGCTCGTTTCAGATTTACTTCTTAGACCTAAGTCTACCATTTCTGCAGATTTTTCTCTCGTTGTATTGTTTCAGTTTATTCACTTCCAGTCGGTTCCTGGACGTTTTCGGGTATATATCCTTTTTGCATGGTTCTTAAACAGTGTGTTTGCCACAACTAGATTATATCTTAAACAATATTCTAACAACCTGCTTCCTCGATCATTTCTTGGGCCCTAAAGCAACAACCACCTTCTAGACCAAAACTTCCTACAGTATTCCATTCTTTTCCTTATCCCACTATTGCATTCCAATCACCGATGATTATTATATTTTCCTCTCCCTTCACATATTAGATTAATTCTTCAACTTCAGCGTAAATTTTATCTATTTATTCGTCGTCCTCCTGTGACGTTGGCATATACACTTGTAATAATGTGGTTGGGGCGGGCTTAGTTTCTAACCTCATCAAAATAATTCTGTCACTAAACTGTTCATAATTATTCACATATTTCCCTACTTTTATTCATTACAAATTAGGTCTTCATAAATATACGCGCTGCCACACCTATTACTTGGAATATCCCAGCTGAGCCTGCCAATCTGCCAAATTTTCAAAAGTCATTAGTCGACCTCTGAACTTATTCATTGGCTAAAAACTTTCTGATGTGGAAAGAAGCAGCATCGCAGTATACTTAGGTTTTTTTTCCGTGCTGGCTCATTTCTATTTTCACTTTGTTAGTTAAGAAAGATACCTAATGAACAAGATACTTAAGACCTTATTCCTTAAACAGCTTCCCTAATGGTATTTATTCTGCATGTTACAAGTTTTAACCTTCGATTTATCATAAACGAACAACCAAAGTTTCGTATTATTCAATGAAGATCTCTCCTGAATTTGCTGAAAGTAGGAAATGTGACAGTAAAAAATTTGGAAGTTAAATGAAGGTTTTAATTTTCCGACGCCTGTTTACTTAGGATCTGACATAAAATCTGAGTCATGCCTTATGATTCTAAGCTTCCAAATGGCAAATCTAGGTGAGCGGCATTCAGGAGGACGCGGGTTCGAATTCCCGATTGGCCGGTTTCCCCAAATCACTCCAGGCGAATGCCGAAATGGTTCTTCTAAAAGGCCTTGGTCGATTTCTTCTCGTTCCCGCCTTTTATGACCTTTAAGTCGCCTAGGCGTAGAGTAGTGGTTTGAGAGATCCCTAAGAAGACACTGCCCATTATGAAGTTACTTCACATAAAACGAATTCTACTCTGATTTCAATCAAACTCATTCCATTCCATTCCAACTCTGTAAAAGTTAAAAATGCGTTTTTCACTTGCACGTTTCTAATAGACATCGCAAACTGTAAGATGTTTTCTAATAATCAGCACTATTGCACTATTTTGCTATTTAATTCTGATATTTAATCTTTAGGTAATTTTCAGAGGTAATGTAGATTCCGTTATATACGAATCGTTTGATGACACTTGTAACATAACAGTAGCATTCCGCCGCTCCGAAATGAGCGCATGACTACATTGTTTAAAGTCAGTCGTTATCGAGGTATGGTAGCGGACGGCTCGCGTCGCGTAATGTGAGACGCTATACGAACTGTGCGGGTGTAGCAAGAAGTAAGAAGAATGAATGAACTAGTTTAACCATTGCGACGTATGTTTTAAATTGATTTGAACAGTGGGTTGAGATACCAGAACAGTGAAGTGTGGCATCGAAAGTAATTTAGTATGGACTGATTGGGATTAATAACTTTCCTTTTTTTCTAAGAATCTTGCAATCGACGGATTACGAAGTTTCAATAGCCTTATCATCTATATTCTGATAGTGGCCAACTGGTTCGATGTGTACTTTATTCTAATAAATGTGGGAGAACCTATTTCATTACTTAATACTTGAAGATTTCTCTTAATTAGTTATCCTCACACTTTTATCGGACTGGTTTGGACCCTATCTGGCGACCGACGGCGACTACGAGCTCATTTATCCGGCTTCTAGTGCTGTATGTCAGTAATTAAAACTTTAGCAAGCACGAAGTTCGGTCTACAGTAAGTAAGTATCATGTCAACCCCAAGAAAGGCAATAGTCTTACATGGCGACGAGTGACAGGACTGTGTGGTAGAAATTAGTACTAGGAGGAGAGACAATTTTTCTCAAATCCTAGGAAAACACACACACAAAAAAGAAAGGAAAACTAGTGATATCAAGACGACGACAATCGAAACAGGTGTCGACAATACCCAAAGGTGCGGAAGAACTCCCACTCGACGAAGGCAGCGCAGCTGGTCAAGGAGCAGCGGGGAAGATATTCTACATTGTTCGGCGCGGACCTGGGCAACCGAGACGACGAAGGCGGGAGAAAGAAGAATCGTCGTGCAGTCTCCGAAAGCTAAGGACGCGCTGTGCGCTGCTTATTTGGCTGTTTTTGAAGGCTTAAATCCTTTCCTAATTGTTTTTCCTGATAATTTTCCTTTTTTCTGTGAAATATCGAGGAAGAAAATCGGACAAGATTTTTCTCTCCTAACATGACAATGCATTTTCCTTTTCCTTTATCATCAGTGATGACGCAAGCAATTATTTCAATTTCACTTGTAGTAATGCCTAAAGTGTAACCTTTTACTTTCCTTTTGCTTTAAATGGCATGCTTAATTAGTTTGTTGCGGCTTGCGAGCTTCGAAGATGACGTCGTTGTTTTGTTTTATTGTCTTGTTCGAGAGAAGTAAAATTCCAGGATTTGTCTTCTTTAATTTTTTTGGAAAGTGTAACTATATGAAAAGTGTAAACATGGATTGGGAGACATTTCAGCGAGGTGATTTGGTTATGTTGGAAACGGATGTCCAAGTTTGTAGTACTAATGGAGAAATTAAAACGTTCGAGTATACTTATGAAGGACCTTTTCAAGTGATATATGTGTATGAAGGGTCTCAGTATTTATTAGCGTTCCCTGTTAGCGGCAAAATTAAAGGTACTTACCCAGAGGATTCCATAATACAATTTGACCCAGAAAGGATGGAAGATTCGATGTCAGATGGTGAACAAGAAATAGAAGATTTTGGTCTAGAAAACTTATCGAAGGAAGAAGAAATTATTAATAATCAAACCTGCTTATCTGAGGAAGAAGAGAGTACAATTTCACATGTTAATACGGACTACGATAAGTGTAAAGAAGAGGAGTCGGAGAAGCAAGAAGAATTAGGAAGAGAAGAAGAAAATAACACTGTCAGACTAATATATCAGAAGAGAGTGGCGAGATAATTGTAGAAGCTGCAATAATAACACAAGAGATAATACCGGAAGAAGAGATTAAAGATTTTCGAAGAGAAGATGGAATTTCAAGACAAGTAATTACAGATGACAGTGGTATTATACAAGAAGAAAATATTAATGGAGTCGAAACTGTAACACAAGCAGAAATACAGCAGAGAATATTTAGGAGTATATCAAGGATAGAAGAGGCTCTGAACATGTTGGCAAAGTGTAATATATCAACGTCCTGTAAATCTCAAACTACCAATAGTAATGACAGCTGTTTGCAGGAAACTGTGACTCAAAGAGACGACATAAACGATGCCAAGGAAGATTTGCGCATGCAGGAAGAAAATATAGAAGAGGGAGAAATAAAATCAATCCACGGTTCTGAAGTACATAATATCGTTAGTGACAGTACTGAAGGCGCAGCAAAGAAACCGAACACGGTGACTGAAGACAGTTTGGAGTCAGGAAAGAAGCCAAGTACAGAGAAAACAGCAGTAGTAAGAGAAGAAAGAATAAGTTTAAGGAAGAAAAAAGATTATCCAGAAATATGGCTATATGACACTGTATTCAATAACTATGTTGAAGAGGAACTGACAAGTTACTAGAAGATTTTATTCAATAGCATGAGTGGAGAATTGAAAGCGGACAAACTAGAAGATTTTAAGGAAGGCAATATGGAAATTGAGAATGACGAGTACCAGAAGACTGAAATTAAGTTGATAGAAATCGATGTATCCGGAGAAGAAACAAATATCGGTAAAGCGAGCCGGGAAGTAATTGAAATGGCACCCCAGCAATATGTCAAAAATAACAGAAGCATGCGCGCGTGACAGCAGCCAGCGCTCGCGCAACAGTCAATGCGTAAGCACTATAGTAACCTGTGCCAAAAATAAATTAAAGTGTGCGGCAGCCACGGGCGCAATGAACGAGGAATGCGGAACATTTCTGTCAACTAAAGAGCGTTATGGAGATGAAGAATCAATACCAACAGACTGCGGAACTTGTAAAGAAGATGTCGGGAAGCTGAAGCAGCCGCAGATACGTAAAGAAAAGAAGAAAATCGACAGGAAATATATCAAATGGAAGTGGAAAGCTAACGTGACAGGGGTGGAGATGAGCCCTTCATCTGTGGATGTTGGACGAGGATGTCTATTCACTCCGCAATGGTCACGAATAGGGGACACCCTTTATTCTTTCTTTTTCCTAATTTTTCCTTGTATGGCGTATGCCAATTACCTCATCGCTGCGGCGAACAAATCTTTAATTTTTTTTCCGGCTAAAGTCAGTAAACTAAATCCACATTTCCACTCTCGTACCCTGCCTGAAAAAATGCCAAAGCCGCAGCAGCAACAACAGTAGGCTTTGTGTAGTGCAGTGTAGTGCGTGAAGTGCTTCAACAAAAAGTTGTATAGAGGTTAATGACCTCTACCAGTGTCGCAACCGAGGACTCCACCCATAGAGCCTACGGTAGAAGCGAAAATATTATTTTGTCATGATGTATATATGTGTTCTTTCTTTTCGTTTTATTTTCTTGAGAGCTGACAGTCTATTTGAGAACTGTGACCACGAAAACTATAACAATTTCATGTGGTTCCTTCGTGTATTTTTTTCTTCTTTATACGTTTTCTTGATGTTGTTTGTGTGCCTGTTTTTTTTTTAAAAATATGTTAAATGGCTTTGTGTATCTTATGTTAGTAGTTTGGCCACACTCGAGAGTTTGAAACTTGGTATTTGTAAATTTTCTATTTTCTTTTTTTTGTAATGATAATTCTTCAGTTTCTTTTGGAAAAAACCTGAACAATTATCACAAATTGGTAATTGGGGAATGTAACATAACAGTAGCATTCCGCCGCTCCGAAATGAGCGCATGACTACATTGTTTAAAGTCAGTCGTTATCGAGGTATGGTAGCGGACGGCTCGCGTCGCGTAATGTGAGACGCTATACGAACTGTGCGGGTGTAGCAAGAAGTAAGAAGAAGAATGAACTAGTTTAACCATTGCGACGTATGTTTTAAATTGATTTGAACAGTGGGTTGAGATACCAGAACAGTGAAGTGTGGCATCGAAAGTAATTTAGTGTGGACTGATTGGGATTAATAACTTTCCTTTTTTCTCTAAGAATCTTGCAATCGACGGATTACGAAGTTTCAATAGCCTTATCATCTATATTCTGATAGTGGCCAACTGGTTCGATGTGTACTTTATTCTAATAAATGTGTGGAGAACCTATTTTCATTACTTAATACTTGAAGATTTCTCTTAATTAGTTATCCTCACACTTTTATCGGACTGGTTTGGACCCTACCTGGCGACCGACTGCGACTACGAACTCATTTATCCGGCTTCTAGTGCTGTATGTCAGTAATTAAAACTTTAGCAAGCACGAAGTTCGGTCTACAGTAAGTATCATGTCAACCCCAAGAAAGGCAATAGTCTTACACACTGCTTAATCCTATGCCATATTATCACATGTCTAATAAAAGTTAATTTTTTTTATCATCATAATTTGTGTTTTTTAAAGCTTGTAATTTCATAAAAGTCATAAATATTATGAATGGTCCACGTTTGTCGTAACCGTCTTTACGTAGAATCAGAATAATCGTGGATTTACCTTATGACTTAGTGTAAGAGTACTTCCTGTCAATACTGTACTTGTAATTTCAAATAGTGTCTATTTCTTTTACGGCAGAGGAGCAGGTTTCTTTAGGAAACTTTCTGTCCTGTGTTAAAATGGGGGGTACTAGTTCAATTCATGGTCAGCTATTCTGTAAAATTAAACAATACAGGTGTCATTAGGCTTAAGCCACAGTTGAATTGATTTTGAACTAGTGTTGTAACTCTTTCGAATAATCTTTACTGTTGTACAGATTTGTCGTAATTCTAACGATCTACAGGTTTTTTGTTTTTTTTTTGTTTTTTTGTTTTTCTAAATAGCACGACTCTATGAAGTATGGCAACTATCATAAGTAGTAAAACCTTTAAAGCTCCGTTGTTTTACCAATCTTCGTCCGTTTACCCCATATCCTAACATTTCGAAAACGCAATTTTAATACAATGTCTGGATGCAATATGCTCAAATTTCAATTTTCTTTTTATTTATTTTTACGCTTAGCTAAATTTAACATTTTTTATAAAGTACTCCGAGACAATATATTGTGTGAATTACAAGAAAGTTGAGTTTGCACGCAGAACCGCATGGGACCTTCGACTACAATTGTGGTGGATACACCAAGAGGCAAAGTGGCAGGCGCCGTACGCAAGACTCCAAGTGGCCTCACTTACTGGAGCTTCCTGGGGATGCGCTATGCACAGCCGCCTTACGGGGCCCGCAGGTTTAGGGTAAGTACACGTCACCACATTTTTAAATGCTTAAACCAGCCACTAACGATTGAATCTTTAGACAGACTTCTAATGCGTCAACACGGGTAAACATATTCCATAACAGAAATGAACTGAGCGAACACGTTTTCCAGTGAATTACAATCAAAACTTAAATGAAGAATGCTACCGACGTGAAGTTACAATGCTGCGGTAGTATTGGTATCCCTGTAACTAAGGGATGAAAAACATGCGAACAAAATAGATTTCCAGTTTCTTTAGGAGATATGGGTAAAGAAAGAGTTAAACCAAAATATCTGCGGTGCATCCAGTTTTAAGGTTGAGTAGAGATTCATAACTACATTCCACTAAATTTTACCCTACTCAATTTAATTAAGTCTGTTACTATAGATAATACTTGCTGTGACTAAGTCCAGTTCCAGAAGCTTGTATTGTTATGACCTCATTAAACACCTTTTTATTATTATTTTAAACTATTTTATTATTTTGTAACTTGTAACAAGATGGATTCCCCATGCAGCTGTTTGTCTTGTATCAACTATTACGAACCAACCCAAAGCCAGGCGTAAGGCACTGCGGTGAAAGCCACCGGCTTTGTTCCCAAGGAAATTTTTAGAGCCCGCAAGTATTATCTAAAATCAACCCCTGGGAATAACCAAGGCCAGCGACACTTTAAATAATTTATAAACGGCAAGGTTAGAGTAGTCAGTTTCAGATCGACAATCGAGAGGGAAAATATGTTAAGATAACCAGTAAGGAATACATTAACAGGTTAAGCAGGAAGGCGAAGTTAGTCAGGAATGTGCAGTCAGGCGGGGAGGCTATTTAACGCGACAGGAGGAAAGACTTTGTCGGAAGTTTCAGAGATCAGCTTTTTGTGCTACTGGAAGGTTGGTCGCCGTTGCTTTAAGAATTCGCGATCGCTCCATAATCAAGTGACCGGAGTTTCAAGGTATTAAGTTGTAAAAGACGTTAGATCTATCAGCTGTATACTATGTTGAATATATAGAAGAATCTATACCTCGTAAGAACTTCTTTCTATTTACTCCATCAGACGTAATTAGTCTTTGCGACTAGGAAAAAAACAGGGCCACTGTTCACCGGTATTTCGACCTCACTTGCCCCAGCAATTCATATGCCGGCAGTTACCGCATATGTAACAGACGTGGCCACTTCATTCTCTTATAAGTATCTTTAAAATAAAAATAACAAAACATAGAAGAAACCTAAGATGAAGCTTTCATCATCCGAAAAAAAGCTCTAACTACTATTAAATGCACTAAATTTTTTAATGTTTAAAGCGAATGAATTTTAAATTACTTAGGACAGAGTCTGAC
>CM061921.1:382832854-383014694 GCA_031002005.1 Vandiemenella viatica
GAGTGGGACGTGTAGTGCTCGTCGCAGCGCCCGGTTCTGCATGGTCCGCAGTCTGGCCAATCGGGTCCTGGCCGCGTACCACCACACCGGCACGCATATTCCATTATCGGTCGGACCAGACCGCAGTATATGCTGACTCCAGTGCTGGGGTTAAGCGAGCTGTTCTGGTTGAGGACCGGGTAGAGTTCTCGAAGCCGAGCAGCTACTCGGTTTCGTAAGTCCTCGATGTGTCGAGTCCAAGTGAGTTTAGTATCCATTGTCACACACCAGGTATTTTACTGTTTGTGACCACGGTATGATTTCCCCGTCGAAGGTGAGGTTCGGGGGTAGGTTTTGATGACGAGGGCGCTTCCCCAGCGCCTAGTCAGCATAATTGCCTGAGTTTTGTTGCCGTTGATGGTTATACGCCATCTTCTGGCCCACGCGATGGTTTGTTGCAGGGCTTCTTGTAGTCGACGTAGTGCAATTGCCCTGTTCCTGTGTGCAACAAACAAAGCTGTATCGTCATAGTATAACGCTGTTCGGACCGTGGCAGGAGCAGGGCGTCAGCTGTGAATAGGTTGTATATATTGGTTCCAGCACAGATCCTTGTGGGACTCCCGCATTGATTAGGCGCCTTGTTTGGCATTTGCTCGCCCACACGCACCCTGAATGTTCTACCACAGAGGTAGCCTTTAATCAACTTAACAACAGGGCTGGGGAATCCCTGTTGAAAAAGTTTGTATAGAAGCCCTTCATGCCATACGGCGTCGAAAGCTCTTGCCACGTACAGTAGAACCAGTCGGCAGGGTCCCTTGTGGTTGAAAGCAGCTGTGGCTCGTTCCACGATGCGCATGATTTGATATGTGGTAGAGCGGCCTTGTTGGAATCCAAACTGGTAGTCAGGCATGATGCTTTCGTTTTTGATGTGGACATTCATTCTCCTGAGCAGGAGTCTTTCAAACACCTTGCTCAGGGCTGGCAATAAACTGATTGGTCTGTAATTTTGTGGAAACAAGCTGTACTTGCCGGTTTTTGCACTCCGATCACGACAGCCTGCTTCCAGTGTCTTGGGAATCTTTGTGTTCTGAGGATGTTGTTTAAACACCTGAGCTAGGTGAGAGATGGCCTCTTGCGGTATGTTTCTCAGCATTTGATTCCCTAACTGATTTACGCCTGGAGATTTTCTGGTGGAAGTTGATTGATGATGCGCCGGATTTCTACTTCAGTGGTCTCTTCTATTTGGTAATCGTCTTCGGCTACAAGGAATCTTGTTACCCTCCGTCTGACTTCCGCTGTGTGTTCGGGTCTTGATCTTCTGCGGTGCGGAACTGTCGTTCGAAGTGGTCCGCAAGTGCTTCAGCTTTCCATTCTTCTGTAAAGACCAGGCCTCTTTCCCCGTGGAGTTGGGGGATGCGTGCTCGGCGTTTGGTGAAACGTCGAGTTTCATTCTATAAACTGCCGTCACGTATGTTCAGGGATGCTAGTTTCGCAGACCATTCACTGTTTCGATGTTCTGTAATGGCAACTTTGAGTTCTCGTTGGAGACGGTTTAAAAGGGGCTTGGTTGCAGGTTGGCGTGTCATCTTCCATTCCATCTCCACTCTGTTTTTGTGCCTGATTTGTGAAAGTATTTGCGGAGGTAGTTGACGGGACTGCTGCTTTGTACCAGGTGGTGGTGTGACGTTTTTGGCTGCCTGGACACAGTAGTGGAGAACTGTTGTAGTTCCGTCTCTGGTTGAGTAGTTGGCTGTTCTGGATTGATACTCTAATTGTTTCTCGGAAGCTGTTCCAATCAGTTTTGTTGAAGTTGAAACAGTTGGAGCGGAGTTTGCGCCATGTTCCAACGTCCATATTTACTATCACTGGCAAGTGATCTGATGATAGTTTATTCACTTTGCTGGCAGCAATGAAGCCAGTGATTCCTTTGGTGATGACAATATCCAACACATCTGGTCGGTTGCCACTCCATGGGTGGTGCGTGGGCTCGTCCGGCCCCCATGCTTGTAGATTATGTCGTTGGCAGAGGCGGTGGAGTTGTGCTCCAGCTTGATTTCTTATGCGGGAGTTCCACTCGGGGTGCTTCGCATTTAAGTCTCCACCAATGAGAAGCTTACCCATGAGGGTGAACATTTGGAGGAAGTCGCCTTCTTCGAAGGTTCTGCGTGGTGGCCTGTAAGCTGCAACCACGGTGATCGGTCCTATGGTAGTTGCCACTTCTATTGCTCGTGCTTCTACTTGCTGCATTGGTTGGAGTCTGATATCATGGTGTGGGAGTCCTTGTTTAATATAAATGGCTACTCCCCCACCAGCTGTAGGTCTATCATGTCTGTAGCAGTTGTAATTTGCTACGGCGGCTCGCAGACCCGGTTTCAGGTGAGTCTCGATTACCAGGCAGATGACCACATTCTCCTCCTTTAAAAATTTTCGAAACTCTCCCATTTGTTGATAGATACCACAGGCGTTCCAAACGCATAGTGACATATTCTCAATGTTGATTCGGTACATAACTGTCGTGGTGATTTTCTGATTTTGCGGAACTGTTGTCCCTCTTTACTGCTGCTTTGATGCCTGCGGCTAGCATATCGAATTTGGTGAGCATGGAAGTAAGCATGTTTTGCAGCGTCCCAACGATACTGAATAGCCCGTCCATTTCTCCACCGTTGTTGGTTGCCTCGGAATGTGGACGAGGCTGGTGGCAGAGGTGGCAGTCTTGCCTGTTGTGGCTCTGGGCTGTTTCGGCCTGGGGCCTGCCTGATCTCATCCTACGTTTGTTGGGTCCCGCTTTTAGTTGCTGTTGCGTAGGAGGAAGATGAGTTGCCACTGGCTGAGTTTGTGTTTGCACTTTTCTTCCTTGGGGTGTGGACTCCTTCTTCTGGTAGTTGCCTTTTGGAGGCTTTTGGCGGTGGTTTGGCTGCCTTGGGTGGAGTAGGCTTCCCAGTTTGTTGCCCCTGATTTTGGTTCTTTGTAACGTTCTGTGAATCCTCACGGAGTGCTCGATTTTCACCTGGATTTTGTCTCTTTCTTGTATCTTTCTTTTTCCGGGCTGCATCTGCCTGCTCAGCTGCGTTACCACGCAGTCTGTCCCGGGCTCGCTTGAAGGCCGGACAGCCCTTGTAGCTTGCTACATGCTGCCCCTGACAGTTGGTGCATTTTGGAGTGTCCACTCCCTTCTTTATAGTGCAGTCATTCGAAAGGTGGGGTCCAGCGCACTTGATGCAGACCGACGGCATGTTAAAGTGGCGGGCGATGTGCCCAGGTGCCTGGCAATTGAAGCACTGTGTTGGGCCGTTCGAAGACCTTAATTTTTCCACGGTGATGCGCAGAGACATCAGGGATTCTAGTAAGAAGATCTTTTTATTTTGCGGTCTATCTGGGAGGACAACCAGGAACAGAGGCATCAGATCCGGTCCCCCAGGTCTCTTCAGTTGCACGACGGAGCGTATATCGAACCCCAGATCTTCTAGTTCCTCCTTTATGTCTGCCGTCGGCATATTTATTGGAACTCCTCTAAGGACTGCCTTGTTGTGTTTTTCGGCAGCAGAGGGAAAGGTGTAATATGGAATTCCTTTCCGCTGTAGTTCTGCAGTGACGTTGAGGTGTGGTGTTGAGAGTAAATTTTACTTTGTCGCCACCGGCAGATTTTGCTTGGAATGGTTATATGAGTTGTGGAATTGAACCACTATCGGTGGAAGTTGTTGTCTTTGGGTATGTTGCTGCTGCTGCTGTAGCGGCTGCTGTTGTGTTTGTTCTTGCTCCATTTCTTCTGTTAGGGCACTGTATGGATTTGATAGTTCCATTTGTGCTTCCCGCAGGGTGTCCATCTGTGGGGGCCGGACTGTTTTCCTAGCGATTTGGAATTCATCCACTGCGGGTGTTTGTACAAATGTTGTGGTGGTATGTATGGCTTCACTAAGCATAGAAGTTTTAGCCGATGTTATAGATCTTGGCAGTTGTATCTTTTCTGGCTTTTTGCTGTGCTTTGCCTTTTTACTTTGCGATGGACCAGGTTTGGTCTTCTCTTTTTGTCTCTTTATTTTGGAGCCGATTGAGACTGATGGCCCAGATTCTTTGCTGCCTCTTTTCTTGAGGCAGTTCAACACCATGCGGTCCGCTTCTCTGTTTATACCCATGACGTTTTGAAGTAGTATTGGCACGCTGGTTGCCGGTGATGAAGAGGTTGTAGCTCTGGAAGTTGTTGCAACGCTGCCAGGATTGTCAGTGACATACCTGTTTTCCGGAGCTGGAAGAATTCTTCTGTAGACTTGCTAGTTTCCTAGTGCAGGTAGAGTGACGTTGGAGGCACCATCCTCCAAGCAATCGTCAGCGGCGTTGAGTTCTGCGGCTTCCATCTGCTCTTCAGGGAGGCCTCAGGAGTTCCGTTTGGACGGTTGTTGTCACCGTTAGGTTGCTCCGTCCAAACCGGCCCTAAGATCTGACACACACGGGTTGCTACGCAAAGCGGAGGCCCTGGTATGGTTGTTTCCTGCATCCCTACGATCGGAGTTAACAGTCCCAGCCGACGGACCACCGACAGGGAAGCGCACCCCAGCTCCAGGCCACAGGAGGTGCAAGCATACGCCAGCAAAACAATAGGAAAGTTCTGAGGAGGTACCTCGTGGAACAACAAGGAAACTCCCCAGCGGAATAACAAGAAAATTTAAGTCAATAAGAAACAAGGAATTATTCAAACAAGGAAGTATGCGATAGGAACGCACGGAACAGTATGGTTTGGCAGCAGAAGAGCCTAACTTTCTTCTCCAGCCCGTGAGCTGGAGAATTCTTAGGTGAAGGATTTGCCTAGTTGGCATTGCCTTCATTTTTACTGGTTGTAATTTTTTTTTTAATTTTTTTATTTTTATATCTTACTAGACAGGGTGGCCCCGGCTGACTGGCAAATGACACCAATGATGATGATGATGATGATGATGATAGTATATCACGTGGCTCCACGGAAGTCAACAGTCGTTCTCTTCGCCATTAAAACAGGCGGATAAGTAAAAATTACATTCCGAGACTCCACAACGGCATCTCGGGCGGTCACCCATACAAGTGCTCACCAAGCTCAACGTTGCTTAACCAGCAGTAGCATCACGCCTAAAGCTGCTGCACGGGCGGCATTAACCAAGCTGGCCGATCTCCTGATTGACTCGGAGGCGGCGAATCAGCTTTCCCATTGGTCGACACGTCAAGACGGCGTTCTCTCGGACTTAATAATTTCAGATCTTGGACAATTGGCTCCCATGCTTCTCTCAGGAAAAGACCGGAATCTCTGTTAATGTTGTTGTTACTTATTCGAATCTCCAGAGATTCTCTTATTACCGAATCACAGAAGTATGATATTTGAGCCAAAACTTCAGAATTTTCAAAATTTATGTTATGAAAATTTTCTACTCCATGTTCAGCCAATGCGGATTTTTCCAATTGTAGCAACCGTAGATATCGTTGGTGCTCCGTGCGGCGTTACTCGATCTTTCTTATGGTTTGGCCAATGTATACTTTGCCGAATTCACAAGGAAATGAATATACTCCAGGGACTCGAAGCCCAGGTTATCCTTCACCGTGCATAGCATATCTCGTATCTTCGACGGTGGACGGAAGATACTCCTTACGCGATTCCATGCTAAAATTCTTCCGATTTTCCCGGAGGCATAAGGCAAAACGGCAACGGATTTTGGAGACGTTTCTTGTTCAGATTTCTGTCTTGGACATTACCGGCGTTAGGGGGGGTGAGCTGGTCAAATGTATCCAGGCCCGCCGGCTGATGGGGGCCCTGCTCACCGGCTGCAGGGGCCCCCAGGCCTCGAAGCAAGAATCCACCCATTGTCACCCGGCTAGTTTGTAGAGCTAAAAAAATTTTATACCGCGGTCCTGAAATTCCTAGCGCCGGGCCTGGTATTATTTCCTGGGGGAGAAAATTCTGTAAAAAAAAAAAAAAAAAAAAAAAATGCTACTACTGGTTAAGCAACATTGAGCTTGGTGAGCACTCAGATGGGTGACCGCCCGAGATGCCGCTGTGGAGTCTCGAAATGCAAATTTTTACTTATTGCCGCCTGTTTTAATCGCGAAGAGAATGACTGTTGACTTCCGTGGAGCTACGTCATATATATCATCATCATTGGTGTCATTTGCCAGTCATCCAGGGCCATCCGGTTCCACCCTGTCGGGGGTCGATCGAAGCGCCGACCAATGATGGAGCAGCGGGAAGTTCTCTATGGCAGCGGGCTATTTATAGAAGTTCCTGATGTTAATTAAAAAGAGGAAGCGCTCTTTAACGACGCATGCAGTTTTCGCTTTGAGCTTGTGTGCTTTGTTCGCTGCTTTTGTGTTTTCGCTCGCGGCGTGCGGCAGCCTGGATTTCTCGCTGTAGGGTCCCCCCTGCCCGAGATAGTAGGGAATTACCGCCACACGGCCCTCTCCCGCTGGGAGAGGAACCCCCTGGCGCCAGTTTTAGGGTTGCTTCTGGCCTGGGCTAACCTTACGGTGACAACAAAGGGCCAGAGCAACACCCCCGCTAGGCTGTAACGTCGTGCGGACCGTGTGATCTACAGTTCCCGCTTCTTACTGAGTCAGCAACAATGACCAGCGGACCTCCTCGTCTAGTTACTGACATGGAAGGAGCAGATCAGCCTGAAAATACGACGTCCATGCAACAGCCAAAGGACGTAAACATGGATACAAACCCGACTACGGCAACTTCGCCAGCGATGAACGGGACTACACAAGAACATGACGCCCGTGCTACCAAGCGGTGCATATCGCCACCCACTATTGGAAATGTGAAGCACCCCAGAAATGAGCAACGGGGAAATTCTGTAAAATTTGGTGTTCCAGTGTCGCAGTTTAACCCTACTAACAGGGACAAGAAAGCTGTATACAAGAAAATTAAGGGAGCTTTCAGCTTTCCCTCACCGACGGTCACTGACCAACACAACTGCGCTATTGCAAAGAAAACCAACTCCAACCGCAAAGTAAACTCTCCTGGAGAACAGTCTGACGGAGATGGCTTTATGCTGGCCCACCGCACCAGCAAGCCCCCACCTTCACTGGATCCGAACAATATTGAAACAAGTAACCCATATAACGTACTGACTCAAGAAGAGCCTGCTCAAGAGCCACAACAGCAGCCGCAGCTACAGCAGCAGCAACAGGAACAGGCACCCATCCAAGGCATCAGATACCACCCATAGTAGTACAGTTCCCCAGAAGCTACAAAGAAATGCATCAGATGGTCAAGGGGATCCTCCAAGACAGGCCATTCCAAGCGAAGACTGCTGGGGGCGATAAGGTTAAATTAACCTTCAACTCTACAAATGATTACTTGGAAGTGACTGCTGCACTGCAAAGGGCAAACATACCCTATTATACTTTTCCTTCCGCAGCAGAGAAGATACTAAAAGTGGTAATCCGCGGGATGCCTTCAAACATGCCTTCTGAAGACATAAAAGAAGAACTCGAAGACAGCGGATTCGACATTCGCACAGTGACACAGCTGAAAAGACCAGGCGGTTCAGACCTAATGCCTCTCTTTCTTGTGGTTCTACCAGATAGGCCACAGAATAGAAAAATCTTTTCCCTGGAATCACTGATGTCACTACGCATCTCCATCGAGAAATTAAGATCTTCCAATGGCCCTACTCAATGCTTTAACTGCCAAGCCCTAGGACATGTAGCACGCCATTGTAACATGCCCTCGGTATGCGTTAAATGTGCTGGGGCACATTTATCCAATGACTGCACCATGAAGAAGGGGGACAGCACACCAAAATGCGCTAACTGTCAAGGAAGTCATGTTGCCAGCTACAAAGGGTGTCCTGCGTACAAACGTGCCAGGGATCGGCAACGAGGAATCACCTGTGTCCACTCCTCTAGAGAAAACAAGAAGACTGATGACAAGACGACTAAGGACACAGCTGTCCAACAATCACCCGCCGCCGACTATCCTAGTCGACAGCGAGAGAACAAGAATAAGCCCCCTCCTGCACAGAACGATAAGAGACCCCCCCAAAAATCAGGCAAAGGAATGCAAAAAGGAAATAAGAAGACCATGGCTCAACAGTCTGAAATAAGAAGAGCACGACTCAACAATCGGCTAATCATTCGGTGGCCACAACTTATGCCGAAAAGACATCTGGAAAAACACCACCAAAAGGGACTAAGCAAACGGCAGCGGAGAAGACAAACTCTCAAGAAACCTGCCAGAAATGCCAACACTCGCCCACTCCTCAATCAGCAAATAACAGCGGCACGATGGACCATCTATTAAACATAGTAGGTAGCCTACTCAATATGTTGACGTCTCTCCTCGCCAAGTTTGACCAGCTCGCCGCGGATATAAAGACCGCAGTTAAGACGGTTCCAGCAGCCGAACAATCAGAGAAATCCCTGACCAATAATGAATAGGACACATATACAAGGTTTATCTCTGTGTGTTTGGAATGCCAATGGCATCCGACAACAACTTGGAGAGTTTAGGCAATTTCTGCGTGATGAGGACGTAGATATTTGCCTTGTCTCAGAAACCCACCTCAAACAAGGCCTTAACGCCTCAGTAGCCAACTATTGCTGCTATCGGAATGACAGGCCAACTGCAGGAGGAGGTGTGGCAATATATATAAAGCGTGGTATCCCTCATCATGAAATACTGTCGCCACAAACCAACCAGATAGAAATCAGGGCTATAGAAGTGGAAACTACCACTGGGCCAGTCACAATAGTATCAGCATATAGACCACCACGGAGACAGCCAATTGCAGAGGACTTTGATCGTCTTCTTTCAATCCGAGGCAAACTGATCATCGGGGGTGATCTTAATTCGAAACACCCCGATTGGCACTCGAGAACTACAAACCCAGCAGGACAGCTGCTCCACAGGATTGCAGTCAGACGCAACTTGCTAGTCTGGGGCCCGGTGGAACCAACACACCACCCCTGGAACGGCGGTCGTCCAGATGTCCTAGACATTGTGATCACACGGGGGATTGCGGGCTTCATCTCCGCGCACACAATGAACAGGCTTTCGTCAGATCACTCTCCAGTCCTGATAGATATAGACGTAGGCCCGTGGAGACCAACAACTACCAGCCTAAAGAACTACAGCAAGACCAACTGGGAGAATTTCCGTGAAGAGATCACGGTATCCCTTCACCGCCTGAGGCCCCTAGATGCGACACAAATAGAGACTGCTATCAAACAGGTCTCCAAAACCATCATTAGAGCGGCTAACACAGCAACGCCTCCTGTAACTGAAAGACCCAGGTCTCGCCAACTCCCGCCACACCTACTAGCACAGATAAGACATAAAAACAGGGTGGCTAAGGAATGGCGACTAACCAGGCGCCCTGAAACAAGGCGGTTACTAAATCGACTCCAACGCGAGCTGAAAGCGGCGCTCGAAGAGCATAGAAACCGAGAGTGGTCGTCACGTCTGGCCTCCCTAGACGTTAAAGACGGAAACCTTTGGGTAGAGACCCGACGTTTTACAAAGCGGCGTACCAGACTGCCCCCACTTCATGGCGAAAGGGGCCTTGTGTTTAGCGACTCAGACAAGGCCAATGCTCTGGCGGACCACTTTGAGAAGCAATTCAGACCTTCTCAAGATAATGATGAAGAAGAATCTGCAGACATCCGCCGAAGACTTGCCCGTTTTCTAGCAGCTGAGGACGACGACTACATAATAGAAGAGATCACACCTGATGAAGTTCGAAACATATTGAGTAAACTACACCCCAGGAAGGCTCCAGGAATTGACAATATAAGCAACCAACTACTGAAGAACCTTCCACTACAGGCGATTGAACACCTCACAGAAATCTTTAACATAGTTCTACGCCGCCAGCACTATCCAAGATGCTGGAAGCAGGCTACAGTTGTTGCTGTGCCAAAACCTGGGAAGAATACGACATTCCCCCAGAACTACCGCCCTATCAGCCTGCTCCCCTCAATGAGTAAAATCTTCGAGAGATTATTGTTAAAGAGACTAGAGGCACACATCAGGACCGAAAACATCATCCCGGAGTTTCAATTTGGGTTCCAAAAAAGACACTCTGCAAGCCAGCAAATTATGAGAATAGTGGAACGTGCCACTACTACCTTCAATTTTCGTGGCTACTGCCCGCTAGTATTGTTAGACGTCGCACGGGCATTCGACTCCGTCTGGCATAGCGGTTTGCTCTACAAACTTTATAACCAGGGTTTCCCCGGCCCTCTTGTAAAGCTGATCAAGAGCTATATATCTGGGAGATCTTTCAAAGTGAGGGTTGGCAATAATCTGTCAAGTCGCCGCCCCATAAGAGCTGGAGTACCGCAAGGTTCGGTCCTAGGTCCGGTATGTATAATCTATATACCGCGGATATACCAGCCCCAGCCACAGTACGTACTGCCCTATATGCAGACGACACTGCGTTCTTTACCGCGCACAGAAATAAAGCCACTGCAATCAGAAGATTACAAGAAGTCCTCCAGCAGACTGAAGCCTGGGCAAGACGTTGGAGAATAACTTTAAACTCGACAAAGACTCAAGCTATTTATGCTGACCAGGCGCCTGGGGAAGCGTGACCGTCGGCAAAACCGCATGCGTAACCTACACCTAAATGGCGAAGACATCGAATGGACAACCACAGCTAAATACCTCGGCGTGATTTTGGACACTCGTCTAACTGGAAACATCACATTGAGGAGACACGACGAAAAGTTGCAGCTAGGCTACAAGAGTTATACCCAATACTCAACAGGGATAGCTCATTGTCAGCCTTGCACCGGCGGTCAGTGTATACTGTAGCCTAATACGACCGGTGATTGAATATGCGTGCCCTGTGTGGGGGTATGCATCCAAGGCCCAAAATAAACCGTTTGCAAACGATGCAGAAACAGATCACTTCGGCGAGCACTACATGTGCCAAACCGATTTTCCCACAGCAAGACCTGCACGAAGCAGCAGGTGTCCCAATGCTCCAAGAAAGAATTATGGAAATTACCAAATCTTTCTATAGGACATCACGAAAGTCGACTAACCCACTAATAGCAAATCTTGGCCAGTATTTTACTACCTTTGACAAACACAAAAGACCACTGTCAATTCTAACTAATAATTGAGAAAAACAAAGAGCAACAAAAAGGCAAACCACCAGTAAAGTGGACTAAATCTGTAAGATTGAAGGAAATGTCTAATGACAACAAACTTCACCACAACTGCTTAACAAAGGAAAAGCAGAAAATGCTCACGGCGGCGGGTTAATTAAAAATATTCAGACCCAGACGCACGAACGCGACGGTCCCAGCTGTGCCTTGTCGCCTTGGGTCGGAGGTTATCCTCTCTTCCTTCCGGCGGCTGGCTGAAAGGGTGAACTCTGTGGCCAGTGGCCACAAGATATGGGCAAGCTAACCATCTGTAGCATTGTAGACAGAGTTGATTGTGGACCTCTGGTTCAGAGCCGTATTGAGGAGCTGAACCAGAGACTATGACGTTTCTGTGATGATATTGGCTGCAGATTCCTCGATCTTCGCCATAGTGTCGAGTCATGTAGGGTTCCCCTTAATAGGTCAGGTGTGCACTACACACGTGAATCGGCTACACGGGTGGCAGGGGCCGTGTGGAATGCACTGGGTGGTTTTTTAGACTGAGGGAGGAAGACCCGAAACACGAAATACAGTTACAGGCAACCCAATCAGATGTAACACTGGAATGTAGGAGGAGCGTAAAAGAATCTCGACCATTAAAAGTTCTCGTAATTAACTGTAGAAGCGTTGTAACAAACAATCGGAACTTGATAGCATTATTTGTAGCACAGAAGCGGATATCGTTATCGGTACAGAAAGTTGCCTAAAACCGGAAATAAGTTCCGCCGAAATTTTTAAAGATAGCATGAATGTTTTTCTTAAAGACAGATTACATTCTCATGGAGGTGGAATACTTATAGCTATGAGTAAATCTCTCCCATGTAATGAAATAGAAGTCGATACGATCTGTTAAATCATATGAATTAAACTCAAAGTTGCTTGGTAAAAACTCATCATAGCCGCCTTCTACCGTCCACCCGATTCCGACATAGCTATCGCCGAGGAGTTAAGAAATAATGTAAACAGTATAGCTAGCCGTTTTCAGGATCATGCTATGATTCTAGGAGGCGACTTCAATCTGCCTAATATTGACTGGCGTAATTACGTTCACATTACAGGTAGCAGGGATAAGGCAGCTTCTGAAGTAATTCTCGATTTGTTGTCAGATAATCATCTCGAGCAGCTAGTTAATGAACCTACGCGGTGTCATAACGGTAGCGAAAATATTTTAGATCTGCTGGTTACCAACAGGCCAGAATTATTCACCGAAATTTCAACGACTATGGGTATAAGTGATCACCAAAGCGGTAATTGCAACTATCAGACTAATGACCAAGCGAAAAAGGAGGAAAGGGTGGATTGTATACAAATTCAGTAAGGCCTCTAAGGAGTGTTTTAGAACCTACCTGAGGAATAATTACCATAACTTCCAGTCAAGAAAGGACACCGTTGAAGAGATATGGCATCGATTTATACGAATAGTCAGGGAAGGTATGGATATACATATACCGAAGCGGATAATAAATGGGGAGGATGATCCACCATGATACACATGCGAAGTCAAAAGATTACTCAAAAAACAAAGGAGGATACACGCACGCTACAGAAGGAAGGGGTTGTCGCAGCGATTTAGAAACCTTAGCTGAGATAAGAGGACATATTAAGAATGTAATGCGTGAGGCCTTCAACGATTTTCATTCCAACTCTCTCTCTCTATGAGGCTCACAGAAAACCAAAAGAAATTTTGGTCGTATGTGTGAAAAGTCAATTGTACCAACAGCAATATTCCAGCACTAATTCGTGAAGGTTCAGAGGTTAATGAAAGCCGCGATGAAGCTAACGTACTAATTACTGTATTCAAAAATTCATTTACTGATGAAAATAAGGATAGTGTTCCCGTTTTCCCACGCCGTGTCGAGTTGGTGATGGAATCATTACGAATAGATACTGCAGGTATCATAAAGCAATTAGAGCTCCTGAAGGGGGGTAAAGCACCGGGCCCAGATGGAATTCCAGTAAGAGTATTTTCAGAATATGCGGCGGAAATCGGGCCATTTCTGTCTGATATATTCAGTAAATCATTAGAAGAGCGGAAAGTACCTTCAGACTGGAAAATGGCGCAAGTAACTCCGATTTTCAAGAAAGGTGATCGAAGTGATCCTGGAAACTATCGTCCAATATCTATAACATCTGTTTGTAGTAGAGTTATGGAGCATATTATATGCTCGAACATTATGAAATTTCTAGACGATAATAATTTGCTTACAACAAATGAACGCGGATTTCGGAAGAAAAGATCATGTGAAACACAGCTGGCCCTATTTACACACGACGTAATGAAAGTTATTGATGCAGGTTCACAAGTAGAAGCCATTTTTTATAGATTTTCAGAAAGCCTTTGACTCTGTGCCACACAACCGCCTTTTAGCGAAGTTACGAGCGTACGGTATAGCGGATCAGCTTTGTGAATGGATAAAGGATTTTCTAACTGGTAGGTCGCAGTATGTCGTCGTTGAAGGGGAAAGTTCTTCTAATCTAGATATTACATCGGGTGTACCTCAAGGAAGTGTAATAGGACCACTTCTTTTCTCAATTTTTTATAAATGATCTCGGAGACAAAGTGAAAAGCCTTTTTAGATTGTTTACTGATGATGCGGTTATTTATAGGGAAGTAAGGAATTTGGCCGATTGCTTAGAAAATTAGCGTGATCTGGATATTATTTTGGCATGGTGCGCTGAGTGGCAACTTACGCTAAATTATAAAAAGTGCAAGACAATGAGCATAACTAACAAAAAGAATCAAATTGTTCAGAAATACGAGGTTAAACAATTCGGTTATTGATATGGTCGATTTTATGAAATATTTGGTAGTAACAGTACAAAGGAACATGAGATGGGACTTACACATTAATTCGTTAGTAGAGCTAATTCTAGGCAGCGATTCATAGGTCGAATATTGAAAAAATTGTCATGAACAAACAAAGGAGATAGCTTACAAATCTCTTGTGCGTCCAAATTTGGACTATTTTTGTGCCATTTTGGGATCCGTTTCGTAAGGGTTTGATCGAAAGTATAGAGAAAGTACAGAGAAGAGCCGCTCGATTCGTGACCGCTTGCTACAGTCCTTATGAAAGAGTCACAGAACTGATTAGTATACTAGGCTGGGAGTCTCTGGTAGATAGACGACGCACGTTTCATTTAAACTTATTGGTAAACATGTGTACTCCCACTTTCACTCACGAGTGTAGTGAAATACTTCGTCCACCAACCTATTTGAGCCGGAATCACAGGAAAGATAAGATTATAGAAATAAGGTGCCGCAATGATTCTTATATGAATTCTTTTTTCCCTCGTACCATTAGGGATTGGAATGCACAACAAAGTGATTAACTTAGGTGCTGAGCACCCTCCGCCACCTACAATTTTTTTTTTTTTTTTTTTTTTTTTTTTTTTTTGTGTGTGTCGTGTGCCTCAGCGGCTGTGTAATTTGACCCCACTACCATTGGTAGTTTTGTCAGTGTTTTCAGGTTAGGGTTGGTTTTGGGGACACTATTTATTACACTTTATGGGGAAAAACCATGACTGTGGTCATCATAGATGACCTTGGTGAAAAACCCCCACTGATGTTCGTATGGTTGCATTGCATTAAATTGGATTATAGATTATGCTGAGCGGGTACCTTATATTTGTGCCAGGTTCTTGGCATTACTGTGCCCAGGGTGGCGAAGCGGTCAATTTGATTTCTTCTTGCATCTATATTTTGAAGGAATTTGTTTGTTATATTATAAATTTGTGTGTTAATTCTCTCTGTGTTAGTTGCCAAATGGATGTGGTCCGTTGATGAGTAAGGTGGTGCGTTTAGCATCATTCTGAGGCATTTGTTTTGTAGTCTTTGGATGTTGGAGATGTTTGTGTTACTAGCTGTTCCCCATATCTGACATCCGTAGAGCAGATAGGGTAAGATGATAGATTTGTAGAGCCGGAGTTTAGTTGTCACACTTAGGTTTTTGCTGCGTAGTACCGGGGCGAGGTTGGATGCAATAGCCAGGCCTTTCCTTCTCCGGTCTAGTATATGGTCTCTGTAGAGTAATTTCTTGTCAAGTATGATATGTAGATGTAGATGTAGTGGCTCCATAATAGCCCGCACCCAGTGAGCACGACGTTCCCTCAGTGGCTCCATAATAGCCCGCACCCAGCGCGACTACGGCTTCATGATCAGCAGCTGCTCTTCGAGAGGAGAAGAAAAGAAGACTATTTCAAAGCAAAGTAGTCGTCCTCACAAAAAAGCAGCAAAAAGATATTTCGTCAGACACAAGCAAGTGTCGTCCTTGTAGGTTATTTACTGCGAATTAGCCGCAGTGCTAGGGCCGTTATTTAAGGAAACTAGCAGGTCAGGGGCCCCCTTAACGTGGGGTCACGCAGTGCCTACTAAGGTAAAGAAACAGAGAGCGAGGTTAGAATTAGGTACAGTTTAATAGGTTAATGAAATGCGACTTTTCACACCTGAAACGTGATTGTTCTTCTTCCTCCCAGTCCGCCTCGGTGCCCGGAAGGGCCAACGAAGCCATGCCCTAATCCCGAAACCCCTGCAGCAGTACAAAAGGCTCTGACGAGGAAGCTATGGAGCAATCCATAGCAAACATTCCAACGGGCAACAAGTTTGCAATGTTGGAAAATCTAACTGAAGCCTCTCAAGTGCGACTTGTGGCTTGTGAAAGGCAAAGCCAACCACGTCAGCAAACGTTTCCCCCTCTCATTGTTTATCAAACCAATGGATATGCCAAATTGGTAGATGAGATTTATCAGTCAAAGAAATTGGAAGGAGCTATGCAAGTTTCCTTCCGCAACAATTCAATCAAATACCAGGTGAACACCGAAAATGACTTTCGCTATCTTTTCAAGTTCTTTGAAACCAAGAATGTTCAGTTCCAGTCAGACGAACTTGATCCCTAACGACAACTAAAAGTAGTACTGAGACAGCTGCCCAGGGACATAGACCCTACCGAAATATCCCTGAGGCTTCATGACATGAAATTTTCCAGTAAAACACATCTCACAGAAGACAAAACTCAATAACGAAACAAAAGAAAAATTCAACATACCTCTCTACCTGATAAACCTTGACAACACTGCTGAAGGGAGAGAAATATTCAATCTCAAAACCTTCATGCAACTTAGTGTAACAGTAGAGCTTTACAGAACACCAGAGGGACCAACGCAATGTCACCACTGCCAGAAATTTCGACATGGCCAAAATAACTGTCGTCTAAATCCTCGATGCGAAAAATGTTCCATGGAACACATGTCAAAAACTTGTAATAAAACAAAAGAGCAAGACCCGAAATGTCATAACTGCCAAGGCAAGCACCCAGCCAGCTACAGGGGCTGCCCTATATACAAGGAGCTTATGGCTGCCAGAAGATCAATACTCTCAAAGGCAAACAAAGTTCAAAACCAAATCAACACCAACAATACAAATCCAAACACGAATAATAATAAAGAATTTCCACCACTACCTGGCTCCATCCCTCCAAAATCTGAATCCCCCACCTGGGAAAATAAGAAAAACAAACACAATAGAAATCAAAAACCAGCAGCAGATCCCATGGGCTTGGCTGCCGACTTGAGAGAGGTGCTGTCCATCTTCGTGGACGGAGGACTGCTCAAGCTGGTCACCACCTTGAGACAAGCTGCTGAGGTAATGAGAAAAGAGATACAATAGGTAAACTTACAAAATTAGCCTCAACATTCATGACAGTATTCGCACCTGAAAATGGCGCAAAATAAGAAATTCAACATACTGTCATGGAATGCTAATGGAATAAGAAATCAAAGACATGAACTACTTGAGTTCCTGTCCGAGCACGATGTGGATGTTGCACTAATATGTGAAATTCACATGAAGCCGCATCACGACTTCAGGCTGAGAAACTACATCGTAATACGCTCGGACAGAGCAGCACAGGGTGGTGGAACTGCAGTACTGATCAAACAGCGTCTTGCACACAGAGAAGTACCAAAATTACAACTAGGTGACCTGGCGAAGTCAAGATAGAGGGGGAAACGGTCCATCTTATCGCAGTCTATAACTCACCAAACAAGGTACTTACTGCACAACAACTACAAAAATTGCTAGATAAGAACCAAACCGTCCTACTGGGAGGTGATCTGGATGCCAAAAATCCAGCTTGGCACTGCCGCACTGCGAACAGGAAAGGGCGAGGATTCCTGAGGGTGCTGAATGACAACAATGATATTGAAGTGATAGCCCCAATCGAACCTACCTATTTTCCGAACAACGCGCTACATCAACCCGACATACTTGACATATACGTGACGAAGGGGCTGCGCTGGGCTCGAGAACTTGTCGCGGTTATGCTGGAGGTTCGGTTACAATACTTACTGTGAACCTTTAAAGCTTCTGCGCACTCACTAGATTCTGGTTCTTTCTCTGACGGCCGCCAACCGATATTAAGTCGGTAAATGAAATAAAAATGCACCTTCTTATTTTAAACACATGCATTTAATAGTTAATAAGATAGTCTCGCTCCAACTCCCAACCTTTATGAAAGTTCGCTATCGGTACTTCGATCCTTTAAGATTACAGGTAATGCCTCCGATAAATTTAGACTGAATAACACGCACTCTTTTCATTCATACAGCACCCTTACTAGTTCTCAGAACATGCCTATGGCCCACCACGAAACAATTCATATAAAATTCTGCAAATACTTTCTTCATTAATAAAGTTCCTTCATATCACGAAAGAAATCACCTTCTCCAAAATTAATTCTTTATCATAATGAACACGCGTTCTCGTCGACTCGACTGACTTTTCACTTTCACGACGGACTCACCTACTCCACGGCCAACGGCAGACTGCCGGCCCAGAAGCCTAGGTGCGTCTTTCTCCCACGCGCACCATGCTTCCGAATTTGGGGTTTACACCCCCGAGTTCACGGACCCGGCAGATGCTGACGTCACTAGACGACGACCAGCTTCAACACATGCCTCACAAGTGGGTCCTACCTCCCTAAACCCACGGACCTGGCGGATGCTGAAGTCACCAGACAACCACGCAAACCGCCAATATTTAAAACTTCTCAAACTAGCTTCCAAAGTAATGGGTAAATGCCATTAACCCGTTACAAACTCTCCGTGTCTAATCAGCTCAGTTCAGATCACAACCCAGTACTCCTGTCACTGCTAGAACAAGAACATGAGAGTTTGAGACCTAGATATAGATATGATACAAACTGGGATGGCAGCGCTGGCGTGACCCAGCTGACAGGAGAATAGTCAATCACCTAGTGGACGAAATCAAGGAAAACTTCAAAATACACAGGAGCGAGACATGGGAACAAAAACTAGCTGAAGGGCAGAACAATAGTCGCAAGATGTGGGCTCTAACAAAAAACTTAAATAAGACAAAAGAAGCTATCAGACCACTTCATGGCAGAATAGGATTAGTATACGATCCCAAGGGCAAGGTGCAAGCACTTGCTGACACACTCGAGGTCCAATTCCAAATTAACATCATTGATGACGATGAGAGCGACGACCACGAGGAGCTGGTTATTCATGAGGTCGACTACATATTTGCGACTGAGCCGCGGATTGAAGCGCCCCTAACAAACACAGGGGAGATTGAGACCATTATTCGCAGACTGAAAGCCAAAAAGGCCTGCGGAAGTGATCAATTGACCTCCTTTCAAATTTTAAACTTGACTCCACAAGCTATCAGACGACTAGAAAATATATTCAATGCTTGTCTTAGGCTTAGCTACTTTCCTGATGCCTGGAAAACTGCCAAGTTAGTAGCAATACCTAAACCAGGAAAAGACAAGACATTCCCTCAGAATTACAGACCGATCTCATTATTGGCGATCATTGCCAAAGTGTTTGAGTGGATAACTCTTGCCCGTCTCAACGCTCACCTTGTTAGAAATAACATAATCATTGGCCAGCAATTCGGATTCAGAAAAGATCACTCAACTGTACAACAATGTGCCAAGCTAGTGGAGCACATCTGCTCAGAAAAGCAGGTGGGAATCAGCACAGCAGCATTATTCTTATACATAGAGAAGGCCTTTGATAAAGTGTGGCACGAAGGCCTAATCTATAAGTCACATAAATTCGAGGTTCCCGATTACATAATTCACATAACCATTTCTTATATAGCCAACAGAAAATTTTTCATCAAACACGAAGGTGAGTCAAGCACAGTAAGGCAAATCGAAGCGGGAGTGCCACAGGGTAGTGTCTTAGCACCTATCTTATACTGCTTATATGTCAATGATTTGCCGCATATGGTGGGCAGCAATGCATGCCTATATGCAGACGACACGGCACTTTACACCAGCCATATCAACTTAGAATATGCAGCAAGAAAACTACAAAGGCACCTAGAGCTACTAACCCAACGGTGCAATTTATGGAAAATTAAAATCAATGCCACAAAAAGTCAAGTCATAATTTTCACCTCAAAATTAAAACTACCACAAGACAAATTGCACACGGAGGGAGGCGATGTAGACTGGAAAACAAAATTAAGTACCTTGGACTGCGATTGGACAAAAAGCTGACGTGGAGGACCTACATAGATGAAGCAAAGAAAAGAGCCAAAGCCAAACTTACCAACCTCTACCCAATCCTTAGAGGAGAAGGTATTAGGACGGAAAGCAAATTACTCATCTATAGTGCCATTGTGAAAACGACATTCTTATACGGCTCCGAGTTATGGAGCATGGCTGCCGATTAACACATCAAAAAGCTACAGGCACTCGAGAACAGAGCCCTACACTCCATTGTTGGTGCACCATGTTACCTTCCAAATTGGAGAATCTGGCAGGACCTCCTTCCACTTCGACCCACTGACAACAACTATAAAAAACGCATCAGACAGATTCTATTTCCAATGCGAAAACTCAAATTACCACGAAATAGCTACCATTGGAAACATACCACCAGAAACTCTACCTTGTCGACATCCCAAACAAACCATAAACCAGCAATTCCATTTCTGACCACCAATCCTCCATTAAATGTAAATAGGCCCCTCTACTTCATTCTAGGCCCCTTGTAAATAATAAGCATCCTAAACATCATCCCCCACTAGAAATAAGTAGGAATAGGAATAGGCATAAGGAAATATAGCTGTTAGGTCCCAAAAAAACACCCTCCCTTAGCTCATAGTTAGTTATAATCATCCATCAAAAATCAATCTACACAAAAGATTCAGATTATTTTATATAGCTTAGGACATTTACAGTTATGTCAGATTCTCAACTTAGACAAAGACATTAGTCATAGGATTCTCTGAAGGACGACATGCAGCTTGTGTCTGCGATAAATCACGGAAGGACGGATGGAAAAATATTATCCGGCAGAAAACCCAAGAAATTTTCATTTCATCAACACGCCGGGAAAAACTTAATTCCCACATTGTGTGACTTGCGTGGTAATAAGCTAATGGCACATAACCTCTGGTTTATACATCAGTTATCATAATTCCCCCTTCAATATTCAACACAAACGTGTCCTAGACAGGAGGCACGCTTTGTTGGGACCACACACGATGTAGCTTATGAGTTCAAAACACACACCTGAATCCCATTAATCACAAGTGACGTTTCCGCGCCACTTTAACATACATATAAAGCCAGTTCTTCCCTCCACCTGATTCAGTCTGCAGAAATTCCTTCTCCATTCCTCTTGTTTGTGTCAGCATACTAGTGGTACAAAATGTCTAGTGACCAGACTATTGATGAAACATAAAGAACACAAAATTGAGTTGAGGTCTCCCCGAATAGGGGAGACCACTGACTGAATATGATATACACAAATATGTTATGTGCTTGCATAGACAACACTTCAGTGGTGTATTCATATGTGTTTCATTACCCGATAAAATTTACGGACATTGAATGTGAAATCGTGGATTGCACTGGTATGCATCAAGTACAAGGACAGTTTAGATAAATATTACTGAGCATAGTGGTGAGCGCTTAACGTTCTGGCCTCGCATTCGGGAAGACACTGGTTCGAAACCCCGTCCACGCATCCAGATTTGGGTTTTCGATGGTTTCCTCAAATACCTCCAGGCGAATGCCGGGATGCTTCCCTAAAAGGCCATGGTTGAATCCCATCCGGTTCCTTGTCCCCAGATCCATCCCTCCTCTAATGATATTGACATCAACAAGCCATACAGCCATAAGTAAAAAAGTTAAATATTTTGACAGCTTGGTGACTTACAACTGCCTTTAGAATAGCAATGACACTCTGCAGGAAACTGGAAACTGTACAGTGTTCAGCAACACCAGAAATTTGGCACCCATTTATGTTGGTTTGGCACCCACTTATATTGGTTTCGCACGAACCTTGGTCGGAGTAGAATGTGTGTGACACTACTTGTCTGGTAACAGTTTAGTCTTGATGATTGGGTCAGGGTGGTATGTAATTGGTAGACTTTTAAACTTACAATTCAATTCCAGATGAGTCAGACTATGAAGTTCATAGATATACTCACAGGATTTTATGATATTGACCATGTTTTCAATTATTTGAAACAATATATATTAATAAAAAGATGCTAGTTACTAAAGCAAACTACAATTTGGCCATGAACATTTGAAGGAAACATCCTGGCATTTGTTGGGAGAAATGTGAAACAATGGAAAACTGATACGTAGATGATCAGATGGGGTCTTTGAGCCCATGTTCTGAATCCATGCCTGACAATTATTGCTCACCCACTGAGCTCAGTAATTCACTCAAAAGTCAGACACAAAACAATTGAAAATTGACTTCACTAAATAATTGGATCACTGCTTGGTCTTTGGAATGGTAGTTAAAACCTAGTATTAAATTTTATACCACAGAATTCTCAGTGGAGATTTTCAAATTTAGTATAACATACAGAGTATAATGGAAACATATAGATTAAAGTTATGAATTACATAGTTTGTAAGCTGAGACATGAACTACACAAGTTTTTCCTACCAGAACTACCAGGGTATAAGGTTTAAAAATTACCTGCTATGTCATCTATCTAACTAGCACAGTGAAAATACCCAACAATATCTAGGGCACTGAGCTGGTATGTTTTAGAGGAGAGCTCTAATGTTCTTTAAAATAATACAAATAATCCATTGAAACTGTAATTTTTTATGAACTAGGAATTTTACCATGTTCTAATGAGCGATTGTATGATCTGTTGCAGACATGAATGAGAAAGAAATGCAGGATGGACACCAAGGTTAGTACTAATTTAATTAAATTTGATTACTTCAATAAATTCACATTCTAGTTTATTTGTGTCTCAGCTGATTTCAGTTAACATATTCTCAATTCATGGACAAATAATTTATTATTTTAGCACTAAAATAATAAAATGATGTGTGAAATGGAAAACATTTCAGGGAGTATTTTCAAAGAATCATTATATACAGTATTTCACCAAGACTATCACATTTAACTTCAGTAACATTTGTATCTGACCTCACTGATAATTGGTGCTTTCATCAGTATCTGCTTTCATATGGTGTACATAATAATCAGTATCGTTAATTTAAACTACTGTTTGTAACATTAATTAAAAAGTTCATATATATATCATTCAACTAAATTAATTATCCTTTGCATCCATTATGTTTGGTTTTCTGATGAATAATTGGGAAATAAGTGTTTTTGGATAAACAAAAATTACCCAATTATAGTACCAAAATAGATTATACTTCCAGGATGCAACTCTGTTCTTTACTATATTTATTATTTGGAACACATGACATGTCCAAAGATATTGAGATGCTGGAGGGAAAAGGTGACAAAATTTATGGCCTGTGATGCTACATTCCCTACATGCACTTACATCCAGGGGCAGATCCAGGGAGGGGGGGCCTCAAGCCCCCCCCCCCAAAAGTATCTAGGTCCACCCTAACATCGTAATTTTGGAGACCCTTTTTTTTTAGCTCTCCTGATCTTCTCCAAGGAGACTACAAACACACCCTTGCCCGACTCAAGCCCCCCCCCCCCAAACCAAAATACTGGATCAGCCCCTGCTTACATCTGACAGACTGAAAGATGGAGCTTTTAACCCAGTTTTCTTGCTTTGATGGTCAAATAAAGGACGATGAAAAATTTTCGATTACAAGAACTTAAGACAGCTGACTTTGTCACATTACGATAGTTTAACGCACCTATCAATTTTGATGCAAAGATCGATTAGCGAGTGTAAAGTCGATTATCGACTTCAACGATCTAGTAGGAGTATCACCAGAGTGTATGTGATATAGCGCGCGAGTTGTTACAGCAAATGTGTGTGCGGGAAGAAATGATCGTACCGATCTGAAAAGTGTCCGCCGGTTGAGAGAAAAGCCTTTTGAAGAGCTACCGCGTCGGTAAAGTACCCAGTGACATTCATGTACATTTAAAGACCGTCGTATGTGTTATGGTGCACGAACTGTTACAGTAAATGAGTGCGCGGGAAGAAAAGATTGTGCCTAACAGAAAAGCGTCACCGCTTGTTGAGAAAGTCTACCGCGTCGGTTAAGTGACTAATGAACCTTATGTACTCTTAAAGACTGTTAGTTATGTAGGTCGTTCACTAATGTAGAAAAAAGAAATATCTTGTTGTTTCATTTGTGTTAATTGAAAGAAAATTCTCACTCGCTAAGAACTTGCAAATCTTCGGCAATTATTATTCAGGGTGTTCCTTGTATACTATTCAGTACAAGAAAATAATAAATATGGTTCGGTGGTCGGAATGTAACAACTTATAGCTGTGCAATAAAAAGTGTTCTTGTGTAGATATACTTGGAGTGTGTATTGAGCAGTAAGTAACTTTGATAAATCATTCCCTTCCCCACCAAACCAGGCGACCGTTCTTAAAATTTACCCCTGAATAATTTCCTTTGTTTTATGAAGTTCCGATAGCTTTCAAACATGGTCAAAGCATAAAGAATATAAGTGGTGATTGTGAACTGAGCTCTCGTCATCAGAACTTATATTTCAAAATAGCATATATATTTAAATAAGTTATTTTACATGTCGACCTGCGTGTCAGGACTTGTAATAGTGATAGGCGAGTAAACAGAACGTTAAAGTCGTCTAAATTTACAAGCAAGCGAGTGGGAAGTTAACGACAATTAAACAGTATAGTAAACAATGGAGTGTGGTTCGAGCAAGAACGACGCGTGAAAGATAATAGTAGAAGCGGAAGTCAGAGGTAGCTTCACGGTTACAAGGCGGTGGAGTTCCAGCGACGCAGTAACGAGGTAGCTTCAGCGATACTAAGCGGTGGAGTTCCAGAGACGCAACGACGGAGTAACTCCAGATATACGAGGCGGTGTATTTCCAGCGGCGCAGCAACAAGTGAATGCAGCTTTTACCAGAGGGATTCTACAAGGAACACACACGATAACAACGTGACGGAGGCTGCGGAAAATCAACGCGGGAGCAGCGGAAGAAGAAAAGAAGACATCGAACAGGCAAATTAAATTAAAAAAAAATATATATATATAAGTGAACCGAAAAAAAAAAAAATAAATAAAAGCACGCGAAAACTAGTAAACTCAGTGTAGTAAATAAAAATTTTTTGGGATAACTGATTGACACTACCCGAGCTTCAATAGTAATACAGTAAAAGTAATTTTCTCTCGGGAGAATTTTTTTTAGATTAAATTTGATTCCTTCTCTTAGTAGCCAGTCAGAATTTTTTTTTTTTTTTGAAAAGAATTCTTTTTTTAAAAAAATAACTTATCACTACTTTCAACCGACAAATAAATTATACCAGTCGAAAAATTTTTTTTTGAAACAGAATATTTTCAATGCATGCAATTTACAGCTTGTCAGTCGATGGAATTTTCCTGCAGCTGTAAACTCTGAGGCAGTGTACACCCGGAGCTGATAATTTTAAGCAGCTCAATTCATTGTTTTAAGTTGTATGTATTTTTCAGCTATAACGGAGAGAAGCAGCTGGCAGCAGTAATTCTCGCCGGTCTGTTCTGTCGATGCTATTTTGAAATTTGATGTTGATGTTGAAGTTTTCCTTTGACAACAGCGTTGTACTGTGTTCTGTTTGTGGTTTGTTTTCTCGATATTACTGTTTTGGTTCGCAAGTCGAAGAGATTCTTTGTGGACTAGGTTGTGGGAATCCTAGTAGATTTTTTGTTTGGTGTATGCGTGGGGTAGGCAAGTTAGTGGCCCTATTATAACCTTTTGTTATCAGAGCAGTGTATCATAGTATAACCTCTAATCATGAATACCGACGAGACTTTGGTTGAAGTGACTGGAGAGCAGGATAGGGAAGTCCCTGTTGGGGAGATGCTGATGATGCTAATTAACCAACAAAAAGACATCTTCAATCAAATCAGTCTGATAAACCAGAAGAATGAAGAAAGAGACCAGAAGAATGAAGAAAATTTCAATCAAATAAAGTCACACAAGTGAAGAATGAAGAAAACATGAGGTATCACCTAAATGTCCTTCAAGAAAATGTGAAGGTAGAAATTTCGGAAGAGATTAAAAGAGCACAGGAAACAATCAGAGCTGAGATAGATGAGAAGGGGAAAGCCCTCCACTACAGCATCACCAAAGATTTAGAAGGAAGATTTTTTGCTATGAGAGAAGAGATGGAGCAGCTCCGACAACAATGTGTCTCACGTGGAAATGAAACAAATGAAAAACTCGAGCAACTACAGCAATACACATTGGCGGAGACTGGACAAACCCGTCAAAGAGTAAAGGCCCTAGAAGACAGAGTAGATTACCAAGGCAACAAGTTAGAAGAGATGGAAGAAAGCCTCAAGTCATGTGAAGAACAAGTGAGAGGGGTGCAATATTGTGTAGATAAAATTGAATGCCTCTCTGAAGGAATAGAAAAGATCAAAATTGCTAACACTTTGGAGATAGAGAGTAAAGTGCCTGGTATGATTCAAAGAGAAGTGGAGGGAAGAGTGAAGAAGCAGATGCCAGTCGTAATCAAAGAAGAAATCAGCAAATTTCAAGGAGTTATCAATGGGTCCTGCTGTCAGGGATACCATACAGAAGAAAAACAAGAGCTTGAAAAGTTTGATGACTCAGGAAAGGTGCATCCGGTGGATTTCTTGGACAGTTTCGAGTCTTATCCGCCATTTTCAAATTGCCTTGGACGAGAGAAAAATAAAGATGGTACATGAACACCTGAGAGGGAGAGCTCGTCTGTGGGGCGATCGCTTTTCAAAGGAATTTAATGCCTACCAAAAGTTCAAAGACGAATTTTTGAGACACTTTTGGTCCGTAGAAAGACAGGTCGCTGTCAAGTCAGAACTAATGCACGGTGAACCTTATTCTCCCGGGAAGGAGACTCAGCAGGATTTTTTCCTCAGATGTTTGGCGAAGTGTCGCTATCTTGATCGTCCGTACAGTGAGGCAGAATATGTGGAAATTATTATGGCCCGACTGCCTGAGCCAACACAATTAATCTTTGCGAGTCACCGCATCAACAATGTCAGTGAGGCTATTGAAATGCTTGGAAGGCTTGACTCGCAAGAAAAGAGAATGAGTAGGAAGAAACCAAGAGAAAGGGAAGACAACAATGGCTTTTGGGATAAAAGAGAAGAACGGAGTACTATAATCAGAGAATAACCAACAAGATGATCAGTACCATGGCGAGAGAGAACATAGAAGCCGAGAGCGCGGCAGAAGTAATTACAATTTCCGACGTGGTCAAGGACAATACAGAGGACGAAGTAGAGGAGAAGATCAACAAAACCATGACCATCGAAATCAACAGGATACTAGTGAGAAGGCACCTGGCAATCCCTCTAAGGGAAAGCCAAAGGCGGGAAACTGCTAGCTGCCACTGTTTTGGTCCAGCCAGGGGCAGAACAGTATATTGGACCACTCGGGAAACTGCCCAGGAGAGAGGAAACAGAAGCCACAGCTCTTAAAGCGAGGAAAACGATTAATCACAAGAAAGGGAACGGAATTTAGCATACATTCTGAAGAAACGCTTAATGCACAGGGACAGGTAGTACCATGCCTATCAGGTTCAATGGTGACAAGAATAGATGGTGTCGAAACCTGCCGTTTTGCCGAGGTGGAAGAACTTTGGGAACTGTGTAAGAAGTAGGGTGATTCCCTCATACGAATTGAAGAAGATACAGTTGAAGAAGATGAAGAAAATAATGTGTATAGACAAGTAAACAGTCTTAGAGATAAAGAAGATCTGTACCTGGAGGAAGGGGTGACGAGAGAAGACCTAGAGGAGGAGAAAAACTTAGAAATTGAAGCTCACTACGACGAAAGATGGTCACATTTGGGAACCGAGGAATGGTGAAAATAGCCGGTTATTGTGACATTCACAGCAAAAGTATCGAAGAACCAGGAAGGATAGTACCTAGGGAAGTGGATACTTTCCCCATAATATAATAAAAGGTCTCGAAGAGGTGAATAATGAAGAGGTCGGCTATGAAGATAGTGACTACAATTATAGAGAAGAAGAAGAAGAAGTAACCTCTGGAGAGTATGAGTGCATTTGTGAGGTAGCGGACGAGTCGGTCCAGTGTATCCTCAGCTCATATCGTTCAAGTTTAGGGGACGATGGATCTGTTGAGATTGAAGTGGAAGGGGTTATCACGACGAGACATAGCATTCCGACCGTGAAGAAAACCTGTATCAGGAAGCAAAGTGGGACAAGCCCAAATGGTGAAGAAAACACAAATGGGGTTGTCAACAAAGAAGGCGGTGGCAGTATCCGAATGAGGGAAGGAAGAATATGTAATGACAGCAGAGAATTACACATAAACTCTGTCTATTTAAATGATCCAAGAGAAGATCTTCTAGAAGAAGACAACCAATTAAAGCAGAGAATATTTAAAGTACCTACAGTAGAAATTGATGTCTTAGGAAGGAAGATAAAGGCCGTAGTTGATACGGGAGCCGAAGTTTCCTGCATATCTGAAGCTTTATACAAGGAACTGGCCGAAGAGAACCAATTTGAATATTGGCCCACCAATACTATTACAATAGTGCCAGCTACAGGAAAAAAGAGCAAAAAGGCAACGATTCAAGTACTAATTGAAGGAAGAATGGAGAAATATGAAGTAGCGATACACATGTATGTTGTACCATACCTAAACGTAGATTGCATCATAGGAGTCGACTGGATAGTGCCAGCGGACGCAACTTTACATTGTGGGAAGGGATACATGGAGTTTAGCAATGAAGGAAAGAAATGCAGAGTGGAGATAGGGAATGTCCTCAACCAGAACGGAAGGGAGTTTACAGGAATCCAGGTGGATTATGCCGAAATAGCAGACGTTCCAGAAGAAAGCGAATGCGCTGAAGATAACAAGGAAAGAGTAAATGAAGACAGAAATTGGAACATAATAGAAGGAGGAGGATTTGAAATATGTCCACCAGATATCCAAGAGGAGTTCCGGAGATGTTTTCAATGACAGACCGGGCTTAGTAAATGTATATCAATGTCATTTCCAAGTAAAGGAAGAGAAACCTTTTTCTATCAAGCCCTACCCCATCCCAGTGTCTAAACGGGACAAAGTGAAAGCGGAATTAGAGCGCATGGAGAGTTGGGGCATTATTGAAAGGTCACAGAGTGAATATGCCAGTCCATTAGTGTGGTGACTAAGTCCGACCAATCCATCAGGCTAGTATTGGATGCTAGAGCCCTGAACAAAATTTTGAAAACGGAGAGGGACCATCCTGAAAGAGTGGATGATATATTACAAAAATTCCATGGAGTGAAGTACCTGTCATCTCTTGACCTGACTTCGTCGTACTGGCAGATACCCATCATGAGGACTCAAGGAAATACACAGCCTTCAGGTTTGAAGGTAGATGTTACCAATTTAGGGTTCTTCCCTTCGGACTGAACAATTCGGTTGCCCATTTCATAAGAGCGTTAGATCGAGTTTTGGGCAGAAACTTAAGAAAGGGTGCAAGTGTATGTCGATGACATAATTGTTGCCACCAAGACTGTAGAAGAGCATTGGATGTTAATGAGAGAGGTCCTGACTGCTATTCAAAATGCGGGGATGACTTTGAAGAAAAAGAAGTGTGTCTTTCTCCGATCTCGCTTAAAATTTTTGGGTCATGTTGTTACCCCGGAGGGGATTTTAGTAGATGAATCGAGGTTAGAAGCCATCAAGAAATTCCCTCGACCCACGAATAAAACTCAGTTGAAAAGCTTTTTGGGATTATGTGGGTATTATCGGAAATTTATATCCGAACAGCGACTAAACAGTCCCCACTTAAGGATGTTGGAACGGAAGAACATCGTTTGGAACTGGACGAGCGGATGCGAACAAGACTTCATGAAGATCAAGGAGGAGTTAGCGCAGGAGCGGATCCTTGCGTATCCCAATTGGGAATTAGATCTGTGCTTGGCTACCGACAGTTCCCATTATGGTCTGGGTGCTGAAGTCTTTCAAGAAGTAGAGGTGGATGGACAAGTAGAACACCACACGATAGCATTTGCCAGTAGAATGATGAATGATCATGAGATGAGGTATTGTGTGACAGAGAAGGAGGCCCTAGCCATAATCTGGAGCTTACAAAAGTTCAGGCATATTTTCCTAGGTAGGAAGATAATTATACATACGGACCACCGAGCTCTATCGTTTTTGACGAATTGCCGGTTGACTCATGGCAGACTGACCCGGTGGGCGTTGTTATTGCAAGAATTCCAATTCGACATTAAGTATATTCCAGGAAAAGACAATGTAGTGCAGACTGCCTATCAAGATTACCAGTTGGGATGCCAGAGGATGGCGGGAACTATCAGACAACCCAAGAAGCCGTCATCCATTATCTGGAAGGGGTTGCCCAGGAGGGTAGGTGATAAAATGGATGAAAGAGATGGCTGATCAACAGAGAAAGGATGATGCATGGAAAGCAGTCATAGAAGCACTAGAGGGTACAGGTGACCGAATGTCCTTAGAAAAACACTACTGTATACATAAGGGAATTCTTCTACAGAAAGTTGGAAGAGAACGAAGAATGGAAGGTATGTCTGCCGGATCATTGTGTAGACGAATGGATAAAATATCATCACCTTAGTTATGGCCACTACGGTGCCCATAAATGTGCATTGATACTGAAGGAACACTGTTACTTTGGAAATTTGGAAAGAAGGGTGGCTAAGGCCTTATCGACATGTGAAACCTGTCAGAAGGTAAAGGTTGACATGTGCCGAGGATGGGGAGGATGAAGAGTGTTATACCGACCGAACCTCGGGAATTGATCTCAATAGATTTATATGGACCATTGCCGGCCTCCAGAGGTGGGGTCACTGTGATCCTTGTTGTTATAGACGTATTCACCAAATACGTCAAGCTTTACCCAGTCAAAAGGGCGACTACGACCGTACTGTTGGGTAAACTGCTTACGCAATATTTCCCGACTTTGGGAAGACCGAGAAAAGTATTATCCGATAACGGACCTCAATTTGCAAACAGAAAATGGGCTGAATCACTAGAAGGAGAAGGGATTGAGGTGTTGAAGACGTCATTTTTCCATCCCCAAGGTAATGTGGTGGAGAGAGTGATGGCAGAAATTGGCAAATGGTTTAGGATATATTGCCAGCAAAGTCACAAAAGCTGGGCATATCATGTTGAGAAATTTGAAGATGTTATGAATACAATTCCACACAGTTCAACGGGAATGACCCCTTGGGAGCTAATGTTTCAAGAACCGCACCAAGAATTGTCAGCAAGTATATAGATTTTCCTGGAGAGAAGACTATAACCTTTCAAGAAAGGATAGAGGAAGCCAAGAAGGTACTAATGGAAAAGGCTAAAGCTAGACAATTGAGACATGAAAGGAAAGGAAAATGGACATACTACAAACCGGGACTTGGTACTGCTCCAGACCCACTTCAAGTCCTCGGCGATTAATCATGAGATAAAGAAGTTTAAAATACTTTATGAGGGACCTTATAGGATAAGAGATAGTCCAAGAGAAAATGCTTATACGTTAGAGTACTTGAGAGATGGTAGATTAAAAGGTATCTATAATGTTGTGTCTTTGAAGCCCTTTAAGAAGGCCTCTCAGATGATTAGAAATGTTGGAGTGCTTAGGGGCAAAGTTTGTCCTGAACACCCAGCAAATCCTTGTCATATGCTTTATATGTGTTTTTTTTGTACATAGTCATTGTGAAGAGGTTGTCATTGTAGGTTATTTTTTGTACTTAAGTAATGGTGCACTATAGGAATTGTCACTTTCACTTTAGAAGACCCAATAGAGTAGTGACCTTACAACCACCGGGCTTCACCCAAATTTTGTAAGGGGCTCGGGTAAGGTGTCAATCTGTTTAATACACTCAAACCAGGTTGTAAAGAGTGAAGTGATTGTGAGCCAGTGTTTGTGCATAAAGAAGTGCTACGCAATATAAAGAAAGGTATCTTATGTGGTAATATACCAGGTCGCTTGCATAAAGGCAACACGATTTTTTCAGCATGACTATTAACATTATAACCTATGTCAATTATTGATTTGAACCTTATGATTGTAATGTGTTTACCAATTTTCTGTGTATATTTTTGTAAGTGTTAGATTAGCACCGACCACCAACCACTATGTGTAAAATGTGTTATGACTTAAGCTAGATGCTTACCAACCTCGCCCATTTTAAAGGTCGTTTGGTTGAAATGCTTACCTATGGCTTCACATTTTAACCATCGACCTGGAAGGGGTTGTCACATTACGATAGTTTAACGCACCTATCAATTTTGATGCAAAGATCGATTAGCGAGTGTAAAGGTCGATTATCGACTTCAACGATCTAGTAGGAGTATCAGTAGCAGAGTGTATGTGATATAGCGCGCGAGTTGTTACAGCAAATGTGTGTGCGGGAAGAAATGATCGTACCGATCTGAAAAGTGTCCGCCGGTTGAGAGAAAAGCCTTTTGAAGAGCTACCGCGTCGGTAAAGTACCCAGTGACATTCATGTACATTTAAAGACAGTCGTATGTGTTATGGTGCACGAACTGTTACAGTAAATGAGTGCGCGGGAAGAAAAGATTGTGCCTAACAGAAAAGCGTCACCGCTTGTTGAGAAAGTCTACCGCGTCGGTTAAGTGACTAATGAACCTTATGTACTCTTAAAGACTGTTAGTTACGTAGGTCGTTCACTAATGTAGAAAAAGAAATATCTTGTTGTTTCATTTGTGTTGATTGAAAGAAAATTCTCACTCGCTAAGAACTTGCAAATCTTCGGCAATTATTATTCAGGGTGTTCCTTGTATACTATTCAGTACAAGAAAATAATAAATATGGTTCGGTGGTCGGAATGTAACACTTATAGCTGTGCAATAAAAAGTGTTCTTGTGTTGATATACTTGGAGTGTGTTTGAGCAGTAAGTAACTTTGATAAATCATTCCTTCCCCACCAAACCAGGCGACCGTTCTTAAAATTTACCCCTGAATAATTTCCTTTGTTTTATGAAGTTCCGATAGCTTTCAAACATGGTCAAAGCATAAAGAAAATAAGTGGTGATTGTGAACTGAGCTCTCGTCATCAGAACTTATATTTCAAAAGCATATTATATTAATAAAGTTATTTTACAACTTCATGAGAAAATACAAGTATTTTTAACAACCTTTGGGAAGTTTTAAATTTACAGTTCTAAATTGTATTTTTTTAAAAAATCCTTTTATCTCAATCATTTATTGCTTTCAGGTTTAGGGGCTGTGTATTGTTCAAGTTACCACGACAATGCTGGTACCTGGCGCAAAGGATTCTACTGCCGAAGTGTACAGTCACAACCCTATTACTGCTGTGGTGATGAAAGTTACAAGTACTGCTGCAGAAAGCATGAACAGGTTGACCAACATTACTCTAGGTACTCTATATTACACATAGATTCAAACATTAAAATTCTGCTGAATCTCTTACACTGTTATTTGGACTGCAAGAATCTTTCACTCACTTATGTTGTTCAGTGTAAAATTAATTACATTATTAAGCACAAAAATGATCAGATAAATTTTTCATGTGCTCCTGAATGTATTTTTACAAGCTGGACATAAAGATAATTTCAGAGTACATTAAAAGCAACAATAATAAGGAAGATTAGCATCATGAATGTGATATCCACTATTACAATTATTTGAAAATATTATTGAACATAATTACTAATTTATTTTATCCCCATTGAGTGCTATTTTTTTATTATTATTTTTTTTTTTTGGCGGGATTTTATATGTAAATGTTTTAATTTAATTTAATTTAATTTAATTGCAATGGAGCACAGGCTCCGGTGGCAATTTCCCTACACAGCTATCTTCCCCCTATCCTGCACCCACCTACATTTGCCCTCTACAAATTTTTTCTTTAAATTCCTTCAAAGTTTTCGGTAAATTATTCATCGTTTCTCTTGGTAACTCATTCCAATCCCTGACACCCTTACCTAAAAAAGAGAATCTTCCTACACCCTTGTGCCTGAAATCGAGTGCCAGCTTGTGGTCATGGTCATCTTTTCCCTTCCATGCACTACTTTTCATACCTACTGCAATATCTTTCCATGCCTCATCACCAGTATATGCCCTGTACACTCCAATGACCCTCCTCATCCTCCTCCTGTCTTGCAATGAATCCCATTCCAGCTCCTTTATCATATCCGTCACTGATTGCATTCTGCGATAATTTCCAGAAACAAATCTAGCAGCCCTTCTTTGCACCCTCTCCAACTCCTGTATTTGATACGTAAAATGAGGGTCCCATACTACACTACCATATTCGAGCAATGGTCTGACCAAAGTTTTGTAACCCAATTCCTTGACTTCTCTCGTACATCCCCTCATAACTCTCTCCAACAAGTGCAGAACTCTGAAACCTTTTCCTACCACCTGTCCTATGTGTCCTGCCCAGTTAAGTTTGTTATCAAAAGTAATTCCAAGATATTTGCATTTCAAGTCTTCAGCAAGCAATTCTTTCCCCACCTTATATTCATAATTAACCTTTTGTTTTTTATTTGTGTATCTAATAAGCTGACTCTTCTTTGCATTTATCTTCATTCCATGTTTACTAACCCAATTAGATATCCTGTCCAGATCACCCTGCAACTGTTTACAATCCTCTATCGTTTTGATTCTTTTATACAGCATTATGTCATCTGCAAACAATCTAATTTCAGATAGTAAACAGGCAACACAATTATTCATTAGAATAATGAATAGCAATGGTCCCAATACGCTACCCTGTGGCACACCCATTTTTACTTCCACTTCTTTTGATACTACATTTCCTACCCTAACTTTCTGTTTTCTACCTTTTAAAAATTCTTCTACCCAGCAAATCACTTTCTTATCCACTCCAATGGTTTTTACCTTATTTACTACCATTTTATGGCTTACTCTGTCAAACGCCTTAGACAGATCTAGTGCTACACTATCAATTTGGCCTCCCTTGTCCATTTCATCTGAAATATCTTGCATATATCCCACCAACTGAGATTCGCATGAATATCCTTGCCTGAAACCATGTTGCCTGCTTGAAAACCAATTACGTTCCTCACATATATTTCTGATGTGGTTGCATATCAATCTTTCCATTAATTTACCTACCACTGATGTCAAACTGATTGGCCTGTAATTCTCAACTCTATTTCTCACCCCTCCCTTATGTACCGGTACTACTATTGCACTTTTCCAGTCCTGTGGTAAGCAGCAAGTGTCTAGACTCAATTTAAATAATATTTCAAGATAAGGTACAATGTCACATCCGGCTATCTTTAAGATATCTGTAGTAATATTATCTTCACCAGCCCCTTTATGTTTTTTCAGCTTTCTTATTTCCTTCATGATTTCCTCAGGATGGATATCAATTTTTTTACTATCGTCATTTCTAATTGTGTTGTTAAGCTCGTTCTCCGAATTAGACCCTCCTGTTTCTGATTCATTTTCCCTAATGCTTTCTCTGAACCAGTTACTTAAAATCTCTGCCTTTTTCAAATCGTCAGTAACTTCTTCTCCATCCTTATCTATAAGTGTCTCTACATCCTCCCTTCCCCTCAGTTTCCTGATATAGCCATAGAAATTTCTAGATGCATCAGTCAATGGTCCCCCTGCACTGACAATACTCTTCATAAACCCATCTTTGGCCATTTTCTTTGCTGTTATTAAGTCCTTGTTTAGTTGTTTTAAATATTCCCTACTACCCTGCTGTCTCTTAACTCTGTTATGTTCCTTTCTTACCAACCTCTTTAACCTCCTCACTTCCCTATTATAGTACATAGGATCTCTACTTCTCTTTATTTTTTGCTTTGGAATAAATTTTTCTTCCCCCTTTCTTATTATCTCCTTGAACTCTTTCCACCTTGACTCTACTGTACCTGAGCCTTCCTTCCATTTGCTGAATTGTTCTCTGAAATATCTCCTCAAATTTGAAACCTGTGCCTTTTTATAATTGTACCTATTTCCCCCTTCAATTTTGGCTGCTGGTTTACTGAATCCTCTAATATCCATCAGAACTGCTTCATGATCACTTATTCCTTCAGTTACTTGATACCTCAAAAGGTTTTCATCGGGCTTAATTAGAAATATATCCAAAATATTTTGTCCCCTAGTGTTTTGCTCAACCACTTGTGTAAATCCTCCTTCCCTTATTAAGATATTTGCAAATCTTTGTTCCCTTGTGTTATTTATCTTATTCCCTTCCCAGTTTACACCTGGTAAATGTTATCGGGAAGCACTATGGTTTGGACTTCACTTTAAAGTGTAAGGGAAGGAACTCAATGGCTTAGTACACCTCCTATCAGAGGATCCAGCTAACCCCTCAAGTTGTGGATTAAGATTTTTATTATTATTATTTTAAAAAAGTGTTGTGTATTAACATTATTTCTGGTGTCCTTTCTGTGTACTTTAAATTTAGTCACCAACAAATTAAATAAATGACAACGTTGTGTAATTTGGAAGGAAGTTCTTGATATCATTCAGTCAGAGCAAAGAAACCATTGATTGCCATGGACAATATGATGATGCTGGGAGGAAATGAAATACATATTCTTACTGAATACAAATTGTTAAGTGTAGATTCTACTCCATCCTAGGTAGAAAAGGTGTTAATGTTACAGTTCAAATTAAAATAAAATTTATGAAGTTTTCAAAAATCATGGGGGGCAAACTTTTTACCCATTGATTTGGTGAAGTTATCAAAAAGACTGGTTCATTTATACTAATTAAGATGTGAATAAAATTAGGTACTGAAATTTAATTTTTCATTTGTAAGCCATGTTTTTAACATTCTTTGGGCTAAAAAGTATATATTTTAATTAATTTTAATTGCGATTGTTCTGGTGGCAATTCCATTAGTTGTCTAATTACCCTTTTCTATAATTTTTTTAATTATCTTATATACTTTGAGTGTCAAATTCATACCCCATCTAATTTTGTAATCTATGAATTTTAATTTTAAATTCCTTCAGTATTTTTGGTAAATTATTCATCACTTCACTTGGTAATTTGTTCCAATGCCTGACACCCTTACACATAAAAGAAAATTTCCCACTCCATTATGTCTGAAATCAAGTGCCAACTTGTGGTCATTGTTAGCTTATCCCTTCCATGTACTACTTTTTTTTTTTTTTTTTTTTTTTTTTTTTTTTTTTTTTTTTTTGTAACAGTTTAACGTCCCTTTTTAACAACGTGGTCTTTAGAGACGGGAAAGGATGGGGGCAAGGAATGGGAAGGAATTCGGCCATGGCCTTTTGAAGGAAGCATCCCGGCATTCACCTGGAGTGATTTGGGGAAACCATGGAAAACCCAAATCTGGATGCCCGGACGGGGATTCGAACCGCCGTCCTCCCGACCATGTACTACTCCTAATTCTTCAGCCAATATCTTTCCAAGCCCAATCACCCAAATATGCCCGGTACACCCTCAGCATTCTCTTTGCCCTCCTCCTGCCTCTCAATGACTCCTAGTCCAGCTCCTTTATCATATCAGTTACAGACTGCTTTCTGTGATAATTTCCACAGACAAATCTAGCTGCTCTTATTTGCATGCCCTCCAACTCCTGTATTTGGAACCGAAAATGTGGGTCCCAAACTACATCACCATGTTCAAGCAATGGTCTGACCAAAGTTTAGTGACCTAATTCCTTAAATTCGCTGGTACATCCTCTCATCACCCTCTCCAGTAAATGAAGGATTTTGTAACTATTTCCTACCACCTGCCTGATGTGCTTTGCGCAGTTGAGTTTATTATCAAACCTTATGCCAAGATATTTATACTTCAAGCCTTCTACAAGCAATTCTGACCCCTCTCTATAATCATAATCAATCTTGGTTTTTTATGTGTGTACCTAATAAGTTTACACTTTTTGCCATTTTTCTTCATTCCATATGGACCCACCCATTTAGATATTCTATCCAGGTCACCCAGCAGCTGTTCAGTCTTTTCCTATTTTTATCCCATTATATACGATTACATCATCTGCAAACAACCTAACATGTGCCCCAAATATTTTCCAAAATAGTGCTGTTCAATTATTTATATAATTTTTGGTCACATTGTCTAGGATATGCCACTACATTGTGTTGTTTCTGTAACATAATTTATTAGCAAACTAAAGAAGAATATATTGTCTGGCATGCTGACACTGTTCAAATAAATTGGCCATATTTTATAACGAATTAAAAAAAAGTCCATGCTCTTCTACAACTCATTTTTGGATATGAATAAATCAAGCTGTTTATCTCAGCAAGCTTTAAATAACTTTTGCAAGCTTCAGGATCAAGTTTAGGAGCAATAGTTAATGTTGTTATTCACTATTTCTGGTATATGTTGTTCTTTATCAGACCCCACAAGCAAACTTTGAAGGGATTAAGTAAACTTTTTAGGTTGCTAATTACACCCAAAACCTGTTCCAGGCTCTTGTTTCACATTGCTACACCCCCCCCCCCCACCACCCACCAAAGCTCTAGCTCAGAAACAAATCTCTCATGCAACGAAACTTCCTTCACACAACTACTCCAATCCCATACCTCTAGAAACTAACTGCAGCCTCATTTTTGTAACCCACTTCTCTCCTGGACTTGAGTCCATTAACTTAATCCTTTCTTTGTAGGAATGATTTTCTAAATTCCTCCCTGAAATGTGCACCACTCCCTGGTATCCCACACACGTTTCTCAGGAACAACTTGATTCACAAATACTCACCTTGTAATTGCCCCAAACCACATGCAATAGACCCCCACTGCAAAACATGAAACATGGACCTACATCAGTCTGGCCGCAGGGGACATTTCTCACACAATTGGACATGCCACATGCCCTAAGGCGCATCTCGTATACCAGCTCACCTTATCAACTGCACCAGTTCATATACTGGACTCATCACTAACCTTCCATTAGAATGACTGACCACGGCCAAACATTTTATACCAGATACTTATACCATCCCCTGGAAGCCCATGGCAGTACACACAAATTGAACAATTTAAACAAATATTTTACAGTAAGTGCTGTCAGAATCTTCCCTAAAAGGAAAACATCTTCTGAACTTTGCAGAAGGGAATTAGCTTACTAACATAGTCTTGACATCAGATATCCTCATGGCGTCAATCTCTGATAAAACTCTTCCAGTAGATCAGCACTTATTTTTATTTATTCTCATACATTTAATTTATGAATATTAAATTTAATATTTTATATTAATATTTATATCATATTACATTTTCTATTAATATTCTCTATTGATATTTATATCTTCTCACATACTTTACTGTGGTGATGTTCCCCACTTCCAGCAATAATATCCTCAGAAATATCGATTCAGTATTTTCTCACCTCCCTCTACCACCCCCACAGCTTTACTTCTTGTGTTACTTCTTGGGTTCACATTCACTCAGCAGGTGACAGTTTGATCCCATCCTATCCCATCCTTAATTGTCTCAACTACTTGCAATAATAAGGTGCAATACTGGAATATTGTGTTCATTGATCCAAATTGCTGTTATGTATATTTTCTACTTTTTGTTGTGAAATTTAGCTCATCAGTAGGGTTCGGATCTTTAGGACAAGTCGTATTTTTTTCTCGCCTTCTTTTTTAGCATAATGGTGAATTAAACACTGATTGAACGTTTCTGGTTGTATTTAAATGAATTTTATATAGCATATAAATGCATATTTAGACCATTTTACTAATTTTTGTCATAATACAATAATATTAATGGTCATATGGTCATATTCTGAGAAAAAATCTTGCAATTTTTTAATAGTACCGGGAATTCACATGAGAAGAAATTAAGATAATTATTCATGAACTGTACCCATATTATACATTGAAGGAAAAACCAAACTAATTGTCATTGAATTCTTCAGAATTCACCAGTCAAGAATTAAAGTTATATATTACTGTCACACTATAAACCTTAATGTTCAACCCGCCTTTTAATCTCAACAATGCAGCAGCAGCACTCCTGTATCGATCCGCGTCAGTTGAAGTCTCAATGAAATAATTTTGCAAAAATCTTCAGTGAGTGTTAATCTGTTTTTGATCGGTGAGTACCGACCAACATACCGAAAACAAAATTTTCTGAAAGTGCCAAATTACAGAGTTATGTATTCTAGTACAGATGGAGTTCTTTTTCTGTAAATTATGAGAAATTAAAGTGGACCGAGTGTGGTGGGTGAACGGTTAAAGTTCTGGCCTCGCATTCGGGAGGACACTGGTTCGAATCCCCGTCCGGGCATCCAGATTTGGGTTTTCCATTGTTTCCCCAAATCACTCCAGGCAAATGCCAGAATGCTTCCATCAAAAAGGCCATGGCCAAATTCCTTCCTATTCCTTGTCCCCAATCCCGTCATGCCTCTAATGACCTCAATGAAGATGAAGTGTAAAGCCATAAGTAAAAAAAAATTAAAGTGACTTCAACAAAATGATTTAAAATTTAATTTCCCAATGGTGCCTTGAGTGCACAGACCCAAATTAGATAGAATAAATGATGTGTACTTGAGTATGTTTTGAGGTATAGTAAATTTAAATGTTTGGTCATATTTTGTAATTTTTATGTCATATTTACCAGTTTTTAAGGTCATATTAGCCTGCATATTTCTATATATTTTTGGTCATAGAGATCTGTACCCTACTCATCAGTATACTGAGACTGATAATTTAAAGAAAGTAGAAATATTGCAGCAATTAGAGAGATTTAATATGACCTCTTGGAAACTAGAAAGGAATGGGAAATGAGATAATAGAAAAACTTTATATTTCTAAAGCAATGTGAAAAATCCCCCAAAAAATAAGTTAAATTATTTTTATAGTTCATTTTTTTTATCTTGTATCAAAAACATTGCTGAATCATTGCAATACTTTATGGTGGAAAGATCAGCCAGCAATGCAGTTGCCCAGGGAACACCCAAGTGTACAGTTTAGCTCGCTCTTCTGGGATTATCTTTCCATGTCTATTGAGGCGAATAAGAAATGAAATTTAGGAATTTGGAAGTAGTAAATGAAAGGACATTGAAACTCTAGCTTTAGATATGAAATCATTTGATAATTATGTTACCACAGAAGATGCAAATGATCCATCCCTTGTCACAGACTATATTATAAAAACTTCCAGCAGCTACAACAGGCCACTGGCAATAGGAATTTGGATTGTTGCTATTATTTGATTTGTTACCTGTTCCATAGCTTTACTTAATCCACAACCTGAATATTGGTAGGATTCTCCCTAAGGACCATACAAAACTGGCATGTCAAAGGTAGGATGGCCAATTCCTATCCTTTGAGACGTATAGTTTAACAGGGAATCTGAACTATGGAACATGTACCATAACCCTTCATACATATTAACTCGATTCACTGCACTGTACCAGTATATATACAGGCCTCACCTCAATCCTGCTCTTCCTCAGGATCTCAGACAAACAGTTCACAGTTTGAGCAATTAATAACTTTCCACCAAAAAAAAAAAAAATTACACAATTTGGACTCTGCAGATGGGAACTAGCTCATCAGCATATTCATAAACACTAAATCCTCTTCTTATGCAACCTCAACACTGGTAAACAGATCATATTTTAAATTTTTAATAATATTTTTTTACATTAGTATTACCATATTTTATTGTTTCTATTATTTTGGTTTTTAGTCAGACTTTCCCCAGTATCTTTCTCACTGCTGGTTGACAGTCTCCCCACTTCACTAGTCAACTTAATTCATTCACACAGCTGCCATCTTTGGCCACACACCATTATTATGTTTAATTGATTTCACGTTATTGAGGGGTAACTTGAAATACTGTATACTTGCATTTGTCCTTTATTTATTCTACTCTGCCTCCAACTACAGTAAGTGGCTGTTTGACTTTACCTATGATTAGTGGCCTTACTCCACATTAACTGAAAGCTGCTGAAATTAGAAACCTGGAACTCTGCTCTCATATTGAAGTAAATCTGTTTAACAAATGAGTTGTAAGTATAACAACCATTCTTATTCATCATCATCCAATGTTTCCATCATGGGCGCTGGCAGGATTACTTTAAGGGAGGTGTATCTGTATCTTTTATATACATTATATATAACACTTATTACTTATTAACTAAGGATAATTGACAATGTGAAAGGAGGAAAGTGAACCATGAAAAATCTCATCCACTATATGGGAATATCCCTCACAGGCAAAGAATGAAGTCCAGAAAAAGTTTCCTAAGAATATCTCAGGAACTTACAACGACAACTGAAGAAGCCAGGTTACAACAATGGGAAGCTAAGGCTCCACTTCCGCATGGCTGGGGAAGAGTGTCTGAATCATTGCCACCTGGTTATGACAAGGGATGGTTGACATGGAAGCCTTTGAATAGGCTGAGATCAGGAGTGGGCAGATGCAAATTGAACTTGGCTATGCTGAGATCAATGATATCAAGTGTGACTGCGGTGAAGGCCAGACTGTCCAGCACATGCTCCAGTGTCAACTGTCCAGTATCCTGTTTCGGCAACTGCACTGGAAGTGGTCAAGTACTGGTCCAGTATAATTTGATGATTGTGATTGTGTAACTGTATGTTTCATATACGAAATAATAATAATAATAATAATTGACAACGTGTTGAATAAAATTGGATAACAACCTAGGTGCCCTACATTATTATTCAAACAGTGAATTTAATAATAAATTTTTTATTTCCTAATCTTTTTCTTTCATAGCAGGGGGGTCAAGTGCACCCCCCTCCTGGTGCCCATGGTTTCCATCCAATGCCAGGATCTGTTTAGCATGGAAGAATCTTAATTATCCTCTCTCTTCCCACCAATTTTCTATCACTACCTTGGTCCAGTCCTCTCCTCTTTTCAGTAGATATTCCTGCATCTTTGCAGCCATCTATCTTTTGGTCTGGGATGCTTATCTTGTATCTTCATTTAATATATTTTCCTAAGTATTATACGCTCACCCATTCTCTTAACATGTCTATATTGGTATCATATAAGTCTTGCTGTATCTATCCTATTCTGCAGGATTCTTTTTTCACTGTGGCCATAATTTTGTTCCCAGTCTTGTCTATTTTTGTAACCTCCATCTTTCTTATGGGAAATAGTATCTTACATCTTCAAATATTCTGATTCTTCACTGTTCATATTTAGGCAGTATATGTGATAACAAGGACAAAGTACAAATGATAAATTATTCCCTTATTCTCCTTGTTCCTTATCAGGCTTCTGAGACTTCTTAAAAATGTTTCTGCCTGCCTCACTCATTTGCTTCTGTTTCCATCATTCCTTCCACTTTGCTTCACAACACTTCCCAGTTATTTCGCTGTTTTCCTGTGATCATAACTACCCTGGTTAGCCTCTCCTTCTTACCCAATTTTTAAGCAATTAATTTCATGCCCCATTGACCCAAAATATTTGCCAATAACTCTAACTGCATTCCTTACCCGTCAAGATGACGTCAGAAGCAACATGCCACACTCGGGTCAGTGTGATGTCGGTCTTGAGACGCTATGATCGGCCACAGATGAACTCTGCTGTGAGGCGAGTGAATCTGGAACTGGAACAGTATCTTATGACTGATATTGGCTCTGGCATGGGCTTGGTACCTGTAGATGCTATTGATAGGTAGAGTTATACTAGGCATGCCTACACCTCAATAGTAGAGGGAAGGGGGTTCTTTCAGATCTCATAGCATAACTATTAATTGGGGCCACAAATTCACATGAAAAGATTCCTGTTGTTAATGGTGTTAGGGCAGCTCCATTTTTAGATTAGGATCACGTATTAGGCAGAGAGTTTTAAAAGAAATTAGTTTAAACAATAATGAGTTTTCAGATAACAAAATTAAAAATTGTGCAGGGATTAATTTATTACATCAGAATATCAGAGGGTTAACAAACAAATTGGATGAATTCCTAGTCCATATAAATGAATTAAATGATATCAATAGAATTGATGTTTTATGCTTGTCTGAACACCACATAACTTACAGAGCACCATGGGGAAACTTTTCTATTTTTATGAACTAGTTTGAACTCTTATTAACATTTTTAAGCAGAAAAGAAGTCAACATAGTGATATGTGGTGATTTTAATGTAGATTTTCTAAATAACTTACCTTGTAAAGTCATGTTAGAATCATTAGTCAGTTCATTCAATTTAACTCAGGTAGTTAATTTTCCAACTAGAATAATGAATAATAGTCACTCAGCTATAGACAATGTTTTCCTAGATACCTCAAAATTCAGTTATATCATCAAGCTATCCATCAATGGACTTTCGGATCACGATGCCCAGTTATTAACCATCAACACTTCAATAGGAACTAGCACTAACTTCAGCGTGTAATAAATGATAAGTCAGTTACTTGTTTTAGAAAGTGCCACAAACTGGGAACCAGTTTACAGTGCTCAAGGTATGGATGAAAAATACATCATTTTTAGTAGTATTGTATTAAATTACTTTGAAAGTTGCTTCCCCTTGAAAAAGTGTCATGCTTCTCGAAAAGAACAACAACCTTGGATAACTATAGGCATTAGAACATCATGCATTATTAAAAGGAAGTTGTATATTGCCTCTAGGAACAGTGAGAATGGTAATGTTAAAACACATTACAAACAGTATTGGAAAATACTGAAAAAGGTTATTAAAGAATCTAAAATTATGTACTACAAATATAAAATTCATGATTCTGAAAATAAAATTAAGACAATATGGGACTTTGTAAAAAAGGAAAAAGTAATCAAAGAAGTAATGATATTTTTGTCAAAGAAAATTCAGTAGAATCTAATTTTTTAATTGCTGATATATTTTATAAACATTTTTTATCTGTTGCTGATAAATTGACTGCTAATAGCTCAGTGATACACAGTATGAATTTTGTCAAAACAGGCTTCCAAGAAAAATTCAACTCTATGTCTGTAAAATTAGCTACTCCAGAAGAAATAAGAAAAATTATCAGATCCCTCAAGAGCAATTACTCAAGTGGATATGATGGGATTTCCAGCAGATTAATTAAATTCTGCTCCACAGAATTAAGTAATGTACTAAGTTATCTGTTTAATATATCTTTACTTGTGGGTACTTTTCCAGAAAGGCTTAAGTATGCTGTAGTTAAACCACTCTATAAAACGGGAGATAAGGCAGCCATATCGAATTACCGACCAATTTCATTACTAACAGCTTTCTCCAAAGTTTTTGAGAAAGCGATGTACAATAGAGTTTATGAACACATTGAAAATAATAATATTCTAACTAAATCACAATTTGGTTTTCAAAAGGGTCATTCAATAGAACAAGCTATATTTGCATTCACTAACAATATTTTAGAAGAAATAAATGATAAATTAATTCCTGTGGGAACTTTTGTGACTTATCTAAAGCATTTGACTGTGTAGATCATAAAATTCTGATACAGAAACTTAAGTATTATAGTATAGACGGCATTATTAATAAATGGCTTAGTTCTTACCTTCTAAATAGAAAACAGAAAGTCTCAATGGAGAATTATAAGTCTGCCTTAAGAGGTCCACTGTTTTCTGGGTGGAAATTAATCAGATGAGGAGTACCTCAGGGTTCTATATTGGGCCACTATTGTTTCTAATATATATAAATGATCTACCCTGTGTTTCATCTAAAAACTCAAAATTTGTCCAATTTGCAGATGACACAAACATAGGAATTAAAAACACTTCAGATTTATCTACAGAAAAAATATGTCTTTGAACTGATTAATAAATGGTTTACAGCTAATGGCTTGTCTTTAAACTTTGATAAAACTCAGTATATGCTATTCAGTACGTCACACAGATTAACACCAGATATAGACATAATATTTGCAGGCCAGTCCATTCAAGAGGTAGAGAGTGTGAAATTTCTAGTTTTGTATATTCATCATAATTTAAATTGGAAAGTACATGTTTCTGACTCACTAAAGTGATTGGGTGCAGCCATATTTGCAATTCGTACAATTGCAGCTATAGGAGATTTCCGTATGAGGCAACTAGTTTATTTTGCTTATTTTCACTCCTTATTGTCATATGGAATAATCTTCTGGGGCAATTCTACCCATAGAGACAAAGTGTTCAGAGCCCAGAAGCATGTAATAAGAATTATGCGTGGGGTTAGCAATAGAACTTCATGTAGAGAGCTGTTCAAAAAGTTAGGGATATTAACATTAGCGTCTGAATATATATACACTGTCAAAGACGTGCTGTTTGCTGGGGTGTGCATACAGTAGTACTTTGAGCTATAACCGTGGTCGTGGTACTGAGTGGTTCTGTTCCTTGGTCGCCAATCGCTTGTTTAAATAATAAAATATGATACCACAAGAGATAAAGGTATGTTCATAATTAAAACTCAGTAGACTTTCTGATAAATTAAAATTGATATATTGTGCAAAAGTTCTTTTACAATCTCGGTACCAGCGTAATAAAAAGGCATCAGACTTCTTTCCAAAAATAAAATGATTGCAGGTTAAAACATTTACACACAACGTAAGCAGCTTCCGATGAACCCCATATTGATTAAAAGTTTATAAACATTGAAAGCGCGACATCACTTCAACCCGGTGTTGATGTTGGTTAATTGTGGTGGAATATTCTACATGTCGATACTGCTCCGATCACTTCGTTCCAGCCCAGCGCATGGCTCGACTTACACCCACACGTTCTCTCCTCGCTAACAAATATGCTGAAAGACTGAAGCAAGACTGAAGAAGGCCACTGGCAGGCCACCCTCTTAAATAGGCTGGGCATTTTTTGTGACACCAAGCAGTGGGATTTCCCACCCTCTCTGTCTAATCCTGGCTGCTGTCTCTCTCACACTGGCGTTGGGTTACAAAGGCTTCCCCCCTAAGTTTTTCCGATTTTCATGAAATTTTGTAGTAACTTAGGAGAGTTCATCATTCTAATCATTTTCTATCCTTATAAAATTTTTCGTATCTGCTCTCCTATTTTTGTTATTAATTTCCAAAGTTCAATAAACCTATTTTCTAGATCTAGTGTCCCAACTATTTGTATCTAGCGTGTTAATTCTAATCTTCAGGAATTCTACATATATTGACGATTAATTTGGTGTATCTCACTACCTTCTAAAAACCTTTCATTAAAAAGATATCACCTCTCAAAGTTTTCAACCCTTCTAGCGGCCATTATGGAATGCGAATAATTACTTTGAAATTAAATATCTTATATTGAGAGTGCATTGTTTTGATAAAACTTTCTGCCAAACTTACTTTAAAAAATTGCTCTTTCATAAAAATACGGTGCCTCCCAGATATTTTGTCTAGTTTTTCTTGACATTTATTTCTGCCCACTCCAGACTGTATATTTGGCTATGATGCGTTAACAGCTTTCGCTTTGAAATTGATTTTAAAATACTTCCACTCAACTCAACGATCTTAAACTGCTGTCATCATCTTTCCTCAAGAAGACCTTTAATCTGACATAATTTTCTTTTTACTACTTATTTTATTCTTGACTTACTATTTTTTCCTTTATTAAAAAAGTACCTTAAAACTCGTCATATTTCCTCTAAATTTCGTTTGAGAACATGTTTTCTACTTCTAAACTAAAACTCGATACTTTCATCCCAGTATCCTAATTGATTTACTATCATTCTTTCATACCCCTATGTAACTCTGATCTAACTATACTTCGAAATGTGTCTTAAATATTTGAAACCACTAGAAAATTACTTTGAAAATGTTCTGCTGTTCATTTGCTATATTCTTGCAGCCTTTTAACTGAATTTTGTAATATATTGACAAAATTGAGGATATATCACATGCTCCTCCAAAATCGAAGTTGTTTTGCGCAGCAAAAACCACTGAGATTTTCTTAGAGAAAATGATACTAATATTCCACCCTTTTTCTAGCTATCATGGAAGACTGCTTACTTTCATTCAATAAACTCTCTCTCTCTCTCTCTCTCTCTCTCAAGCCAAAATTATCAAAATTTTATAACAAAATACATAAGCATCAATATTAAAATATATTAAAAGTGAAACATATCAAGATTCAAATGACTACCTTATTTCCTGGTACCGTCCCTATCAAAACATTACATTAATTATTCTTCAAAAATTGTTAATTACTGTAACATGAACAGTAAAACTTTAACAATATGTAAAACATTACATCAGTGACATTTATGAAAATAAAAACATATAAACACAGTGAGAAAGAAGAAAAATGTCATGTAAAACTAATATAACTTGTGTGTACATTCATTTGTGTATATTTGCAATAATTAAATCCTAAGGTGCCATTTATGTTTTTACTCCTAAAAGTGTTCATTTTCAAAGTGTTTATATTCACTTATATTCTATTTGTATCAGATCATTAACAAAAACCACCTTTTTTTTCTATCCGAAGATGCATAAAAATCTGGGATTTGAGTAAAATCACAAGTCCTGTCACAAATCGACACAAAATTATGAGCAAGTCATAAATATAAAACAACGCTCCTTGCTAGTAGCAGCAAAGCGAAAGGCCCCCTTCTCCAGCCCCTGACGCAGCAGGTGTGTCTGGAGTAGCTCCGAGCCCAGAGCTGTCGAAAATAAAGGAGTATCATTGTCATGTCTTAATATCTGATACCCTAAATCTAAACAAAGAATCAATTACAAAGAAATGACAAAAAAATTATGTTTTCTCACTCAAGCTCTTATATAAGGTGTATGAATAAAACATTATTAATCTGATTTGAAAATGATAAACATCGAAAGAAATTGACATATGCTTTACAAATTAGTCACTAAGACCTACAGCATGAAGTGCTGTTCAGAAACATTGATGCATGAAATGCTAACAACAATAATCACAAAGTTACATATTTTTAAAAATACAAATTACTACTAAGAAAATTTGAACTTATAAATCGATAAAAAAAAAACACATCAACCCAAGTATATAACACAGGGTTATCGAGAAATGTTACTAAATCCTAGTGGTAAGAATAGGAAAATAATGTGTACATAAAGTTGATAAAAGAATTAGAAAATGTGTACAAGTTACTCTATAGAAACAGAGTTTCTAATCATCAGTATACTGATGTAAATGTAATCAAAACCAATTTAAATAACTATCACAACAGAGTTGTGGTGACCAGTACACTGGTCCAAAATCCATATTATATCTATGTTAGAATGGGTGTTGGGTAATTCTCCCCTAATATTTTATCAAACAATACATAAACAGCTGTGCTGTGTAGAAGTGTTTCTGAGATGAAAAGTGTAATACGACATTAAATGCGGGGATATGTGTATTTGTCTATCCACAAGTTTTAGTGACAGATATTTTATCTCAAGTTATTTACTCAAATTCTCAATTGAGGAGTGTAGTGTCATCCAAAATGTGGTTAGATCGTTTCAAACATAATATCACTTCTGAACAGTGTAATTGTCCTACTAGTTCCTTAAGAACAATCAAAAATTTCAATGGCATACTTATAGTTCAAGTTACGTATGTGATCGTATGAATCTCCTAGTAGTTGCTGTATTCTCTATAGTGTGTGGATGACCAACGTTTCTTATATTATTATTAGACTTTATCATTGCTATTCCGTCAGTTTCTGTCGACGCTGTGATAATCTTTTTAAGGATATCATCCCATTCTTTGATGGTGATGTATAAAAGATGTATCTTAAACATGACTAATACCGCTGCTTTGCGGGTTATACACTTTATGAGCAATCGCAGGCTTCTAATGGAGCAATTAATTACAGTCTTTAAGAGATATGATGATATGGTGGGTAATACTGAAATGGCAACCCGATCTGTGTCGGTGAAGCAAATATAATAGTGCCTCAGGTGCTATCTAGTCCCAGCTGATGCCCTGGACCTAAAAATAAAAGTAAACCCCCATTTTATTCTTCTCTTCTCCTTTGTTACTTTATTTGTATTTTTATATATGGAAAACATGTTGCATCCTCCCTTTAATTTTCACGTTGGTATTTATCTTGTGAAATGTATAGCAAACTAACTTTTTGATACCAAAAATTCATTATGTATGAATTGTATCTCTGTTGATTCCGATTTGTATCAAGGCAGACTCATCGAATGATTTTCGTACTCCATTGAATTAGTTCTAAGGGTAATTTATTTGACAGAAGTACAGGGTGTTTGAAAAAGAACTCCCTAGTTTTAGGTATAAATTTAATGTGTAAATTAATGAAAAAATACATCAACAAATACATACAGTGAAAGAGAAAACCTTCGAGTTTTGTTTAACATCAGTACACTTCAACATGGGATCCATTTGTTGCCCTGCTCACGTCGAGATGATATTCAAATTCTCGCCATGTATTCACCAACATATCAGGTGTAACTGTCCCAACCGCCGTGACGATTCTTTCCCGTAAATGGTTTATGTCTCGGATTTTTTCACTGTACACAACATTTTTTATGTGTCCCCAAAAGAAAAAGTCCAGAGGGGTTAAGTCCGGGCTTCGTGGTGGCCAAGCAATTGGGCCAGCTCTCCCTATCCACCTTCCCAGAAAGCGAGTGTCTAGAGCCGCGCGCACATTAGCCATTGACGGATAGTTTTTGGTGTAGGAGGTTCACCACCATACTGACGTCTAAAATTACGTTGGACTGTTATAACAGACTCAGTTTGCACTAACCAAATAACACACTGCGCTTTTTGTTGTGGAGTAAACATTGCACCGCACTGCACGCCCGAACACAACTGAGGGAACTGTTCCCTGGCGCCGTCTCAAGGTCAAGCAGGTCTGCCAACTGCTTGGCGGCAAAACTTAGAGTGTTGCTTAATCAAACACCACAAACTAGAATAGTGTATATCACTTTTTACAGATTCTATGGCACATTAAAACTAGGGAGTTCTTTTTCAAACACCCTGTATATATTGTTTATATAGGAATTGTGACCCGCTAATTAATCGTCCTCAGTGTAGTATGATAGCTACTATGCGCCTGGACTTTGAATTTGTATATCCCATTTAATTAATGGGGAAGAAGGAAGAAGATAGGGTAAGAAGGGTGGAGGAAGAAGGAAAGTAGATAGTATGAGGATGATGATCAAAAAAAAAAAAAAAATATGTAATCTCATCAACCTTGGGAATATTTGAAAAAACAGGTCCTCCTGGTTAGGAAGGAGTGTCAAAGAAGAGGTGACTGAGGGTAGTCAATAGGAAAGACAAAAGAGAGAGTGTCACTAGATTAGATGAAGCAATGACATTCCCAGCTGTGGACCTCGTGGATGCCACCCACGCACGTGAGAAACGTGTCCATGAGGGTTCATGATTAAGTGACCCCTATGTCTGATGTCTCAGTGTGTGTCTGAAGAGTATGTCATCGACATATACGTGAACTTTTTGAAGTAATTCTGGTCCTAGTACCAAGTCAAGAGCACGAATGAAGTTCGCTACGGCATTGTTTAATCCATATGGGAGAATTCTAAATTGGAAACTACGACCTTGATATAAAAAAGCAGTAAATTGTCTCGAGTCTGGCGAAATAGGTACTTGCCAGTACGAACAACTAAGATCTAATGAGGTCAAGAATTGTTTCCCATGGTAGCTATGCAGGATTTCATTGATTAGTAAAGGGTGATCTCTCTCTGTTTGTAAATATCTGTTGAGTGTGCGAGCATCTAGGACTAAGCGTACAGTTTGGTCTGATTTAATAACTACAACTAGTGGATTGTTAAAGGGACTATTAGATCTTTCAATGATCCCCCATTTCAACATGCGATTTATCTCTTCCTCTACCATGTGGCGTTTGGCAATCGGTATGTGATAGGGCTTTACAAAGAAGGGCTGGTCGCAAGACACCTTAAAGTGACAATGATAATTTTGAATTAGCCCAGGTTGGTCATTAAATACATCCTTAAACTCTTCAATTAGGTGTGTCAGTCTCCCTTTATGCTGCGTTTCAACATCTTGAAGAACTTTTGTCAACACATCCTCTCCTCCCTGTATTTTTAACTTGGCCACCCAAAAATGAACTAATTTTTTATAAAAATAAGGTTCTTGGCCCATATTTATAGCCACATTCTTAAAGAGTATTTTAACTGAAGGAACTCTACTACTTTTCCATCCCTGCTTGAGTTGAATGGATAAACGCCTCTCCTCTAGAGTAAAAGTTAAGCTGTTGTTGGCACAATCCAAAACTGCTTTAGTTAAGTACAGCCAATCGATGCCAAAGATGCACTGTGGTTGCAGACTAGGAATAACATACATATGTAATTCAAAACCAATATCCTGAATTGTCCCTTCTAATAGAGCCTGAATTTTGATAGTCTTGCTTTTGTGCCCAGTTGCTGTAATTGCAGACATGTGAGGCACGTCGAATTAAGGCAAAGGTGCTATGGAAGTTAATGTATTATACAAATCTTCTGAAATGCAAGACAATTCAGCTCCTGTGTCTATTAAGGCATCTATTTGGACACCCCTAACACAAATTGGGATCATAGGGACCTGAACCAAATGTTCAGTTTTGATTTCGTCTTCTTCCCACAAATCTTCCCTCGGGTTATTGTGAAAAAGTGTGTTTAAATTGGGATTATGTTTTGGTCCTAAAATAACTCTAGCCTCTGTACGGACCCAGACATCGGCGGTACTTAATTTTTTGACTGCAAGGTTTCTGTATCAGACCCTGTTATGTCATTGTCAACTACTGGACATGGTTGTTCAGAATGAGTGAACTGTTGGCTACTAGGTGTACTATGATTATTGCCTCTACCACCTCTTCCTCGGCCTTTACTTAATCCTCTAATATGGGTTCCTCCTCTACCAGTGTTATTTTTACTACCCTGACCATAAAAAGGTTTTTCATCAACTGGGTTTGTTTGGTTGTTGGGGGTATTTGTTTGGCCCATCATTTGTTGTCCCACTTGGGCAGTTGTTCCCTGAAAATCGCTGGTTTGCTGGGTATTCTGAAAGTGGTTGTTATTATTCTTGTTATGATAGGGTTTCCTATATGAAGAGGAATGTGCCCTACGATTTGCTGACTGCATGTCTAAATCTGTTAATGTCTGCTCTGCTGCTTCTATTGAATTAATACGCAACAGTGCGAAGGGTTGTTGGATATCTTGAGGTAGTCTCCATAGGATATGCCTCACTAAATCCTCTTCAGGAATAGGTACTGTTAGATGACAAGCTTTTGCAACTTCATGCAGAAAAAACTCTGCCATAGTCATATTACCTTGTGAGTTATAAAGAGGGCCATTACAAATGCTCCTTTTAATGTTATACTGTATGTTAGCAGACCAAAACCTCTCCAGGAAACATTTTTTAAACTGTTCAAAATTATTACATTTATCCTTGTGAAGCACTCCCCAAGTTCGACTAGTTCCCTGCAAATGCTGAAACACTAGGTCTACTTTTTCCTTCTCTGGTAATAAATCAAAAATTCTGTAAGCCTCAAAGCTCTGTATGAAAGTAACAGGGTGTACAGAACCAAATTCAGTGAAATGTTTTACTTCAATTTTATTTTGTCCTAACAAGGAAAGATCTGGTATTCTAATGTCAGCTGTAGAAACCCCCTGCTTAACCAATTGCTCTACCTTCTGTTGACACCCCTGAATGTCAGCTTGTACTTTCCCAACCTGTGAATCTAGTTGAAGAACTTGCTGTGATGTCTGCTGTTGGGTTTGGCTCATTGATTGTATCTGGCTATTTAAAGATGTACATTGTTGTTTATTGGAGGAAATGTCTTGAACCAAAGACTTAATAGTTTGATCTGTTTTAACAGCTGACTGTTCAAGATTGGCAACTTATTGGGCACAGGTGTCAGTAGTTGTTCTAAGTTCCAGGACCTGTGTGTGCACCTGCGTTATATTATCATTAACTGTGGTCATATTCTTATTCAAAGCTTGTATAGAAATATTGGTATGGCTTTCAAGTTGATCAATATTAGTGGAAAGTAATCTTAGAGTTTACATGCGTCGTTGTAGAGTCAAGTCTCTGAATGACATCAACACTAAAAGCAGAAAATTTCTTTTGCAAGTCATCAGATGTAGTATCACAAGACTGTTTAAATGATTGTAACTTAACATCCAACTGGGAAATTTTGTCAGTAAGTTTTGTTTCTAAGGCTGTGGAGGTTTCCTGGATGTCAGTTTTCAATTGTGAAGAGAGTTTTTGTGAAGCATCTGTAACAGACTGGATTATTTCAATTTTCCAGTTCTTCGTAGAGTTATGTAGAGTTGTGGCAAACTCAGTCCTAAGTTCCTCTGACCTTGTCTCCCATGTTTTGTGTATCTTGTTTTCATGGTCCTTAAGAGAAGATTGGATGGCATTAGAATGTGCTTCTAATTGAATTGGTATTGTTTGCTGGATTTGTGTGATTGCTTGTGCCTGTTGTTCCATCTTTTCATAAATAGCATTGAAAGTTTCCCTATTGGTCTGCTGGTGTTCTTGCAATGTCTGTTACTGTTTTCCCAATTTAGTATTTAAATTATCAAGTTTGCTATTCAGTTTAGTATTCTGATCATCAAGTTTAGCTTCCTGGGATGCAAACTTGTTGAGGAGGAGATTTATTAGGGCATTAGTATCTGCAGAAGCAGCAGTGGAAGTGTTTGTAGACTGTGCTACTTGTGTGGTGACTAAATGTACCAAGAAATCCTCATCACTGTGTGATAACACTAAGCCCCTAACCTCACCATCATCATCAGAAGAAGTATCAGAATTTCCTTTTTCAGTAATTGAAACATTTGTAGCAGTTGTGTTGTCCAGTAATGCAGGCATAGAGGGATCATGAATAGTGTCCCCCCTGGTAGTGGCAACATCTGTAGCTGAAGGCATTGTGTTCATCTGTGAGTTAGCTGATTGAGATTCTCTTAGTAATTCTGCATTTTGTCTAGTAAGTGGTGCGAGTGCAACTAAATCTCCAGAAAATTGTTGTTCGGTAGTTTCAGATGAATGATCAATCAGAAGTGTGGCATTAGTAATTTCAGTATCCCCTAGTGAATGAGTGCCAGTTGACTGGCCAGGTTGAGCTTGTACAATCCCCTCAGTTGATTTCATAATTGACAAAAGATGAAAGGCCCCAAAAAGTGATTAATTCCAACAAAATAGACAATGCCGGCAAATGTATTCAAAAAGTGAAATGCTAACACCTACCGAATATCGCATGTACGAGGAAAACAAAATTTATTTGCTATAGAGGTTAGGTTGGTATTACTGAATCAGCAGTCAGGTGTTTAGCACTCATGTTGGTGGAAAAAGCTTCATACAATACAATCGCGAAGTTTGAAGTTTACAGATACTTGAATAATCACACTGAGAACAAAACTCAAATCGTACAAAGAAAAAATCTTAAAATTACACAGGAAAATAAGGTATTTGGATTTCACACGCAAATATCTTGAGAGACATAAAAACGTAGAAAAATAAACAACTTAAAACTAGCACACGAATGTAATCGCAGGCTTGTGTGAGATATCTTCAGAGCTGAGCAAAGAACAATCATAAACAAAACATTCTGTTCCAAATTCAAACAGATTAACAGAAGTTGGTGCCGAATAAGATCGGGCTGCATTATAAATCGCATATACCACATAAAAACATTTAATTACTCACCGAAGTTGATTTAAAAATTAACTGCTGTGTTTGCAGTTTTCGTGAAGGGCGATTTATTCGCTAAAATGCAACTATTAGTGGAAGGAATATTGAATGTGTTTCGCTCATTGGGTGTTTAGGAAAGACGCGTAGCAACGAAAGTAAAGAGTGCTTTCGGCAAGGCCCAAAAATCGTAGTAAATGTGTTGAAAGCGGCCCTGTTTGCGTGCTAAAAAGCAATGTTACATTTGTTTGTTTGTTTCTGACTCACTATTGTGTGTAGATTTCAAACAGCGACACTAGCAATGTGGATAACACAAAAAACCTGGTGCATTTGCTGCGTTACTTATCTCAATTTGCTGTGTGGTGTAGGACAGCGACTGCAAATCAGCTGCGAGTGTGAAGGTAGATGTGGCTGCAGTGCAAGTAACGCCAGCTGATCCCGGCGGATAACCTGGCGGTTGTCGCGCGATATTCTCCTTGGGCAGCCTGTAGACTGGAAGCAGCTAGCTGGAGCCGCGAAGTTTGTCGGCCGTGTGAAGTTGGACCCTTCTTGGAATGGAGTGTCTTGGAGCTGCATCGCCAGCCCTCGTGTTGTAGTGGGTGAAGTGATGTGCTTACGTGCGGTAGTGTTTCCTCTTCAGAATGAAAGGCGAATCTTCGATGGTCGCAATGTCAAAGACGTGCTGTTTGCTGGGGTGTGCATACAGTAGTACTTTGAGCTATAACCGTGGTCGTGGTACCGAGTGGTTCTGTTCCTTGGTCGCCAATCGCTTGTTTAAATAATAAAATAGGATACCACAAGAGATAAAGGTATGTTCATAATTAAAACTCAGTAGACTTTCTGATAAATTAAAATTGATATATTGTGCAAAAGTTCTTTTTACAATCTCGGTACCAGCGTAATAAAAAGGCATCAGACTTCTTTCCAAAAATAAAATGATTGCAGGATAAAACATTTACACACAACGTAAGCAGCTTCCGATGAACCCCATATTGATTAAAAGTTTATAAACATTGAAAGCGCGGCATCACTTCAACCCGGTGTTGATGTTGGTTAATTGTGGAGGAATACTCTACATGTCGATACTGCTCCGATCACTTCGTTCCAGCCCAGCGCATGGCTCGACTTACACCCACACGTTCTCTCCTAGCTAACAAATATGCTGAAAAGCTGAAGCAAGACTGAAGAAGGCCACTTTTTTTATTTTATTTTTTATTGGGGGAGCACCCAAAACCCGCTCCTCCAAGCATGGCGGCCTTCCTGTTAACTACTGCTCGCCTCTGCACATGCATTAAGTTAGTAATTCTATAGGTGATCACAGGAACGGGATTGTGACGTATTCCATGCGTCCAGGCATCCGCCCGTTTACATGGGTCCATCGGATAAGATAGACAGAAACTTTTGAAAGAAGAGACAGGGCAGAGGGAAAAAAGTGCCAAGGTTTTACCCCTGGGAAAAAAAACCTCTGCGATAGTTAGGTAGGGAATAAGAGCGGCTGGCTAAGATACTGCCAGTACCGCGACAGATTCTATGCTACAAGGTTGGATGTATGAAGGGTTTGTTAGGATATGGTATCATGCAATAACTACAGCTGGTCCACACACCGCCGCTGAGGTTATCAGCTGGTGCCGTCGCTGCCGTTGAGATGGTCCTGGAACATGCCGAATCGTTATATTAGTAACAGCTGTGTGCAACAGGTGTTGTACGTGTTGGTGAGACGTGATTCGCACCGCCAGGGCGCCAGAGCGCAACCGCCGCAACGCGCAGAGCCTCCCCCTCATCCCGGGAGTACACGGTAGGGTTTCGCCGGCGGCGACAGCCACAGTGCTGCTAGATGACCACCCCCGACTTGCCCGGGCTTTAGGACGATGATGGACACCACCGCCATGACCACCCCCGCCAGCACGCGTCATCGCCACCGGGAAAGACAACCCCACCATGCTCATTCCAGGAAATATTGGAGCAGGATGCATCGCGCTAGCCTGCCACGACAGCCGTCACCCCCGCGGTTCTTACCACGCCGGATACTGTACTAATGCTGTTTGTGGATTGATTTCTTGTTATATGTGGCTGCCTTCTACACCTGCGATCGCACTGTAACCACTTTCCTTAGTCCAGTGATCACTTTGCAGGTTGGTTAGGGAATGGCGCCCTAACCCCAGTGGCCCTTGATGCAGTCGACAGATTTCTTACTTGTTTATGCATTAGTTTTTTCCTATCTGTTGAGCAATATTTTTGGCCGTGGGTGTTTAAATCTGTGGTTGTGATCGTAACTGCCTATAGGGCGTATCAAAGGATTTCGCGACATTTGGGATTTCCCGTACATGTTTATGGCAAGCTTCTTAATTACTTGCTGTATTGGCTCGAGTCGGAAATCTCGGTGTAAGTCGGTTGTTCGTGTTCCCCGAGGAGCATTTGCTATGATCCTGAGTACATTGTTTTGGATTAATTGCAGTCTCCTAATGTGAGACTTAGCGGCGTACCCCCAAACCGGAGCTGCATACGTCATGAGTGGCCGAATGAGTGCTAAGTACATTGTTCGGGCATTACCTCGGTGTAGTGTGCTTTGTCTGTTTAGCATTGGGTATAGCTGTTTGAGTCTAATGTTTGCTTTATTAACCATGTGTTCTATATGGAGCTTCCATGTTAGCTTCGCATCAAATTTGACTCCAAGATATTTAACTTCGTTCCGGAAATGTATTTGTTGATTGTGTAGTGTTAGCGGTCGACAGTGTTCGTGAATGCATTTTTGCTTAGGTCTTCGTGTAAATAAGAGTGCCTCGCATTTAGCTACGTTGACTTTAATTCGCCATCGTGTGAGCCAAGGTTCGACTACGTTAAGCGCGTGCTGTAATCTACTGTTTATATGAGATGGTTGCTGTGACTGTGCAAGATAGGCGGTATCGTCAGCATAAATAGCTTGCATCGTTTTGACTGTGGTCGGAGCATTATTGACGTATTCTGTGAAGAGCAAAGGGCCTATTAAACTTCCTTGAGGCACTCCTGCTTATATCTCCTGAGGTGTGGAGTTCTTGTTGTCAACGCAGACGTGGAACGTTCGGTTACTGAGGTAAGAGTGTATTAGGCGCACCAGTCCGTCCGGGAATCCGTCGTCACTGAGTCTACGAATGAGGCCGTTGTGCCAAAGACGATCGAACGCCTTCTCAATGTCCAGGAACACAGCCCCGGTAGACGCAGACAGGTTATACCCCCTTGTTACGTGCTCAACAACACGCATTAATTGTTGTGTTGTGGAGTGGTGCTTTCTGAAGCCGAATTGCTCCGGCTTCAGAATGTTGTTGTCCTTAATGTGTTGTGTAAGGCGTCTGAGTATGACTTTTTCAACAACTTTGCTAAGGGAGTTCAATAAGCTAATCGGCCGGTAGTTGTTGGGTGAAGATGGATCTTTCCCCGGCTTTCTGAACATTAGCACTTTGGCCTCCTTCCATCGGTCGGGGAAATAGTGGTTGTGTAAGATGGCATTCGCGATGTCTGTAAGGTACTCTATCGCTTTCCCCGTGAGCTGTTTAAGAACACGGTTCTGAATACCATCCGGACCAGGTGCTTTTTTAACGTCCGAGTGCTGAATAGCCCATGAGATTTCGTCGGAAGTTGCCCTACGCGGATACTCGCGAACCGGTTGGGCTAACAGCTGTGTCACCATCTGGTCCGTTTCCAATGTAAACGCAGGATCGGAAGGATCTACGTTTGGTCGAAAAGATTCTGCTAGTGTTGTGGCCATCAGCTCCGCCTTGCCCTCGGAAGAATAGACAAGTCCGTCCGGCCCCTGTAGGGTGGGTGTATGATGCGCTTCACGAGTGAAGTGACGAGCTAAAGACCACACGGTGCGGTCAGAGGTGTCGGTGTTCAACTCCGAGAGCAGACGCCCCCATTGTTGATTTTTGTACTCCTGGATTCTACGACCAATTATGTCTTTGAGTCTGTTGATATGCACTTTATAAATGGGACGCCTAGTACGTTGCAGGTATCTCCTGAGCCTACTCCTAGTTGTGATTAACCCCGTAATTGCCTCAGGTAGCGCCATTTGTCTCTGGTGTGGGGTTGATTCAGGGATGCTATTCGCCATAGCTTCCTGTATGGCAACAGTTAGAATTTCAACAGACTCATTAATGCGTTGTTGGCTAATCTCGTGTCTGTCCGGTATGCGACTGTCTAACACCTCCTTGAACATAGCCCAGTTGGCGCGTCGATAGTTTAGCATCCGTCGCTTGTCAGTGTTCTGCGGTGTACCTTCAGTGTTAAGTATGAGTGGCATGTGGTCTGACTCCAGATCGTTCACAACCTGTAGGTCGTGTGTACGGGTTATACCCTTGAGGAGGGCTATATCTAACACGTCTGGATTTTGTTTCCGAACATGGGGGACAAACGTCGGTTCGTTTGGCCCTAGTATTAGATAATTGTGCTCTAGTGAATGTTCGTATAGTTTCCTGCCGTTGGAGTTTTGACGCTGCGAGTTCCAACTATGGTGTTTGGCATTTAGATCTCCAGCGACTATTACTCTAGGTGCGGTATTTAGCAGCCTACTGATATCACGTGTGCTAATATTATTGGGCCTATTGTAGACTGCGATAAGATTAGTGTATGCTTTGTTAAACCGGATTTTTACGGCTGTGGCTTCGATCCTCTCTAGCTCGGGAAGCACTACGTTTGATTGCTCTATGTCCGTGTGTATAATCACGGCCGGGCCTCCACCCTGTGTGCCGTTCAGCCTGTCAGTACGGTGCACACGGTATTGGCTCATGTGGAAGTTATCTTTTGCGCCCAGGTGTGTTTCGTTTATAAGAGAAATACGGAGACCGTGCCGCTCCATAAACGCCGCCAATTCTGCTTTTTTGTTTTTCAGCCCGCGAGCGTTCCAGAAGAGGATACGCGTATTCAGAGGATTTGGGTTGTCAGGCATTGTTTGGTTTCTGGACGGACAAGAGGCCAATCTGGATTACAGTCCAACTGCCCCTATCTGGGGGAGTGGTCTTGAGCTGTAGTAGGGTAGCTTGGATTTCTGGCTTTAGGGATGTAGGGATTGCAGTCCATCTCCCCCCATCTGGGGGAGTGTACAGAATCTGCAGTGGGGTTAGTAGGAAGGATTGCCCTGCAGTCCATCTCCCCCCATTTGGGGGAGTGTCCAGAAGCTGCTGAGGGGCAGAAAAGAAGGATTGGGCTGCAGTCCATCGCCCCCCATATGGAGGAGTTTCCAGGCGCTGCAGCAAGGTAATGTATAGGATCAGGGTTAGGATTACAGTCCATCTCCCCCCATTCAGGGGAGTGTTCAGAATCTGCAGTGGGGTAAGTGGACAATATTGATCTGCAGACCATCTCCCCCCATTTGGGGGAGTGTCCAGGCACTGCAACAACGTAATGAGTAGGGTAAGGATTACAGTCCATTTCCCCCCATTCAGGGGAATTTCCAGGAGCTGTAGTAGGGGTCTTAGGAGTTTAGGCAGCAGCGGATTAGTGGTGTGAGACATTGCTGGTGCCTAGGACCGACATGAGGCAGTTCTGGAATACAGCCCATCTCCCTCCATCTGAGGGAGTGGTTAGGAGCTGTAGTAGGGCGCTTACGAATTTTGGGATGAGCGTCGCCAGGGAGAGGTCAACGGAGGGGAACATGGGTCGAAGGAGATCCTCTATTGTTTTACGAATAGTTGCGAGAAAATCTATTGCGGGCAGAGTGTGTGTCGGCTCCGCAGGGATAGCTGGGCCCTGTGGAGGTGTTGAATTTGGTTCTGAATCGGCTTGGGTCGGGGCAGACTCTACCGACTCCGCAGTGGACGGGCCAGCCGGGTTGGTGCGGGCGGCTACGTCAGATCCCGCCGGTGCCCGCTCAACCGACTCCTCGGCGGCCGGAGCCGCCGGGCCGTCGGGAGCAGCCACCCCAGCGTTCATTGCCGCGCGCCCAGTCACCCCCTCAGCGGCCGTCGCCACCGGGCCATCGGGAGCAGCCACAGCGGCCGTTGCTTCCTCGGCGGGAGGGGGAGGGGTTGTCTGGCACCCAGCGTTCCTCGTGCGTGTCCTGTTATTTCTAGTACGCTGGGATTTAGGTTGTGATGAGGCAGCTGAAGGCTGCGTCGTATGCTCTACAGTGAGTGCAGAGCCTTCTGTTTGGGGCTCTGCAACCTCTGTTGTGGTGGATGTGGTTTGTGAGCCTTGGGGTGCGGTTGACGTTTCCTTCTGAATGGGTTGCGCCGTGTTCGTGATCGCGTTCGAAGCCGCGGTAGTGTAGGACACATTACTCCTAAGGTGGGCCGGGTTCTGGATCTCTTTACGCTGGTATCTTGTGGACGCTTGTTGTGTCTGTGGTTGTGATGCCCCTTTGCATTGTTTGTACTCGGGGCAGCTTCTGTAATTGCTAGGATGTCCTCCCCCACAATTAACACATTTGCGTTCGTCGGGCATCCTGGCTTTACATGTATGTGTAGCATGATTGCCGGCACATTTGCGACAGCGGGGTGCCGCAAAGCACCGGTCTGTGGCATGTCCATACCGCTGACATTTGTGACAGACAAGGGGTGTGTTTGGAGGCTCATACTTCTCCACTTTTATCACCATGTAGAGCAGGCGAGTGGCCTTCTCAAACATAAGTGATCCGGCCGAGTCTTGCAACTCGACCAGATAGAGAGGCAGCGGAACCTTCGTGTAAGTTCCTCTCATTTGGCTGACCTTCTTGGCGGCCCAGCCGTCGCCAAGAAGCGCTTCCTTAACACTGTCGGGAGGGGTGGTAGGGTGTATTCCTCTGACTACATATAGCTGTGTCCTTTCGGTTTCCAGCCTAAAGGTGTGGTGTTCGATTTTCTCCTCTCCGAGGTACCTGAGGAGTTTCTTGTAGTCTTCATTGGTGGACACATATAATGCCGTGTACTGCCCTGCGAGCTTGGTGTGATACTGCACAGGGTTGTATTTTCCAATGAATGATGAATTTATGCGACCGAGATCGCCATGGTTGCGAATCATGACGGGGGGGGATACTCGACCGCGATGTTGTAGTGACTGCCGGGGCAGTATTTTGTTCAGGTTCAGTTTCTACAGGTGCCGCGGGAGTCGCTTTCGCGCTCTCGTCAGCTGCTGCTTGTTTGGGCTGACGGCCCTTTTTTGGCAACCTTGCCGGCCTAAACTCAAGAATTGGGGATTGCCCCTGTGGTACACTTTCGTCGAGAAGGCTGGTGTGCAGCGTGTACGACACACTTACATCAACAGGCTTCCCTTGACTGTCGTTGGCAGGCACGGAAAAACCGAACTGCTATATGTCGTCGCACCTCCGGGTGCTTGTCTGCGGGCCACCAGGCATGGCTGGGTCTGCCATCCTGGTGGGGGAAACAACTGCCTGCGTCTGATGACTTTGCTTTTTGTCTGACGACTTTGCTTTCTATGACGGCAGGCAGTCGCAGGAAGTTACCCTAAGAAGGGGGGATCCTAGTTTCTAATCGGCGCAAGAGAGCGCGGAGGAAGAGAGTGGTCCTAGAGCACGCGCAGTTATCCCACGTGAAGGGGCCGCTGGTACTCAAATTACCCTATAAAGAACGGGTGATTCCCGCTGGGGAGGTTAGGGCAAAGCCCAAGGTCTAGGCAGTGATCCGCAGGTCACTGCTTGAGTTGGTTATGGAGTGTGTTGATCCGGCCCTTCGTTATCACCGCAAGGTATCAAGGCCAAATACAACCCAACAGCCAGTAAACAACTCGTAGATGAAGTTCGCTCCGCTCCGGAGCCCAGGCGGCAAGGCCGCTAGTCGAGGCTGAAGATCCGCACCTGCTGTCGTCCGCTCGTACTTCCTGCTTCCGCCAGGTGGTCCGCTCCAGTCGGCTGCCCGGTGCGAACTTCTAGTTTTGTATATTCATCATAATTTAAATTGGAAAGTACATGTTTCTGACTCACTAAAGTGATTGGGTGCAGCCACATTTGCAATTCGTACAATTGCAGCTATAGGTGATTTCCGTATGAGGCAACTAGTTTGTTTTGCTTATTTTCACTCCTTATTGTCATATGGAATAATATTCTGGTGCAATTCTACCCATAGAGACAAAGTGTTCAGAGCCCAGAAGCATGTAATAAGAATTATGCGTGGGGTTAGCAATAGAACTTCATGTAGAGAGCTGTTCAAGAAGTTAGGGATATTAACATTAGCGTCTGAATATATATACACTGTCAAAGACGTGCTGTTTGCTGGGGTGTGCATACAGTAGTACTTTGAGCTATAACCGTGGTCGTGGTACCGAGTGGTTCTGTTCCTTGGTCGCCAATCGCTTGTTTAAATAATAAAATAGGATACCACAAGAGATAAAGGTATGTTCATAATTAAAACTCAGTAGACTTTCTGATAAATTAAAATTGATATATTGTGCAAAAGTTCTTTTACAATCTCGGTACCAGCGTAATAAAAAGGCATCAGACTTCTTTCCAAAAATAAAATGATTGCAGGTTAAAACATTTACACACAACGTAAGCAGCTTCCGATGAACCCCATATTGATTAAAAGTTTATAAACATTGAAAGCGCGACATCACTTCAACCCGGTGTTGATGTTGGTTAATTGTGGAGGAATACTCTACATGTCGATACTGCTCCGATCACTTCGTTCCAGCCCAGCGCATGGCTCGACTTACACCCACACGTTCTCTCCTCGCTAACAAATATGCTGAAAAGCTGAAGCAAGACTGAAGAAGGCCACTGGCAGGCCACCCTCTTAAATAGGCTGGGCATTTTTTGTGACACCAAGCAGTGGGATTTCCCACCCTCTCTGTCTAATCCTGGCTGCTGTCTCTCTCACACTGGTGTTGGGTTACAAAGGCTTCCCCCCTAAGTTTTTCCGATTTTCATGAAATTTTGTAGTAACTTAGGAGAGTTCATCATTCTAATCATTTTCTATCCTTATAAAATTTTTCGTATCTGCTCTCCTATTTTTGTTATTAATTTCCAAAGTTCAATAAACCTATTTTCTAGATCTAGTGTCCCAACTATTTTATCTAGCGTGTTAATTCTAATCTTCAGGAATTCTACATATATTGACGATTAATTTGGTGTATCTCACTACCTTCTCAAAACCTTTCATTAAAAAGATATCACCTCTCAAAGTTTTCAACCCTTCTAGCGGCCATTATGGAATGCAGAATAATTACTTTGAAATTAAATATCTTATATTGAGAGTGCATTGTTTTGATAAAACTTTCTGCCAAACTTACTTTAAAAAATTGCTCTTTCATAAAAATACGGTGCCTCCCAGATATTTTGTCTAGTTTTTCTTGACATTTATTTCTGCCCACTCCAGACTGTATATTTGGCTATGATGCGTTAACAGCTTTCGCTTTGAAATTGATTTTAAAATACTTCCACTCAACTCAACGATCTTAAACTGCTGTCATCATCTTTCCTCAAGAAGACCTTTAATCTGACATAATTTTCTTTTTACTACTTATTTTATTCTTGACTTACTATTTTTTCCTTTATTAAAAAAGTATCTTAAAACTCGTCATATTTCCTCTAAATTTCGTTTGAGAACATGTTTTCTACTTCTAAACCAAAACTCGATACTTTCATCCCAGTATCCTAATTGATTTACTATCATTCTTTCATACCTCTATGTAACTCTGATCTAACTATACTTCGAAATGTCTCTTAAATATTTGAAACCACTAGAAAATTACTTTGAAAATGTTCTGCTGTTCATTTGCTATATTCTTGCAGCCTTTTAACTGAATTTTGTAATATATTGACAAAATTGAGGATATATCACAACACATTAATGTCCTTTGTAGTCACAAATTTTACTTTGTTTGAAACAAATAGTAAAATACACAATTATGGCACTAGAAGTAAAAATAATCTTCACAAGACTTACAAGTCATTGTCATTTGTTCAAAAAGGGGTCCGATATTCAGGGATACATACATATCTTCAATATGCTCCCAACACATATTAAATGTCTAGCAGTTGATAAGAATAAGTTCAGGAAAAAAATAAAAGAATTTTTAATTGGCAACTCCTTCTACTCTGTCAAAGAATTTATTTCTAAGGTATCTAAAAAATAACGGTCAGTAGCTTGTGTAAATGTAGTTTAGATAATTAATCTACCATGTATGCTATGACTGTACATCTCCTGGTGTATGTATTTAGTTTGCTATGCAATTATTTACGGTACCATGTATGCTATGACTGTACATCTTGTGGTGTATGTATTATTTTGTTATGGAATTTTTTTTTAATGTACCATGTATGCTATGACTGTACATCTTCTGGTGTATATATTATTTTGTAGTGGAATTGTTTAATGTACCGTGTATGCTATGACTGTACATCTAGTGATGTACTTATTATTTTGTTATGCAACTGTTTATCTGTAAACTGACAACTTTCCACATCCCACGGAGCCAGTCTCTTATATTGGGATCAATGGAAAATGAATGTATTGTATTGTATTGTAGATCATCTGCAAAAGCCATCAGCCTCATGTTTTCTTCATCCATTATGATTGCCACCTCAGGCCAATTCTCCATCCTCATCCACGTTTTCTCTGCCAGGAACAATTTGATCCTCTCCTTTTTCATCTATTACTCTTCTATAATCTCTAAAAGCCCCATTCTTCTTTTACTCTACAATTCTACCATGGAGTTTCTTTCCATCTTTTTGTGCTTCCTTCACTGTTTCTGTAGCAAGAACCAATGTTCTTTCAACACTTCTTCCACTGTGCCCATTTCTGCTGTAGAAGTCTTGCTCTTTGAAATTTTCTGGTTCTACACATTGTTCTCCTCTGATTTTCATTTATTTCCACTATTATCCATAATTTCATTAGCATTGACCACTGATCACTAATACCTCTGATGCTATTACCTATACATCTAAATCACTCCTCTTCAGTTTTACATTAAATATTGTTTAGTCCACTACATACTGCTGTACCTGGTTACCTTGTACCACTCGTTTTCTATATCAGGAATTTGTTATCATCAACCCATTTTTCTTGCAGAGAAATCCAATAACTTCTTCCCTTCTTAATTCTTGCTCCCCCATCTTTCTGCTCCCTCAACTTCCTCATACCCTGGCCTCTCTACGCCTATGTGGGCATTTAGGTCCTCAGTAATTATAAAATTTTTATGGGCATTCTGCTTTTGGAATGTAGTGGTGTATATGTACTTGCAGTATATCCAAAAATTTTAACTGTTACCTTAATCTTCATCATTCTGACACTTCTTTTTTTCCTCCTTTAGTCCTTCTCTCACAACTACACTCACTTCTCTTACTTTCTCTTACCTTCCTCATTCCCATTGTACTATAATACAAAGCCTCTCTTCAGTTCACTTCTACCATATCCTATTGACTCCCAGTTCGAAGATATCCAGCATTCTTCTCTACATCAACTGTACAATTTTCTCCACTTTTAAAATCAGTGTTTTTATATTCAGAATTCCAATTTGTAGTCTGTTTTGATATCCATGTCCTCTCTCTTTAGATCTTCCCTTGTCACACTTTTTTGTTCATTGAAATCAATTATCAATACACTACAGGTTGCTAGGCCAGTTGTAGCTTTACCAGAGTTGCACTAATCACTCATTACCTTTCGGGTTTCCTGCAGAGCCTTCACAGTTACCATAGCATTTTTAGGATGCTTGTAGTTCCCACTGCACCAGACCACCACAGACAATATGCTACTTAATGCTGTTGCATGTCTCCCACCTCACTGTGGTGCAGATAAACTTCCAGAGACATAATAACAATTCACTGTTGTTTATATGCATATTTTTACTATGTTTGTTAGCATATGATTGAAAATTAAATAAACATCAATAAAAGCATGTTATTGATGTTTAAAAACTTTTCATAAATATAATTATCGTCAGAAATAATAATGTTGTCATTTCGCACAGCAATGTGAAATAGTTACTTTGTGTTAATGTAGAAAATTTTTATTAATATAATAGATGTTGCTATTTCTGGTCATTCAGAAAACCTTTTATATACATTTGTAGGTGAAAAAAAATTGTATGATAGGCAAAAGCCGTTTAAATTAATTCCATACTCATCAATTATTGGTTTTAGCTTACCGTTACTGCTAGGAATCATCCTGGGATCAGTAGCTGCTGTGATTATTGTCATTATTGTATCTTGTTGCTACTGCTCATGTTGTATCTTGTACAAGAAACGTCAACCAAATTCAAACGCAGGTGAGAAGATTAACTTGATAATATATCCATGTAAAGCTTACTGTTAATGAAGCAATAACCCCTCAAAATTAGTTAAAGAAATAGAACTGCCAGTATATACAATCCATCATAATGTAGACTAGTGTAAAAAAGCTGCAAAGTAATGTACAATATAGGGTCATTAGTCATACTTTATGTTACAATAGACTTGACTAATTTCTTTTTTAATGCCGACAAATTTTTAATTACTAGTTTGTTGGTTATGCCAATAATGAAATTTAGGTTGCTGAGTATGCTTTCTGTAATTCATTTTTTGTTGGGTTTGTAACTATGGAGATATCAAGGGGCACACGATAGAGATATGAATTGTATTATTACAAATTGTGTATATTTTACAAAAAATGTCCAGAATTTAACTGATTTCAAAATAGTGTCAACAAGACCTAATGAATGTGTTCTGGTGTAAGATTTAATATTTTTCACAACTGTTAGGTTATGTTGATTGAAATACTTTACAGGTAACATCCATATAAAGTATTATGAATAACTTATTCCACAACTTTTTACCACTGGTTAAAAACAGTTTTTATACTTGTCCATGGCTATGCCTCCATCAAATTTTGTTTCACTTCTTCTACATTCAGAAAACACTTTCCTTCCAAATTTATTTTCATCTTTAGAGATAAAAAGAAATCACAGAGGTTGGGTCTGATGAATAGGGCAAGTGGGATACTATTTTTATTTGGGTTTTGTGCAACAACTGCCTGATATTAAATACAGTGTGTGCAGGAGAATTGTCTTAGAAAAGGAGCCAGGTTTATGATCGCCACATTGGTGACAGTTTTTCTTTTCCTAACTGTCTCACAAAATAGTTCTAACCCTCAAGATAGCAATTTTGGTTAGCTATGGTACCATGAGGAAGATATTTGTGGGGTTCAATCCATCACATGATAGTGAGAAAAATAACCAACAGTATCCCCAAGTAGTTTCTCAGTTCACTTACTTTCCTTAATATTGGTGATGCTTCCACTAGTTGGACCGTAGACATAATACCAAGATTTGTGCCTGCAAATGTAAATTTGCTTTTGATTGTTCTCCAGATTTTTGTTACAAATGCAAATTTGTTTCTGATTGTTCTCCAAATTTTTGTTATACACTCAAAAGGTTGAGCCTTTGGCCATTATCAGAGCAGAGATGGAAAGTATTTTTCTGAGAAACATTTTAACTTCAAATCTTCAGCCAGAATTTGTTGTCATGAAATCTGTACAATTCAGGTCATTTCCTCCAATTTGTTGATTGTTCTACAATGATAATACATCATTTGTGTCATGGAGTTTTCAATGTTTTCTTTCATTTTGGAATCAAAAGGACATCCAAGTTTGGATTCATCTTGAACTGAAATTCAACCACTTCTAAAATGAGAAAACCATTCATAAATATATGACTGCCTTCCTATTCTCCCTCCAAAGAACTGGAACAATTTCCAGTGCTGATTTCACCAACAGGAAAGAGACCTTGATGTTACCATATTGCTCTTCAAAGTCTGCTATTCAAAATCACTGAACAAGTAAAAACAAAAGAGAGAGAGAGAGAAAATTATTCTAACAACTCAGTTGTTTTCCAAATTCTCAAGGATGATACTTGGAAATTTAGTTAAAAATTGCATCGGGTGATGGGAAATAATACCTCACCACCCACCAGAAAAAATTCTTATTCCTTTTTTATACACACTTGTGGTGGTCCAGTCAGTTATTTTGCATATTTCACATTGTACAATGCAGTTTTAATGATATGTTAGTTAAGGAATATTGTGAAATGTTTTGGGTGAGTATCGATTATCAACAATTAAATGTTAATTTTATTGTAATACATGACACATAAACTGAACTAAGCACTGCATTGAAGATGCTACCTGAAACGGAGGTACAGGAGAGTTAGAATTCTGTAAGTTACAATATTTATCTAAATGATTCTATTCTCTCATAGCTAATAATATATTTTTTTACATGTCCCTTCACAATAAAAAGATTTATTCCTGAATATTATACTATATCTTAGTATAGAATTTATATAGCTATATAAAGTAATTTTTATGGCATGGAGACTGACATTATTCACCAAAATTATTAAAGATTTTTATTTAGATGCTATATTTTGGTGGCTTTATAAGTGCAACAGAACCTTTGTTTCCTATACAGTTTTCATTTTTCATCCCTAATATGTGTACAGCATTTACAGGATTGTTGTTCCATTTATTTACATCTAATCGTAAGTCAGTTAAATTAAGTAAAAACAGAACTGGGCCAAATATAGATCCATGGAGTTGGAGTTCCTTCAGTTTTATAGCTGGTGGCACTGACCTGTGGCAAGCAATATTCCCATTATTTGTTTGTTTAATTTTGTTACTTGTTACCAGCTGGTTAGTCATAACAGTCTTTATCTCAAATAACACAGTCATCCAGCTTTGTTAGGTTTTTTTTTTTTTTTTTTTTTTTTTTTTTTTTTTTTTTTTTTTTTTTTTTTTTTTTTTTTTTTTTAGCAATGAGATCACATACTGTTTTTCTAAGTTAAAAAAAAAAAAGTGCTGCAATTTTTGTTGTTGTTTGTGTAGAGGGTAAAACACATTATGCAGTTTCTTATTCCTAAAACCATTGTGAGTCTGACAATATGTTATGATCTTTAGTTAACCTAGAGTAGAATATTGTTTCCTTTATATAAGAGAAACAGAAATCAGTGAAATAGGCCTATAATATATAGTTTTGTTTCTCTCTGTCCTTTTACATTTCATTACTATCCCAGCAGTCCTCAATAAATATAAAAACACCCATTCCAGTGATATACTACAGATATTGTCATGCTATAATGTATACTCTGATCTGAGTACACACTGCTTGCAAGTGGATGAAAGTTCTTTTGAAGAAATTGTAGTTATTATGAAAAAACAAAAATGGTTAAAGTTATTTGTGACTTGAGAACACACTTGTAAGGCAATACCCCAAAGTTAAGAGTGAGCTTGATGATAATTTTAAAAAACTGCTACTGTTGACTTCTTAAAGCATTTAAAAAAAGTTCTTTTATTGAATTAGTTTAATGTTTCCTTGTAATGAATAATTAAGTCCACGAAACTTGTTCTGAGGCAAGATAATTAAACTTTAAGTAGCTACACTTTGAATTTTACTCTTGGGACATGACAATGGTTGTATGGAGAGTGTGTGCTTACAGACACATGACACACCCATCCTATACTGCTGGAAACTGCTTCCCCAAGGAAACAATGGTTGGCTTTGTATAGTCTTGGCTAATACTGACCTGGCATGTTGCAGAATAAACAGGAATTCCCGAGGGAATAACAATTGCAGTTGAAATAATTTTTGTAATGAGTACACAAAATAATAACTTAAAAATAAAATATAGTTAACATAAGAGTAACTTGCATGTTATACAGAGTTTATCGTGATGATGTAAATTCCTAGTGAAAATTTAGATAGTCATTTATAAATTGTTCCATTTTAGCCAAAGGTCAGCAATGTACAAATTACCAGGTATTTCCAGTAATAATTTGTAAAACCTGGATATTATTTAGTTTTTTGGCAAACAATTACACATTTTAGTGCGCCAACTTAAGGTCCTCTCTTCAAAATTATATTTGTTATCCAATTTGAGAGTGACATTTCTGCCTCGACTGTCCATAAACTTGACAATTTTTTGTTTCATACTTTTCCAAAATATTAGTAAATAATGTGGAGCTGAGTTCAAATAATTAGGTCCATGTTTCAAGTCACCAGTCATAGGTCATTCTCTCTTAATCCTCATTAAACGTGGCAAGTGAGTCACTTAAACAGACTGTGAGAAATTAAGGCTATCATTTGAATTTTTGGTAACAGTTTAATTTTTATTAACTAAATCATTATACCTTTCATTATTATTCACAGTTTAACATTGACACTTTCATTAAGTCTTCACATATTACAGATTAAGATCACTTCCAATTTTTAATATGTGCTGTCAGTTTTTGGCTAACAGCACTTCCAGTATGAATTACTTTGCTCACGAGAGAAATGGCATTTTCTTGTATGATAACATGATTAAAAAAAAGAAGACTTATAATTTCGTATTTTGAGGAAATTTCAGCACAAGTATTACTAAACCAATCACACATTTTGCAGTCAAAGCAAGTAAAAAATTGCTTACTAGTTTTAATTTAGAATACATAGTCAATGTATAGTAGTTTTTCTCTTGATTTTAAAGGCATGAAATATAAAACATTCTTCAGAATTTGATTGTTTATGAATGGAACACCTTTTGATAAATTTAAATTGATTTTTCAGACACATTCATTACACATGAGCAGTTTTTATTTAAAGAAAATGCTATTTGTGATTGTGTAAAAGTAATTGGCCTTTCTCCTTATATTATTGTAATATAGTTGATTTTTAATACATTTCAGAGAATTTTGTTTGAGAATTTGGCATTAATTAAGGGTTGCAAAAGACTGAGTTATTTATTCAGACAGCTAGTTATATAATAAATTTAAACCATACTGGAGAGTGCAGTGGCATATAAATTTCACACACAAATGCATACATTTTTTTGGCAAAGGCCTTTGTAATAACTAAATGAGCGTTGGGGTTATGCAACATTTGAATTAACTTGATCATGATGCCTGTAGTACTGATACCTTTTCTCAAAGATTCTAGAATTCTTTAAACTGGCTGCCAAGCAATTAATTTACCCTGTAATAGCTAACAGGTCATACATGAAAGAAAACAAGTCACTTTAGTTATGAATTTGAAATATATTCTGAAAGTTCAATGAAATTAACACTGGTGTCAGATTACACTGTTGAAGATATTTAAAGCAATATTTAAATTACATATAAAGATACAGATTATCCTCCAAGGCAGAACCATATAGAGAAGCATTCACTCTGGCAAACATACTTATATTTGCACCCCAAAGTTCAGAGTGATTAAGTTTAGCTTAAAGTTTCCTTAATGTGAATGATAAAGTCCACTAATTTGTTCCAAGGTGAGATAGTTAAACTTTGAGTAGATACATTTTGAATTTTACATTACGACGCGCCACGTACTGCTATGCTTTTGGATGTAGACTGTCCACCACAAGGAAACACGGTCTGTCTATTTATAGTCTTGACTAACCTTGAGCTGAAATGTTCAAAAACAATGGTGTATCCCAGCGAAGAAATACTATTCTCTGGTGAATTACAGAAATCCCACATTCTCATGGTACACCAATTTTACTCAGATTTACCCAAAATTTTAATATGTCGTAATTTAATTTATTTAGAATCTTTTAAGTCATGACAAATTTTCTCATAGGTTTACTCATTTAAGAGTTATTAATTTTTAAAAGTTACACGTGATGATGTTATCAAGCTTCAATACTAAAATTCTGTTTTTCTCCCTTTAAATGTCAAATTACTGTTAAACTGTTATATTGTAATCATTGAATGCATTTTTCTCTCTCATTTAAGCCTACCTTTGTCTTGCTAGCTGTTTTATTTGCAAAAAAAAAAAAAAAAAATTCTTAATATCTCCTTAAATACAATTTTAAGAGCATACAAAATACACCTTAAAACAATCGTCATTTTATGCTTTCTTAGTGGAAATGTATGCTACAAAATTAATTATGTCTGAAAAACAATCTTATTGGAATCTTATGTCTTTTAGAAAAATGGTTTATAATCAATTTAAAAAGTGCTTTACTGTTAAGAAAATGGTTATAAAAGTTCTTTACTATACAACTATGTGAGATTGGCCCCCTTGTAAATGGTTTTTGCAAGATATCAGATCTGTAACAAGGTTATATTCTGAGCTGAAAAGTGTTTTATTAGTAAGAAAATGATTATAACTTTCAGTATGAATTATACGTAATAGGCCTCCTACTAAAGCATTTACGAGGGCTATTCAGGAAGTAGGGAACGTTTTGGATTAGAACAAAAAATAAGCACAAGGGAAAAAAATTATTATATACATCTGAAAGACCAACTAAAATACTATTTTTCTACATAGTCACCAAACAAATTGAAGCACTTGTCATAGCGGTGGACAAGCTTTGAAATTCCTTCGTCGTAGAAATCTGCCGTCTGTGATTTCAGCCAGTCAGTGACACTCACCCGAAGCTCCTCATCGTCATCAAAGCGCTGTGTTGCTAGCCAAGTGAAAATCGCATGGTGCAAGGCCTGGACTGTAGGGTGGATGACGGAAAACCTCCCATTTGAATGAATTAAGGAGTTGCTGAGTGCAGTTTGCCGTGTGAGGTCAGGCATTGTCATAAAAAAACAGAATTTTGGACGTCAACTTTCCTCGGCACTTGTTTTGAATGGCTCTCCTAAGGTTGTGCAAAGTTTGACAGTACCATTCAGAGTTTATTGTTGCACGTGGTGCGAGAAAATCAATAAAAAGCACACCTTGCCTATACCAAAACACCGTTGCCATTATCTTCCTTGCTGACATTGTTTGCAAACATTTTCTTGGTCTTTTGGGGGAACTTGTGTGCCCCCACTCCATAGACTGTAATTTTGTCTCGTAATTGACGTGTTTCACCCAAGTATTGTCACCAGTTATGATTCGATCCAGTAATGAATCACCATGTCTGTGATAGGCGTCCAGAAATGTCAAAGCTGCCCCCATTCGCTGACTTCTGTGGTGGTCTGTAAGGATTTTTGGCACCCACCTTGCACAAAATTTGTGATAGCCAAGCTTTTCAGTGACAATTTGAAACAACAAAGTCCGTGAAACTTGTGGAAAACAAAGCGAAAGCTCAGTTATTGTGAAACGGCAGTTTTCATGAATCTTTTCATCAATTTTAGTGACAAGATCGTCAGTAACAATGCTCGGGCGTCCACTCTTCTCTTCATCATGAACATTCATTTGGACATTTTTAAACTGAATGCACCATTTGCGCATGGAACTTTTATTCATTACGTTGTTTCCATACACTTCACACAGTTGACGATAAATTTCTATCGGTTTTAGGTTTTTTGCAAACAAAAAACGTATTACTGACCGCACCTCACAACTGGCAGGATTTTCTATTGCAGCGCACATTTCAAATTTGAATATCAAAAAAACAGGCAGCACGGAGATGCTCCCGTTGTTACGGCTGGATGCCGACTGAAGTGCCGAACACGCATATACCAAAATATACGTGATCATCGCGCGCCTAGCGGCGTCAGGTGAAAATGTTCCCTACTTCCTGAATAGCCCTAGTATGTAAGATAATAGATATATAACACTTTCTTCTCTGCTACTCCTGCCTGCTCTTCTAACCTCCCAGCCCCCACATCCCACGTCAGTCACTGCAGTTATTATGTGGGCCTGTAACCATCCCTTCTGCTGAAGAATGGCTTAGCTTGAAAATTTTATATAATTTCATGTATGAGTGTGTTTTTTGCTGCTGCAATCTCTGTAAAAGTAAGTATTGGCTTTCCTCTCTATACCTAACTTTTTTTATGCTATAAAGTGCATTTCACTTCCTGAGTAGCATAAATTAAAACCAGTGATACCACTCTGTTCTTCTCTTATTCTACATGAGTTGGCCATTTAGTTACATTTGGCTTTAGGATGCATCAACAACATAGTCCTTTCAAAAACCGAATTAGACTCATCTCATACACTAATTAAAATATCTATAAACTTACCATGGCTAAGCTAAAATAAATTTGTTTTTAAACAAATGTATATATTTTATTTATCAATCAATTAGGTAATTAACTATCAGACATTTTATAGCTTTAAGTAGCTATTATTATAAACATTATGGTAGCAATGCATTGTTCTAGGAAAACTCTATCAGCTGCATTGTCCATCAACTGCTAGTGGTGTTGCCAATATGTACTCACTGTCAAATCAACACAGTATGGTGAATATGCCAATGGACACAGCTGTTTTAGTTGACCTTGAACCAAGAATTGCAAGTGATAGCCATGCAGAGGTGACTATGGGGAGGGGACACACATTTTCTTGTCCCCCTTTCCCATCACCAACAGCCATCACTAATACTGGAAAAAGGAGTGAGTTTGTTGATAAGTGATTTACTGTTTTTACAATAAAGAAAATATATTTTTAAAACATATCTACTTTTTTAAAAAAAATGATTACATATTTAAAAGGAATTTCCTCAGCCAATAACTCTATTCCATAAATTATTTTGGTTGCTGATTGTTATGAAAATTAGAGTTATTTGTATTTACCAATATATAAGTTACTACTAAATATTAAAAAGAAATAATAATAAAAGAACAAAGATACATTTAACATAGTGTTTTTGTTGTGTTTGTAAATTCTCTAAAAGAACATTTTATTGAAATATAAACTATAATCCAAATAAACAGAAATGGGGGATGCATTTTGTGATTTTTATTTCATCAGTAGCTAAGTCAAGAAATATAGGAAATGGCTAATTGGAGGATCATAGTGTTTTTAGGAAACATATAATTATTTAAATGACTTACTCACACAGAAAATTTCTATGGCTGCATTGGGTCTTGAAACTAGATACTGTTCCTGCAGTTTTACTGTGTGGATGACAGCCACATCACGCATGCAGAGACAAACCAACACTTTTAAACAAGCTTCTTCTAACAGTTTGTTAGGCCCATAATGTTGATGAGGGGGGGAGGGGGGCAACACTTTTGCCTAAACTGTCAACAATTAAGTTCTTGACTGGTGTCGCCTTCTGGTCCCTTTAATATTTAATAAGTCGGCCACCACATATTAGTATTATAAACCCCAAATACGAAGGGTGTATGAAATGAGTTCTCTTGACACAGCTTCAAATCACACAATACTTATATTCTTGCAAAAGTTCACTCGTACATTGTCGGTACCAGAATTATGGATAAAGCATCAAACAACAGTTCCATTGAAGATAAACAGGTTAAGCACATTCATACAAGAAGACAAACTCACTAATTCCCCAAAATTTTAGTGAGTACACGACTGTTATGGCCACAGCTACCACGTGGAGTGGTTTGCCCCACTAACTAGCGTGAAGTTATTCATTTCCAGTGAAAGAATGAGGCAATTCATTGTGGCTGTATGGCATTTTATAAGCTTCCTAAGGTCTCTGACTTCAGCAACTTTTTTCTTTAATTAATATCTCTCAACCTACAGGGATTCATATGGTCATACTCTATTTAATTTATTTTATCATTCAAAAGGATTTCTATAAGATCAAACTTGAAGTTTCTTACGTCACCGGTTGGCGCAATTTTTCGCACTATACCAACAATTAGCAACAATCTATCTTTAAAATGTCAATTATGTGACAAATGCTTAGACTTTTTACTGAAACCACTATATATTCATGATCCTCTTAATTTAGGCTAGCTACTGACATAAATTTCTCAATTGTATTCCTTTAAGTTAAAAGGTTCATTTTTTCTCTTAATTAAAACTGCTAATTAAACTTTGCCAAATTAGTTTATTTTATCATCAGAATATTCCAAACAGTGCTGACTATAGCTGGCGATAAAATATCAGCTGTAGCCTTACTAAATTCAAAGATATTTGAAATCATAAATTCTATCTTTCCTAATCGCGTGTTTCAAAATGTCAACAAACCAAATTATCTCTTAAAATAAATTTTTCCAGATACAATTAATACACTTTAAAATGATTCTTATGGTGAGTTTTTTACTGTGGAAATGAATTTAGGAAAATCCCTTCAAGTTGACAATTACCTTACAGGAAATTTCTAAGTCCAACATAAGCAACTTTAAAGTCGATCTATAGACTATGTTATTGCTGGGGATAGCTAGTGGGAGTGCCCTTGGCAAACTAAGGGGTGCCTTACAAGTTGATCTTAATGGAGTTACTGTAAGACAAGTTAGTTCAAATACTAGCATGAGGGTAGAGCCCAATAAAAGTTTGGTATCACAAAATTCCATAAATTGGTTTTCTCAATGAAACATATTTAAAAAATATATATATTATTTTTATAAAAGTATATAGTGGCATAACTTATTACTTACATGCCCCTTCCATCACCTACATTCAAGAATAATCAATAAGACATACTTAAATTTTCTAAACTTTTATGCATAAACAATAAACTGAGATGAAATGAAAATCTATCAGTAAATAACAGACTTCTTAAAAATTTTAATATACATTTTATAAAATACGAAGGTGGCCCAGAAACTAATGCACAACAGTTTTTTTTTTCAACAATTATTTATTGAACACAATGAAACTTATACTTGAGGTAGAATGATGTTTCTTCTATACTCCCTATTTATCCCAATAATCTCCTTCCCGTTCTATGGCCTTCCTCCAGCAAGACACAAGAGCGTGTATGCCCTGGCAGGTTCCGCTCCTTGTTCTGTTCATGAAGCCATTTCTTCACTGTGCAAATCACCTCTTCTTCATCCTCAAAATGTATCCCTCGAATGGCATTCTTCAATGGCCCAAGCAAGTGAAAGTCTGAGGGCTCTAGGGTGGATGGGGTAACACTGTCCAACCTTTTTTGGTGATGTGTTCCAATGTCCTCAAACTTGTGTGAGGGTGTGCGTTATCATGTTGAAGCAAACAATCACCTGGAAGCGCTTCTTGAGTTTGTTTAATGTCTTCACATATGCCTCACAATTAAAAGTGGTGACTCTCGGCATCACATCAATGTGTATGACAGCATCACAGTCCCAAAACACAGTGATCATTATCTTATAAGTGGAAGCAGTTGCTTTGAATTTTTTCTTCTGTGGAGAATTCCATCAATTGCCATTTTGTTTCGGGCTCAAAATGGTAAATCGAGATTTCATAATGTCGCAATCTGGGACAAGAAGGTTTCCCCTCGTCTTCAAAACATTGCAGTAACTCAGAAGAAATGTTTTTTCTGAGAGATTTATGGTCCTCCGTAAGATGGCACAGAACCCATCGTGAACACATTTTTGTGTAATAAAGAGCACTAACAACTACACCACACTTCCTTTGTTGACTGACAGCCTCCACACCAGCTGCTGAGTCATTATGCATTGGTCTTCGTGAATGAGCAAATCAGCACACTGCTTCTTGTAAGGTGTTACAGCCATTCGTGGACTTCCCGGCCACTTAAAATGGCTTCACCATCTGTACCCAGTGACTAACCGTACTTCTGTTGACTGCTGATGTTCCATAAACTGTACATAAATAGTTTGTGAATGTTTCCAAACGTTTCTTGCTCTGCAGTGAGAACACACTGCTTATAATGTACTTAGACTAAGGAAAAAGCAAATGCTTTAGGCAATATAATTTGCAAGGAAGGTAAAATGACTCAATACCCACCAGAGTTGAAGGCAGCGACGGAAGAAGAACATATATCACAAAAACACAAATATGCACAATATTTCGGTTATTAAACCTTATTCATGATGGAGAAAATGAGTCATGTGGCTCGGGAGGTGTGCACACGCTGAAGGTTACTACATGACTGGGTGGATTACAAGGGCGTAGCCAGGTACGGGTAGGGGGGGGGGCAGCTGCCCCCCCCCTAGCCGTACGCGGGTATGCGCTAGATCGGAGTTCCACCGAACCGAAAAGTAAATAATGTTAAGAAACTTTCAAAAATTACTTCGGTTCACGTGATTTAAACCTGCTTGCTACTGCTATCTGCGTAAAACTGACGTTAATGAGGGCGAGGCAGTAACAACGCGCCACGCACGGTGCGGCTGCCGACTCTTAAGCTGCATATGTGCGGTTGCCGCGCGAGCCATGTTCGAGCGCGCTAAACCGGTTATTTGCCGCGCGAACCATTTCTGTTGACGAGCGCGGCCGCCGCGCGTGGCAACGCAATCCCAGCCAGGATTGCGCGGCAAACTATTCAGGCACTGTCTTTTCGTGAAGCCAGCGTGGACATTTCACGGGTACGACTAGCTGAAACTTTGACTGTGATGCATAACACTTTATACTAGGAACCTAAACGAAAAGTGATTTGGTGGATATGGAAATTGTATGTTAATAGAATACAGTATGGATGAGAAACTCATGGAAGACACGAGAAATGAAGCCATCGAGGATAGAAATAAACAAATTTTACCAGAATCATAACGGTAGAGTTCCCAAATCCATTAATTGAGCCAGTGAACACACAATTTCAGCAGGCGATTTCCAGTGGCATAGCTAGGTCAACAAGGGCCCCGGTAGCAAAAAATTTAATTTGGGCCCTCAGGCCAGATGGTCGACCTTTTTTCGCTTTGTGTTGCTGGCAGGGGTCCCGTGAGCTGAGGCTGGGGGCCGCTGATTTGTGCTTGGGGGCCCCCCTTAGCAGTGAGGGCAACTTAGTGAGGGGGCTCCCTGTGTCTCAGGGGCCCTCTTATACGACGGTAGAGCTAAAAAAAAAAAGAAAGAGGTCGCCAGTTTGTCGTGAAGGCCCATGGGTCCTCTGAACTGTGCTTGGGGGCCCCCTGAGCGTAGTGGCCCCGGTGCACTGCGCCGCCTAGCCCCATAGTAGCTACGCCCCTGGCAGTTTCAATTACTGAAAGCCGCTGTGACTACAAGATTTCTAGGAATTGGAGACTCGTGTACTAGCCTGTAACCCCTTATTCGAGTGTCAAAATAATCATTTTCTTGAACAGATCCAGATGTTTTTGACGTTTTATGTGATGCTCTGGAAGATTGGGCAAAGATAAGGAAATAGCATCCATTTTATATTAAATTTTTTATTGCTATTCAATTTTCTGTTGTAATTTTTAACGTGAACTTACTCCTTACTTAGGTAAAATTTATTGAGTTAATTACATCATTTGGCGATTCTATAGATACGTTGATTGGGTGGTGATGATGGAGGTGATACCATAAGAGTCTGATTAGGCTGCACATTTGCTAATACACAAAATGTTTTTGTCACCGTACAGTTGTATTAAAAGGCGACAGTTTTCGTTATCCATTGTAACAAACTTTCGCTGTGCTGCGTGAGCCAACTCGAACAAAGGCACCTCCTTCTTAACTGTGCGCGAGCTAAGGAGTGAGGGGCTTTTGCCGTATGCCTAATTACCGGTAGACTGAGGCTGACTTGTCGTCGTTTGGGGGCGTCCATTATTACGTGAGGTGTTTTTCCGGAATTCCGCACTCCCCCCCCCCTCTCTGGTTGAGACATCGTGAGATCTGGTTGGATCCCTTCCTCTAAAATGACATGAGATTTTGACGGACGGAGGAACACCCCCCCCCCCCACCCCTACTAACCGACCTCGAAACATTTTCATGACCTTTTTTTTAGATCTCATGCTTCCAAGGGCAGTTACACCTCCTCCCCCAAGGTCGGCTTTTGGATGAAATACCCCGCCTAAAGTCGACTGTCGCGTCATTTGTAGACCTAATTTTTTTTTTTTTAATTGACGCCCCCTTCATACTGTGACATCGCAGGAGCGTGCGCTATTAATTTTTTTTTTATAACAATGAATATAAGGAAGTTTTTTTAAAAGTAATTAATTTTTAATTTGTATTTACCGTAAGGCTAACGACGGCTTCTAACTAGTATTACATACAGTACTTACAAAAAGTACGACTTTTATTTAATAACTATAGTTAACTGTATTCGTTTGTATTTTATTTTATTTTTATTGCCATTAAGCGATTGTGAAAACGTCGATAGTATAAGAGGTATTTTGTGATAAAATATTTATTACTTGGAATTTACAGTATATATGTCCTAGGTGCCCGGATAAGAGTTGGGCTGGCCCAACGGTCTAGCACTGATATGATTATAAGAAAACTGTACGGGTTTTCCACATAAGGTCGTCCTAGACGACCATAACCATGTTTTCCCCTCAAAGCGCAAATGAAAAGACTCCCCAAAACAAGCCCAACCCAATATAAAGTGATACCTAGCAGTAGAGCTACCTAGGTAGTGGGACATGCACAAACACGCCGTTGAAGCAGCGACACAAAAAAAGGTCAAATTGTTTCATTCATTCTGTGGTCGTATATATACTGCTACATACGGTGTTCAGCTCACAGGACCAGCTTGATATTAACTTCAGTCTTATGAATTAACTGCAATGCTGTTGGAGAGAGGTGCTGAAACGCTGCTGGGTACCTTTCCGAAAATTACAACGTTTCTGCAGATGCTAAAGCCACTAATTTGAAGTGAAAATTAAATCATGATTGCTTGCAGACTTACCTGCCTCTACTAGTATATTTTAATTAATTTGCTACTCGAATTTACTGTCACTTTAAAAACATCAATGAATACTGCAAATACAGGTTTCATCACATTATCATCAATCAGCAGCTAACGATGCTAAGAACTTATAGAAAAAATTAAATACCGGTCACTGTTATGACGAATACTGCTCACCGGAAGGAAGTAGAAGATAATCGACAAATTGGGTCATCTATGATATCTTCCATTATTTTCTGTGGTACGCCATACAAATGACTTGCGTTTGAGAAGTAAAGAGCAACATAAAGGTATTCTTAAAGACCTGTTGAAACTAAGAATTGTTTTAGTTTTGAAACAGCATATAGAAAAAAGTTAGAAAAATTGTTATTTATAATCTCCCCACAGATTAAAAACGAAATCACTTACCTAGGCGGCTTGGTCAATAAAAGTGAAATTATGCAGACCGCAAAGAAGGCTTATGCTTATATTGTACCCGGCAGATGAGTCGTGTGGCATAACTGGGAAGCATAGCTTTCCATAAAAATCAGTTTTTTTGACGAAGATAAAAATTCAATCCGCAAAAAATTTCTGTGATTCGTAGATCTGATGGCGTTGAATGACAAATTATAGCATCAGAAATTGATAGGTTTTAAGAAAACGAAGGACATGGACCTGACAGGTGCATTAGCCAAGGATATGAAGTGTGTTAATTGGTGGGATTCAAAAAAAAAATTTAAAGAGGAAATATAAAAAAGCCTTTATTTTCATTGTACAAGCCACAGACTTAACCTGGTTGAAATAATTTAAATGGAATTACAGAAATACAGAACACAATTAACACCATAGAGTACATCATAACTTTTTATGGGAAACCTTTTTATGGAGAAAGTACGTGCCAAATATATCAGCTTTATATGAGACCCACTGGTCTCACAAATATACGTGTTTTTCTATTTTCAACAAGCATTTGAAGACATTGTTAATGGACTTTCGAATGTTTTTAGAGAAGGGAATGATGCGGCAAGGAAAAGTACTTAGCTGTTACAATACGCTGCTACTAAATCAGACTTCATTATAAGCATTGGATTGAATACTCAGGATTATCGGTACCTTTTGCCACTGCTGTTACAATCAAAGATGATTGACATGTATACATGCATTGATCATATTAATACAGTAATATCTATCATAAAAGATCATCGCAAGAACGCGGGCACGGAGAACTAAAATATTTTAAACACATCTACCAGAAATGCATCTGCCATTGGAACTGATATGAAAGTGGGCACATTGTATCTGTCCAATAACGTCGTTCCAATAACCCTGCTGAGTTTCTATACGATTTTTGAAAGTGATCTATTTTCATACCTTATTTAAATTCCTTGGTAGTGTTTTGGGATTATACATTGCACTTTTACTCGTTTTGTTTTAAACCTAAATCTAGTTATTTAGTAAATAATCAATTATAGGAAGTATTCAGTTTTAGATCATATTACATGCTTTACAGTAAATCATGTCAGTTTTAAAAATAATCTATGTATCTAATAAGCACTGAAACAAACACTTTATTTGCAAAGAATTGCCTATTTAGCTAGCAGCCGAGAAAGCCCTTTCCATTTCCTCATTCGTTGGTTTGATTGAAATGATCATATGATCATATATAAAAAACTTTTTGAAAATCTTAACCACTTTCTGCACTTTGTTTGAAATCATTATATCTGGGAATCACCTCTGTACGTGGATGATCCAGTGTTACGGTCACGCTTTGTGCTTCAGTTGTGGCGTCCAGGTCTTCGTGATCTACGTACGAGTCAAAGTTGTTTCTGTGCGCTTAATTTGTTTATTTTTTTGGGGGGTGTTGGAAGGGGTATAAAACTTCGGCAACTGCCAATTGTGTACTGTGTGAAAAGTACAATTGCAGGTACCAAGGCAGAACGTTTTCCATGATACTTGTTTCGACAGATCTTTTGCCGATAACATAAGATTCAACAGCAACACAAATGGTAGTCAGTCGTTTTTTGACCAGACTGATGCAATGCTCCGTGGTGCACGAACCCTGTATTCTAAGCAAACTGATATTAGAATTTGATTCTTTGCTGTGAACGTAATGTAGGTGATTTTTTTGGAACGTCCACTCATCAAACACTCAACGAAAATCTTTTCCATTGCTTGAAACATTCAAACTGAACAATTATGTCAACTTTTATTTGAAAACTTTGCTATCATAGATCTTATAGAATTAGCAGAATTAGGAAATTGAAATCCACTTTTTGAAAAGAAATATCTCAAATACAATGAAGTACAGTTTATGATAAATACGTTTTAACACATCACCTATTCATTAGATTTTTAAATAGCTGTCAATAGTTGTAACCTTCTTTTTGTATTGATTCTACTTCCTCCTCAGAAACAACTCTAATTGTATCTTTTTTGTGTGTACGATCTGGGAGCTAGTTTTGCAATAGGATAACATAACTCAAATTACAGTAATGCACACAACAAAAACCAACTGGAGTTCTTGTAGAAAAAAAGTGAATGTATATACTTATGATGACGGACGACATAAACACACATTTGTTGCCGTGAGTCAAATGTCAACTTGACGGGTAAAGGTGAACGGGATGCCACTACCTGTAGAGAACGAGATGGACTGGAAAGACAAGGTGACGAAGACTGAAACATGTTTTCACCCCATTTTATGGATTGCGGATCCGCTTAATTAGGTACTGGATCCGCCAGACTACCAAATGATGCGGGATCCCGCATTGTTGGATTGCAATCCCTTGCTACATCCCAGCTAAAGTTTAAGTAAGTCATTGTTTGATTTTTTTTAAAAATATTCATTAAGTTTCTGCCAATGCTACGACTTAAAATTTTTCGATTATGAAGTAGCACTATGGTATAAACTATGGAAGGACAAGGGTATGACAATAGAAAATATTAGAAAACTAGACCTTACTAAAGAGTTAAATGAGACGGAAATATCCTAGAGAACCATCTAAAGTGTTTGTGTATGCTTGGTGTACACAGAAAACTTTTACAAGAAAATTGTGATAAAATTTCTGATAAAGTAGCTCGAAAATTATTATTAGTGTAATTAAATAAATATTAATTAATTAAATTATAATTAATTAATTAAAATCTTATAAAATTAATTAAGTAATAAAATATATATGTATTACATTAATCAACGTTTTTGTAGCATGCATATTATTAGTTTTTTCTTGCCTGCCCCCCCCTGAACAAAATCCTGGCTACGCCCTTGAGATTGTGTGTCCAAAGTTTCCATTTTTTCCGACAGATAGCGTACTTACAGCAATGGTTCAACATGGCGTCTGTGACTGATGTACATTATATACTCTCAGACACCAGACACCCACTGCACCCCTAATTGTCAGAATTCCTTGTTTGGCTCACCTTCTCAATCTTCCCCACCCAGACCCTCTACCACCTTTCCAAAAAACCCCTGCACCTCCCTCAGTTAAACCCCAACAGTCAGTCATTAATCTTTCCTCCACTCCCCTGTCAGAACCCCAGATATCAGTTCTATCCTAAGGGACTCTCCTTCTCTCCAATTCCCAAGTTTGATCATGCTGTTGTGGTCCGGGATTCATAAGCGTTCTGCCGTTCCTTGCATTGGCGATATCATTTTGCCCCCACAGGAGTAAAAAACATCCAGCAGAATGAAATTGAGTCCAGCTTACAACAATTTAAACCTTCATCTCCACTGGATCCACCCCAACTCCCACAAAACCATCCACTTATTCTGTTCCAAGAGTTCCTTACCTCCACTCTGTCTTCAGCCTCTTTCCTAAAGTCCATTACACACTTCAAAAATCTCAACAACATGGAAACTCGAGCCATGAGGGAACTTTCCAGAAACTGTAGCATTGTCATCCTCCCTGCCGATAAGGGCCCAACCACAGTAGTGATGGACTGCAATAACTGTGAGGCTGAGGCTGTGAGGCAACTATCTGACACAAACGCCTACCTACCACACCCTACAGATCCCACCACCTCCATTTGTCAGGAAATAAAAACTTAACTGGACCTGCAGAGCCCCTTACAAGGTCTCTCTCCCCAGTCCATCTCGCTCCTAACTCCCCAAAATCCCCGAACACCCACCCTGTACCTCCTTCCCAAGATGTACAAGGTTGGCAATCCGGGGCGGCCTATAATTGCAGCATATGGGTCACCCTCTGAATGGATTTCAGCCTTTGTGGATCAGCATCTCCAACCCTTTGCTCAGAGTCTTCCCTCCTATGTCAAAGATATCCCACACTTCCTTCAACGTCTAGCCACAGTCCATACACCTCTACCTCCAGACGCCTTCCTAGTCTCCATTGATGTAACCTCCCTCCATTACCAATATCCCACACTGTCGGGGTCTCAGTGCCCGGGAACATTTCCTAGATCTGCGGCCCCTACGCAGCTGTCCTAGTACATATTTCCTTTCTTCCTTGGCCCACATGATCCTGTCCAAAAACATCTTCACCTTTAATTCCACTATATACCACCAGATATGTGGCGCTGCCATGGGCACCCGCATGGCCCCCTCTTATACCAACCTGTTCCTTGGGCGTCTGGAGGAACATTTCCTCAACCACACCCCATTCAAACCCACTATGTGGTTCAGATACATACATGATATACAGGGTGTCCACAAATGAATATCGGGGTTTTAATGCTTTATAAGATTTATTACATTATCCTTACAGTTATAAATGATATGTCAAATGAAAGAGCAACTCAAACAGTTTTGTTCGTTGGCACAAGTGCGCATGTGCGTGAAATGTTTCTGCTGCGATCCGCTAGAATGCGGTAGTAGCAAAGATGGCGACTAGTGAAGAGAAAGCGTTTTGTATTTTACAGTTTGCAAAGACTGAATCTGTAGTTACTGTGCAGCGTGCGTTCCGCATTAAGTTCGGGAGTGATCCTCCAAGTGACAATAACATCCGTAGATGGTATCATCAGTTTGAAGATACAGGCTGCCTTTGTAAAGGGAAGAGCGCGGGACGACCAAGAGTTAGCGAAGAGACTGTTGAGCGAGTGAGAGAGTCGTTCACTCGTAGCCCAAAGAAATCTGTTCGGAAGGCTAGTCGCGAATTAGAAATTTCTAAGTCGACTGTTTGGAAAGTTTTAAGGAAACGCTTGCAACTATGTCCTTACCGTTTACAGTTGTTACAGGCTCTAAAGCCTGCAGACCATGGTTTACGTGCCAAATTCGCTAACGAAATGTTGTTACATGACGATGAAGATTTTCTACATCATGTTGTCTTCAGTGATGAATCGACCTTTCACCTCAGTGGACATGTTAACACTCATAATGGGCGGATCTGGGGCTCAGAAAATCCTCAAGAGATCGTACAAGTGCAACGAGACTCCCCTAAAATCAATGTTTTTTGTGCCGTATCCCGGCGGAAAGTTTACAGACCTTTCTTTTTTGATGAACCGACTGTAACTGGTACTTCTTACCTTGATACACTAGAGCAATGGCTCTTCCCTCAGTTGGAACAATATGAACCAGAGAACTTCATTTTCCAGCAAGATGGTGCGCCACCTCACTGGCATAACGAAGTATGCGGTTGGTTGAACGTAACTGTACCCGACCGCTGGATTGGCCGCAAGGGGCCCAATGACAGAGCTTGCTATGCGTGGCCTCCACGTTCACCTGACCTAACGCCATGCAATTTCTACCTTTGGGGTTTCATCAAGGATCGTGTGTATGTGCCTCCGTTACCAGCCGACCTCCTTGAATTACGACAGAGGATTGAAGCAGCTGTTGCAACAGTTACTGAAGACACACTGCTCAACGTTTGGGAAGAACTCGGCTACAGACTTGATGTGTGCCGTGTGACAAATGGTGCCCACATAGAACACTTGTAAGCTTGTATATATAACTGTTTGAGTTGCTCTTTCATTTGACATATCATTTATAACTGTAAGGATAATGTAATAAATCTTATAAAGCATGAAAACCCCGATATTCATTTGTGGACACCCTGTATTTATGATTTGGAAACACAGTGAAAATGAAGTCCTAGAATTCCTCCATTCCCTTAACAATAGCCATTCCATTCACTTCACCTGGACCTACTCCCGTTGACATGTCACGATCCTCGATGTTGACATCACGCTCAGGCAGGATATTCTGAAGACCTCTGCCCACATCAAACCAACTAATTTACAGCAATATCTACATTTTGACAGTTGCCACCCATTCCATACCAAACGTTCCCTCCCCTACATCCTTGCTATCCGTGGCAAATGTATCTGTTCTGATGCTGAATCCCTCTCCCAGTTTTCCCAAAACCTATCCCATGCCCTTATTTCCTGCTGCTACCCAGCAGATCTTGTACATAAACAAATCACGCGTGCAATCATCCACCTTCCAGGTAACCACTCCCGCCTGGCTCCTCTAGCTTCCAACCATAGCCCTAGCTTTGTAACCCAGATCTCACCTGGTCTCGAATCCATCAATTGAATCCTACAACAGGGGCATGACTTCCTTCGCTCCTTTCCAGAAATGCGCACTCTCTTGCCAAAAATTCTTTCAACTGTCCCTCGTACTTGTTTCAGCAGACCACCTAACCTCAAAATATCCTGGTTCACAAATACCCTCCATCTGATCTCCAAAAACACCTTATGGATCTTTTACCTGTAATAGACCTCGCTGCAAAACCTGTAACATGCATCCTCCCACTACTACATATTCCAACCCTGTCACAGGGAATACCTTTCCCATCACTGGACATGCCACATGCTCCAAAACACACATCATATACCAACTAACTTGTCACCATTGCACGAGTTTTTATTTTGGCCTGACTACACAACAACAGGGTATAAGGGTTTGGGAGAGACTATACTAGCCTTTTACAACCAAATGTCAACCTCTCCTTCACGTGGTGCACCCTGTTTGCACGGACGAGGCACTGGCAACATAAAAATACCCGGTATAAGGAGTCACCCACTGCTTTCCAACGGCCTGCTAAAGGAGGGCCGAAGAGCGGGGAGTGGTTCAGGGCAACCTCTTGCCCTTGGGGTTGGAATAGGCCCCTAAATTCAGATGAATCAGAAATGATCAACGGCATGGGGATGCAGAAGGCAATGGGAAACCACTGCATTAAAGACCCCCAAAGGGTATCCCGAGGACATGTAATCCTCTCAAATTACATATATCATGATGGCTTCTTCCTGAGTAAAATATTCTGGAAGTAAAATAGTCCCCCAATCAGATCTCCGGGTGGGGACTGTTCAGGGAGCAGTCATCAGAATGGATAGAAACATTCTACGAGTCGGAGTGTGGAATGTTAGAAGTCAGAATAGGGCAGGTAGGTTGGAAAACTTAAAAAGGGAGATGGAACAACTTAAGTTAGATGTTGTTGGGATTAGTGAGATTAAATGGAAGGACGCACAGGATTTCAAGTCTGGGGAACACAGGATAATTAGAACACAAGCTGTCAATAGAGGATTTGTAATGAATATGAAAGTAGGGAAACGGGTGAGTAATTGAGAACAGTTTAGTAACAGGATTATTTTGATGAGGTTAGAAGCTAAGCCTGTCCTAACCACATTAGTACAAGTGTATATGCCAATGTCACAGGAAGATGATGAAGAAATAGAAAAAATATACGCTGAAATTGAAGTATTAATCCAGTATGTGAAGGGGGAGGAAAATCTAATAATCGTGGGTGATTGAAATGCAATAGTGGGAGAAGGAAAATAGGGGAATACTGTAGGAAGTTTTAGTCTAGGTGTAAGAAATGAGCGAAGAAGCAGGTTGCTAGAATTTTGTAAAATATATAAGCCAGTAGTGGCAAACACACTGTTTAAGAACCATGCAAGAAGAATATATACCTGGAAACATCCTGGGGATACAGGCAGATATCAGCTAGATTATATCATGGTCAAACAGAGATTCAGGAATCAAGTTCTAGACTGTAAAGCGTATCCAGGAGCAGACATAGACACTGACCATAATTTGAGAATTATGAAGTGCAGGCTGAAATTTAAGTGAATAAGGAAGCAGAACAGACTGGAAGTGAATAAACTGAAACAATCTAGCACAAGAGAAATATTTCCAGAAATGGTAGACTTAGGTCTAAGAAGTAACTCTGAAAGGAGCTCAATCAAGGACAAATGGAATGCATTAAAGACTGAAATAATGAAAGCTTTTAAAGAAACATTAGGCTTCAGGGAGCAAGCTGCCCAAAAACCTTGGATCACAGAAGAAATTTTGGAACTGATAGATCAGAGGAGAAGGCACAAAAATGCTCAGTATGAAGCAGGAAGAGAGCAGTACAAGTAATTCAGAAATCAAATAAATAGGAAATGCAAAATAGAAAAGGAAAATGGCTACAAGAAAGTGTGAAGAAGTAGAAAAGGAAATGCCCATAGGTAAAGTAGATGTTGCATACAGAAAGATCAAACAGAATTTTGGAGAAATGAAAATAAGACGTATGAACATTAAAGCTGCTGATGGGAAACCTCATTTCGGCTCAGAAGATAGAGAATACATTGAGAAACTGTATGGTGGGGATGACTTGAACAATAGTGTAATGGAAACTAAGGCGATGTTGACAATTGATGACTTAGGAGATCCTGTTTTGAGGACAGAATTTAATAAAGCTCAGAATGACTTGAAAGCAAATAAGGCAGTTCGAATTGATGAGATCCCTGCAGAATTTCTTAAATCCCTAGGAGAGGAAGAAATCGAAAGATTATTCAAGCTGATATCAAAAAGTAATGAAACAGGAGAAGTTCCAACAGTTTTTAATAAAAAATTTCATCTTCACACTTCCAAAGAAAGCACAAGTCGACAAATGTGAGAATTATCACACCATTAGTCTAACATCAGATGTTTGAAAATTACTGACCAGAATAATATTCAGAAGGATTGAAAGGTCAGTAGAAGAGAGAGTAGGTGTAGATCAGTTTGGGTTTAGGAAAAATCATGATACAAGGGAAGCAATTCTGTCTTTAAGATTAATACTTGAAGGGTGGATCAAGAAAAACAATGATACTTCTATGGCATTTGTTGATTTAGAAAAAGCTTTTGATAATGTTAGGTTGTACAAGAGGTTCGAAATTTTAAAAAAAAGTCGGGTCTAAAGTATCGAGATAGAAGAATACTCTTATAAACTACATAAGAATCAAGTGGCTATAATAAAAGTAGAAAATCACGAGAGACATGCATCAGTTAAAAAGGGTGTGAGACAAGGTTGTAGTCTATCCCTGTTAATATTCAATTGTATATAGAAGAAGCAATGAAGAAAGTCAAAGAAAAATTTCCATGTGGCATAAGTTTTCAGGGAGAAAAAAATCAGCATGCTACGATTTGCTGATGACATTGTCTTGTTAGCAGAGAGGGCTGAGGATATTGAAACGTTACTGAATGGCATGAACAAAATACTGAAGGAAGATTTTGTACCACATGTTAGGATCAAAGCTGATATACCGGGGCTAGTATCGGCTTCTTCACCTAAACTCAAAGTCATTCAAAAGTTCATAAATCTTCTATAACCGTGTTAAACCATGTAGAATGCTAACTGTAAAATTGACCACAGTCGCTACTTACAGATTAACCTCCTGTAAGAAAGGTACTAATGTAGAAATGAAAGTTTGAATCCGGATAACTGAAATATATATTCTTAAAATTTTTCACAGAATTTACAAAAAGTCACAGTTAGCTATGGCAATCGGAGAAAATCATTAGCCGAAGATCACAGATCATGAAACAGAACAGACCGCACCAACTCAAATGAAACTGAAATCTGTTACAAACACATGTCGGAAAATGTTATGTTGGTCATGTCGATTTTAGAAATGGCGCCGGTCGGCCATCATACTATCACGCCTATCTTTCCATCAACCACCGCGCGCTTGAGCCGGTCTCGTTGAATTCGTCAAACAGAGCTCTACATCTTAACCCGACAGAATAATTCAGCCAACTGCGATAAAAATTGCGGACAGGTCCCTTTATCAAAGTGACCTACTGACCTAGACAATAGTCTATCTGGAAAAAGAACCTGTTAACTGCGTGCCACCAGAAATTCACAGGATGAAGAGCGTAATGAGACAAGTGTAGTGATGTGTTGGGTTTTGTTCTTAAAGCTTCCAGACCAGTGAAAATGAATTTTGAAGTTTGGTTAATTTAAAGGCACATTTGAATCTCGTACTGTTCAACGTCGTCATACGTCACATGAAAAATGCTTCGCCTCAAAGCTTTAAAATCTCAAGTTAATATTATTTTTAAAGTTTTCTCCGGCTCCTGCCGAGTCCAGAGGTGTAAAAACTTTCAAATCGGTTAAGTCTATCGGAAGTTATAGAATTTCTAAATTTTACTGTTTTCCGTTGTGCAACCAAATATTTCGCTTTTTATTTAAAGCCGTTCGTGGCCTGAAACTAAATTTAAATCGAACCTTTATTTATTTTAAGTACTTTAGAAAAGTTTTTAGCTCGCGAAATATATTAGTTAGTGAGTTATTGAATTTTAAAAGTTCGATGTTACGACGCCATTACTAGTTGGCTCTTATTTACTTATATTTTCTATTTATTAGTTGGTGGTTACCGGAATCTTAAAGAATATTGACTGGCTGGTTGTTTTACTTAGTTACATTTACTTTTAAAGCTCTGAAGTTGTTTAGATGTGGTGGAATTAAATATTGAGATGCACTCCATGTGGAAATGCTTTAAACTTCATATTTACTGCTTTAAATCGGTCTGGAACTGCGAGTTCTTAGTGAATTTAATATCAGATGGTGAAATTCTAATTATTAAAGTGCTTTACAGTGTTTAATTTAGTGGAATATCAGTGCTGTGGTCAGGTAAACAAACCTGTGTTTTCTACTTCAGGATTATTATGGATTACGCTCATTTAGGTAAGTTTATGGTTTATATTTTACTTGAAACTTCTTATTTATGGTCGCTATGTGCTGTTTATTTACTTTTCTGAACTCAAAGTGTTGTTATCTCGATTTGAACTATGGTATCGTGTACTGATATTAACCTCAAACTTTGCCGGATTTTGACTGAATATCGAAAATAGAACGAAAGGTAGCTTACAAACATATAAATCAAAGCAAGACAAAAGTGATGAAATGTAGCAGAAATGATACCAATACTAATAGATTATATATAAAAAATAGGATCAGATGCAATAGGAGAAGTAAGTGAATTCTGTTACTTGGGGAGCAAAATTACAACCGATGGCCGAAGCAGGAATGATGTTAAAAGCAGAATAGCACTATCAAAAAGAGCCTTCATGAAAAAGAGAAACTTTTTAGTTTGAAATATTGGTCTAGGAAATAAAAAAGAACTTTTTAAAACTCTTTGTGTGGAGTACAGCACTTTATTGTAGTGAAACATAGACTTTGGGAATACCGGAAATAAAGAAAATTGAAACATTTGAAATTTGGTGCTAGCTAAGAATGCTGAAAATTAAGTGGACTGACAAAGTAACAAATGAAGGAGTTTTAGAAATGATGGGTAAGAAAAGAAGTTTGTGGAAGAAGCTTACAGAAAGAAGAGACAGTCTGGTAGGTCATATTTTGAGACATGCTGGGTTGGTTAATTTGTTAATGGAGGGAACAGTTGAAGGTAAGAACTGTAGAGGAAGACAGAGATTAGAACATATGAAGCAGATAATTGAGGACTTGGGTTTTTTGGGGTATGTAGAAATGAATAGGTTAGCACAGGATAGGAAGGGATGGAGACAAACAGTTCACACCCACAATTTATATCTTCCCGTACCAGAACATGCTAACTACCACAACTCCAACAACCTCAATCACTCATTACTAGTAGTATTAGTAGTAGCATTATTGTCATCTAACTAATTACCCTATTTTTTTCTAAAATTTATCTGTTCTAATTTATTTATTTATTTACTTAATCTCCCCCCCCCCTCCCTTTTGGTGTATTATTATTTCTAACACCATCTGTGATTTACATATTTATATACAATATCTGAGTCCCACCGCCATATTGATAATCCACCAAGGGCGTAGCCAGGATTTTGTTCAGGGGGGGGGGGGGCAGGCAAGAAAAAACTGATAATATGCATGCTACAAAAACGTTGATTAATGTAATACATATATATATTATTACTTAATTAATTTTATAAGATTTTAATTAATTAATTATAATTTAATTAATTAATATTTATTTAATTACACTAATAATAATTTTCGAGCTACTTTATCAGAAATTTTATCACAATTTTCTTGTAAAAGTTTTCTGTGTACACCAAGCATACACAAACACTTTAGATGGTTCTCTAGGATATTTCCGTCTCATTTAACTCTTTAGTAAGGTCTAGTTTTCTAATATTTTCTATTGTCATACCCTTGTCCTTCCATAGTTTATACCATAGTGCTACTTCATAATCGAAAAATTTTAAGTCGTAGCATTGGCAGAAACTTAATGAATATTTAAAAAAAAATCAAACAATGACTTACTTAAACTTTAGCTGGGATGTAGCAAGGGATTGCAATCCAACAATGCGGGATCCCGCATCATTTGGTAGTCTGGCGGATCCAGTACCTAATAAGCGGATCCGCAATCCATAAAATGGGGTGAAAACATGTTTCAGTCTTCGTCACCTTGTCTTTCCAGTCCATCTCGTTCTCTACAGGTAGTGGCATCCCGTTCACCTTTACCCGTCAAGTTGACATTTGACTCACGGCAACAAATGTGTGTTTATGTCATCCGTCATCATAAATATATACATTCACTTTTTTTCTACAAGAACTCCAGTTGGTTTTTGTTGTGTGCATTACTGTAATTTGAGTTATGTTATCCTATTGCAAAACTAGCTCCCAGATCGTACACACAAAAAAGATACAATTAGAGTTGTTTCTGAGGAGGAAGTAGAATCAATACAAAAAGAAGGTTACAACTATTGACAGCTATTTAAAAATCTAATGAATAGATGATGTGTTAAAACGTTTTTATCATAAACTGTACTTCATTGTATTTGAGATATTTCTTTTCAAAAAGTGGATTTCAATTTCCTAATTCTGCTAATTCTATAAGATCTATGATAGCAAAGTTTTCAAATAAAAGTTGACATAATTGTTCAGTTTAAATGTTTCAAGCAATGGAAAAGATTTTCGTTGAGTGTTTGATGAGTGGACGTTCCAAAAATATCACCTACATTACGTTCACAGCAAAGAATCAAATTTTAATATCAGTTTGCTTAGAATACAGCGTTTGTGGCACCACGGAGCATTGCATCAGTCTGGTCAAAAAACGACTGACTACCATTTGTGTTGCTGTTGAATCTTATGTTATCGGCAAAAGATCTGTCGAAACAAGTATCATGGAAAACGTTCTGCCTTGGTACCTGCAATTGTACTTTTCACACAGTACACAATTGGCAGTTGTCGAAGTTTTATACCCCTTCCCCCACCCCCAAAAAAATAAACAAATTGAGCAGCACAGAAACAACTTTGACTCGTACGTAGATCACGAAGACCTGGACGCCACAACTGAAGCACAAAGCGTGACCGTAACACTGGATCATCCACGTACAGAGGTGATTCCCAGATATAATGATTTCAAACAAAGTGCAGAAAGTGGTTAAGATTTTCAAAAAGTTTTTTATATATGATCATATGATCATTTCAATCAAACCAACGAATGAGGAAATGGAAAGGGCTTTCTCGGCTGCTAGCTAAATAGGCAATTCTTTGCAAATAAAGTGTTTGTTTCAGTGCTTATTAGATACATAGATTATTTTTAAAACTGACATGATTTACTGTAAAGGCATGTAATATGATCTAAAACTGAATACTTCCTATAATTGATTATTTACTAAATAACTAGATTTAGGTTTAAAACAAAACGAGTAAAAGTGCAATGTATAATCCCAAAATACTACCAAGGAATTTAAATAAGGTATGAAAATAGATCACTTTCAAAAATCGTATAGAAACTCAGCAGGGTTATTGGAACGACGTTATTGGATAGATACAATGTGCCCACTTTCATATCGGTTCCAATGGCAGATGCATTTCTGGTAGATGTGTTTAAAATATTTTAGTTCTCCGTGCCCGCGTTGTTGCGATGATCTTTTATGATAGATATTACTGTATTAATATGATCAATGCATGTATACATGTCAATCATCTTTGATTGTAACGCAGTGGCAAAAGGTACCGATAATCCTGAGTATTCAATCCAATGCTTATAATGAAGTCTGATTTAGTAGCAGCGTATTGTAACAGCTAAGTACTTTTCCTTGCCGCATCATTCCCTTCTCTAAAAACATTCGAAAGTCCATTAACAATGTCTTCAAAATGCTTCGTTGAAAATAGAAAAACACGTATATTTGTGAGACCAGTGGGTCTCATATAAAGCTGATATATTTGGCACGTACTTTCTCCATAAAAAGGTTTCCCATAAAAAGTTATGATGTACTCTATGGTGTTAATTGTGTTCTGTATTTCTGTAATTCCATTTAAATTATTTCAACCAGGTTAAGTCTGTGGCTTGTACAATGAAAATAAAGGCTTTTTTATATTTCCTCTTTAAATTTTTTTTTTGAATCCCACCAATTAACACACTTCATATCCTTGGCTAACGCACCTGTCAGGTCCATGTCCTTCGTTTTCTTCAAAACCTATCAATTTCTGATGCTATAATTTGTCATTCAACGCCATCAGATCTACGAATCACAGAAATTTTTTGCGGATTGAATTTTTATCTTCGTCAAAAAAACTGATTTTTATGGAAAGCTATGCTTCCCAGCTATGCCACACGACTCATCTGCCAGGTACAATATAAGCATAAGCCTTCTTTGCGGTCTGCATAATTTCACTTTTATTGACCAAGCCGCCTAGGTCAGTGATTTCGTTTTTAATCTGTGGGGAAGATTATAAATAACAATTTTTCTAACTTTTTTCTATATGCTGTTTCAAAACTAAAACACTTCTTAGTTTCAGCAGGTCTTTAAGAATACCTTTATGTTGCTCTTTACTTCTCAAACGCAAGTCATTTGTATGGCGTACCACAGAAAATAATGGAAGATATCATAGATGACCCAATTTGTCGATTATCTTCTACTTCCTTCCGGTGAGCAGTATTCGTCATAACAGTGACCGGTATTTAATTTTTTCTATAAGTTCTTAGCATCGTTAGCTGCTGATTGATGATAATGTGATGAAACCTGTATTTGCAGTATTCATTGATATTTTTAAAGTGACAGTAAATTCGAGTAGCAAATTAATTAAAATATACTAGTAGAGGCAGGTAAGTCTGCAAGCAATCATGATTTAATTTTCACTTCAAATTAGTGGCTTTAGCATCCTGCAGAAAAGTTGTAATTTTCGGAAAGGTACCCAGCAGCGTTTCAGCACCTCTCTCCAACAGCATTGCAGTTAATTCATAAGACTGAAGTTAATATCAAGCTGGTCCTGTGAGCTGAACACCGTATGTAGCAGTATAGATACGACCACAGAATGAATGAAACAATTTGACCTTTTTTTGTGTCGCTGCTTCAACGGCGTGTTTGTGCATGTCCCGCTACCTAGGTAGCTCTACTGCTATGTGTCACTTTGTATTGGGTTGGGCTTGTTTTGGGGACTCTTTTCATTTGCGCTTTGAGGGGAAAACATGGTTATGGTCGTCTAGGACGACCTTATGTGGAAAACCCTTACAGTTTTCTTATGATCATATCAGTGCTAGACCGTTGGGCCAGCCCAACTCTTATCCGGGCACCTAGGACATATATACTGTAAATTCCAAGTAATAAATATTTTATCACAAAATACCTCTTATACTATCGACGTTTTCACAATCGCTTAATGGTAATAAAAATAAAATAAAATACAAACGAATACAGTTAACTATAGTTATTAAATAAAAGTCGTACTTTTTGTAAGTACTGTATGTAATACTAGTTAAAAGCCGTCGTTAGCCTTACGGTAAATACAAATTAATTACTTTTAAAAAAACTTCCTTATATTCATTGTTATAAAAAAAAAATTAATAGCGCACGCTCCTGCGATGTCACAGTATGAAGGGGGCGTCCATTAATTACGTGAGGTGAAATGGGAGGGGGTCCGGCGAAATCTTACTAACCTCATCAAGGCAGAGGGGGAATCAATGGAAATCTCACGTGAGGTTTTGAAATTCTTGTAGGACTGTAGAGCAAAAAAAAAAAAAAAAAAGAAATTAGGTCTACAAATGACGCGAAAGTCGACTTTAGGCGGGGTATTTCATCCAAAAGCCGACCTTGGGGGAGGAGGTGTAACTGCCCTTGGAAGCATGAGATCTAAAAAAAAGGTCATGAAAAGTTTCGAGGTCGATTAGTAGGGGTGGGGGGGGGGGTGTTCCTCCGTCAAAATCTCATGTCATTTTAGAGGAAGGGATCCAACCAGATCTCACGATGTCTCAACCAGAGATGGGGGGGGAGTCCGGAATTCCGGAAAAACACCTCACGTAATTAATGGACGCCCCCAAACGACGACAAGTCAGCCTCAGTCTACCGGTATTTAGGCACACGGCAAAAGCCCCTCACTCCTTAACTCGCGCACAGTTAAGAAGGAGGTGCCTTTGTTCGAGTTGGCTCACGCAGCACAGCGAAAGTTTGTTACAATGGATAACGAAAACTGTCGCCTTTTAATACAACTGTACGGTGCCAAAAACATTTTGTGTATTAGCAAATGTGCAGCCTAATCAGACTCTTATGGTATCACCTCCATCACCACCACCCAATCAACGAATCTATAGAATCGCCAAATGATATGATTAACTCAATACATTTTACCTAAGTAAGGAGTAAGTTCACGTTAAAAATGACAACAGAAAATTGAATAGCAATAAAAAATTTAATATAAAATGGATGCTATTTCCTTATCTTTGCCCAATCTTCCAGAGCATCACATAAAACGTCAAAAACATCTGGATCTGTTCAAGAAATGATTATTTTGACACTCGAATAAGGGGTTACAGGCTAGTACACGAGTCTCCAATTCCTAGAAATCTTGTAGTCACAGCGGCTTTCAGTAATTGAAACCGCCAGGGGCGTAGCTACTATGGGGCTAGGTGGCGCAGTGCACCGGGGCCACTACGCTCAGGGGACCCCAAAGCATACCTCAGGGGGCCCCCCAAGCACAGTTTCAGAGGACCCACGGGCCTTCACGACAAACTGGCGACCTCTTTCTTTTTTTTTTTTTAGCTCTACCGTCGTATAAGAGGGCACCCTGAGACACAGGGAGCCCCCTCACTAAGTTGCCCTCACTGCTAAGGGGGGCCCCCAAGCACAAATCAGCGGCCCCCAGCCTCAGCTCACGGGACCCCTGCCAGCAACACAAAGCAAAAAAAAGGTCGCCCATCTGGCCTGAGGGCCCAAATTAAATTTTTTGCACCTGGGGCCCTTGTTGACCTAGCTACGCCACTGGAAACCGCCTGCTGAAATTGTGTGTTCACTGGCTCAATTAATGGATTTGGGAACTCTACCGTTATGATTCTCGTAAAATTTGTTTATTTGTATCCTCGATGGCTTCATTTCTCGTGTCTTCCATGAGTTTCTCACCATACTGTATTCTATTAACATACAATTTCCATATGCCACCAAATCACTTTTCGTTTAGGTTCCTAGTATAAAGTGTTATGCATCTACAGTCAAAGTTTCAGCTAGTCGTACCCGTGAAATGTCCACGCTGGCTTCACGAAAAGACAGTGCCTGAATAGTTTGCCGCGCAATCCTGGCTGGGTTGCGTTGCCACGTGCAGCGGCCACAGCTCGTCAACAGAAATGGTTTCGCGCGGCAAATAACCGGTTTGGCGCGCTCGAACATGGCTCGCGCGGCAACCGCACATACGCAGCTTAAGAGTCGGCATGCCGCACCGTGCGTGGCGCGTTGTTACAGCCTCGCCCTCGTTAACGTCAGTTTTACGCAGATAGCAGTAGCAAGCAGGTTTAAATCACGTGAAACCGAAGTAATTTTTGAAAGTTTCTTAACATTATTTACTTTTCGGTTAGGTGGAACTCCGATCGAGGCGCATACCCGCGTCCGGCTAGGGGGGGGGGGCAGCTGCCCCCCCCCCTGCCCGTACCTGGCTACGCCCTTGCACACTCTGAAACTCAAAGAATTCATATCTAAACTTTTGCATTCTTACCATTGTTGGGGGCTGAGAAAAAAAGTGTGGTGCATTAGTTTCTGGGTCTCCCTTGTATATGAATCCATTTACAATCTGATGAATGTTAAATCCCCCCCCCCTTTTGTCACTGAGTTTACAATCAATAATATAAATAAGCCCTTCTTTACCAAAAAAGTATGCATTTATAAACTCATCATACTGATGTAATGTGTAACAACTGATGCTGCGGGGTAAATCTATTTAATAGTAGATAAATTAAGAACACTGACTGCATGGGTTAATTTAACAAAAAATATACATAAGAGACTTGATTTGATTTTAAAATAATCACATATTTTACCTCTGTTATGCATCTGAAACAAGAAGTGTTTGGAGAAAACTGGAAGATGAATCAAAAAATATTGTTTGTAAAGTTTTGATGCTATTTTTCTTATAAATGTCTAAAGTCTTTAAGATTCAGAGATGAAAATAATTATGTGTTATCAGTAACACTTTTTTTTAACGAGCTTTCAACTTAATCATATTCATTGTAGAATCATTCATCAACTGCCATCTACTAAATTTTTTTTTAATTTGACACCATTTTAGAAACTTTAAAGATATTTTGTAGAAGATGTGTGCGTGGAGACTTTCCCGGCGTACTGAAGCAATGTAGTCTTCACGGGTGTGCAGCCGGATGGTGTTTTGAAAACACAACGTTTCGACAACCAGCTCGGTTGTCTTCATCAGTTGTCCGGTGTCTACAGGCTGACGAAAGCTGGCAGTCACTGCGTAGACTGGTTTAGCCTCCCAGACAGACCTCCTAATATACCTGTCGGCGTGGCGGAAGACCCGCTCTGATTTGCACGCCACGCCGACAGGTATATTAGGAGGTCTGTCTGGGAGGCAAAACCAGTCTACGCGGTGACTGCCAGCTTTCGTCAGCCTGTAGACACCGGACACCTGATGAAGACAACCGAGCTGGTTGTCGAAACGTTGTGTTTTCAAAACATCATCCGGCTGCACACCCGTGAAGACTACATTGCTATTTTGTAGAAGTTTTCAATTGCTAAAAATCAATACTTTCAACAGAATTAAACAATTTTAGCTGCACAGTGATATTACATAAAAATGGAGACAGCAAAAATATATGTATCATTTTAAAGAACTAAGGATGAAATTATTAAATTTACTGTCAAGAAAATGAGATCACATTAATTATGTACCCCAAAGTTACAAAAATTAAAAGCAATTAATATGATATTTTATAACAGTTCCTGTCATAGTTGTTTATAAAGTGAGTTATATCATTTAAAAAAAAAATTAATTAGTGAAATATAAATCAAGTGTTGCTCACAACAAGCATAAAGATGTGTAGTGTGTGAACTGAGTCTTTCCCCCACCTAGTTTCCAAAGGAGTTCAGCTTTATGAATGTGTCACAACTTATATGGATAAAAGAAATAGTAATACAAATAACAATAGCATAAAAATTACTGCTAATGAATGCAATAACTTTATTGCCTACTTTTATAGAGTCGGATCTACAAAAGAGGAAGAGCTGATTTTCTACAGTTAAAAATCTTTAGTTACCATCACAGTTCATTATTATCATATTTAGGCTCCTGCCTGGCACATCTGCTTCTAGAGATTTTCCAAAGCCTTCCATCCAATTCAAAGTCATTCTACACTTCTTCCTCATGATAGCCAATATTTATATAACATTTCTGAGAGTCTACTGTCATTCGTCCACACCATGTTATTCCTATTTTTTCTGATATACTTTTATTTTATGATTTAGAAGTGTTATTCTTAATTCCTCACTTATCTCTTTGTTAATTTTTTACAACCTATTTAGCGTATGCTGAAATGTGTCTTAGAAATTACATTCCTGTGATTTGTATTCAAGCTGTGCCTTTTTTTCATGTAGCAGTGGTGGCATAGATATTACTTTGTAAGATTATAACATTGCCTCTTTAATTTCAATTTAATTTAATTTAATTGCAATGGAGCACAGGCTCCGGTGGCAATTTCCCTACACCCCTATCTTGCAACCTAACCTGCAGCCACCTACATTTGCCCTCTATAAATTTTATCTTTAAATTCTTTCAACGTTTTCGGTAAATTATTCATCATTACTCTTGGTAACACATTCCAATACCTGACATACCTACCTATAAAAGAGAATCTTCCGATATCCTTGTGCCTGAAATTGAGTGCCAGCTTGTGGTCATGGTCATCTTTCCCTTCCATGCACTACTTTTCATACCTACTCCAATATCTTTCCATGCCTTTTCGACTGTATACACCCTGTACACTCCCATAACCCTCCTCATCCTCCTCCTGTCTTGCAATGAATCCCATTCCAGTTCTTTTATCATATCCGTCACTGATTGCATTCTGCGATAATTTCCAGAAACAAATCTAGCAGCCCTTTTTTGCACCTTCTCCAACTGCTGTATTTGATATATAAAATGAGGGTCCCATACTACACTACCATATTCGAGCAATGGTCTGACCAAAGTTTTGTAACCCAATTCGTTCACTTCTCCCGTACATCCCCTCATCACTCTCTCCAACAAGTGCAGAACTTTGAAACCTTTTCCTACAATCTGTCCAATGTGTCCTGCCCAGTTAAGCTTGTTATCAAATGTAATGCCAAGATATTTACATTTCAAGTCTTCAGCAAGCAATTCTTTCCCCACAACTTTTTTTTTTTATTTGTGTATCTAATAAGCTGACTCTTCCAGGGGCACATCCAGGGAGGAGGGGGGGAGGAGCTAGGGGGCTCAAGCCCCCCCAAAAGTATCTAGATCCATCTCTGACATTGTAATTTTGGAGTCTTTTTTTTTTTTTTTTTTAGCTCTACGGATTTGAGGCATGAGGAGACTATAAATACTACCTTTTGCCTGAATCAAGCCCCCACCCCACCCCCTGACCAAAATCTACTCAAGCCAAGTCCCCCCTTCCCCAAACCGAAGTCCATTCAAGCCCTCCAAAACCAAAATCCTGTATCCGTCCCTGGACTCTTCTTTGCATTTATCTTTTTCCCATGATTACCAACACAACTAGATATCCTGTCCAGATCACCCTGCAACTGTTTACAATCCTCTATTGTTTTGATTCTTTTATATAGAATTATGTCATCTGCAAACACTCTAATTTCAGATAGTAAACAATCAACACCATTATTCATTAGAATGATTAATAGCAATGGTCCCAATACACTACCCTTCCCCACTCCCATTTTTACTTCCACATCTTTTGATACTACATTTCCTACCCTAACTTTCTGTTTTCTACCTTTTAAAAATTCTTCTACCCAGCAATTCACTTTCTCATTCACTCCAATAGTTTTTACCTTATTTACTACCATTTTATGTCTCACTCTGTCAAATGCCTTTGACAGATTTAGTGCTACACTATCAATTTGACCTCCCTTGTCCATTTCATCTGAAATATCTTGCATATATCCCACCAACTGAGATTTGCATGAATATCCTTGCCAATATTACAGTCAAAAATAAAGAATGTCAGTCTAAAATAGCTTTCTTCCATCAGAACATTAGGGGTATCTCAAGAAAACTTGATGAGTTGATAATATCTATAGAAGAAACCCAAAAATCATTGAATCTTAGCATAAATATCATATGTCTGACAGAACATCATCTAAAGAATTCTGAAATATGTTTCCTCCCTTTTATTAGATATAGATTAGCTTCATGTTATTGCAGGTCAGAGATGAGAATGGGTGGTGCAGCAATATATGTAAGAGAAAACACTGAGACAAAATCGTTAGCTGTAAGTAAATACTGTATGGAACAAGATTTTGAATGTTGTAAAATACAATTAGAATTAGAAAACAAATATCTTATAGTGCTGACAGTTTATAGGGCTCCCACAGGAGACTTCAGTAAATTTTGTAATAAACTTGAAGCGGTTCTAATAAATTTATCACTAACTAAAAGGGAAATTATCCTCTGTGGAGACTTCAACATAAATTTTGCTGTAGAATGTAACCAGACAGATTATATTCTAGGAATGCTTAGATCATTCAATCTTTATCAAACTGTAAATTTCCCAACTAGAACACAAAAAAATAGTAGTACCATTATTGATAACATTTTTGTAGAGCACAATAAATTAGAAATACATGGAACAATTCCAATGGAAAATGGTTTGTCAGACCAGAATGCTCAAATAATTACTTTGGATGTTGTGGGAAATGAAAATAACAAAAAAGAAAGGATTTGTCAGAGTTAGGCCATTAAAGAACAATTGAATAAAAACACTAAATGATGAACTTCTCAATGAGGACTGGAGCACTGTTTATAAATTAAAAGGGATAAACAATAAATTCAATTACTTTCACCAAAGGTTTTTGGAAATTTACGAAAGGTGTCTCCCTACAAAACTAGCTCCAATTGGTCAAAAATGAGTAAACAAAAATTGGGTTACAGTTGGTATAAAACATCTTGCAGACATAAAAGGGAATTATATGTAAAAGTTAGGAATACTGATAATATGCCTCTCAAACAACATTATAAAACCTACTGTAGAAATTTAACCAAAATAATAAAAGAATCAAAACGTTTGGCCATAAAGGATGAGATTAGTAGTTCAGATAATAAGATAAAAAGTGTTTGGAACATTATTAATACAGAAACAACTGTTTCATCCCCTGAACATAAACCTGTATCTATAAGCATTCATGATAAACTTGTAAATGACCCCTCTTATGTAGGAAGTGCTTTCAATAATTACTTCTTAACAGTTGCTGAAAAAATAAAAGGAAAATATAATGGGAATATGGATGCTATAGCAATACTTAAATCCTTGTCACCAAAAATAGCACCTATGTCTCTTTTTCCCACCAGTCAAATGAAATTGAAATAAATTATTAAATCCCTCAAAAATAAAAAGTCATTTGGTTATGATGAGGTTTCAACCCATGTAGTAAAACAATGTAACACCAGCATTAGTAGAGTTATTAGTCATATTTGTAATAGTTCTTTTGAAGAAGGTATCTTCCCTGACTCACTCAAGAAGTCAATAATCAAACCGCTTTATAAAAAGGGTGATACCTCAAAAATGGAGAATTACAGACCCATTTCACTTCTACCAGCATTTTCAAAAATCTTTGAAAAAGCAATTTACGGAAGGGTGTATGCACATCTACAAAACAATGACCTACTCAGTAAAGTACAGTTTGGTTTTAGACAAGGCGTTTCAACAGATTCAGCAATTTTTGCTTTTGTAAACAACATACTGGAATCAATGCATTTAAAATTAAATTCCCTAGGTATATTCTGTGATCTTGCTAAGGCTTTTGACTGTGTTGATCATGAGATTCTACTAGGTAAATTAGACCACTATGGAGGTAGTGGTAAGCCAGGACTTTGGTTTAAATCTTACCTGGAAAATAGAAAGCAATGTGTATCACTGAAAGATGCTAATACATGAAATGTAATAAACTCAGAATGGGGTGTAGTTAAATGTGGTGTGCCTCAGGGCTCAATTCTTGGCCCTCTGCTGTTCTTAATCTATATAAATGATCTCCCACATATACTAGGTGATAGTGAACACATGGTACTCTTTGCAGATGATACCAGCATATCGGTGAAAGACCCATCAGCACAAAACCTCGAAAACACAGCAAATGATGCTATAAAGAAAATTAACCGGTGGTTTAATGCCAACAAACTAATACTTAATGTAGAAAAGATACAGTTACTTTAGTTTGTTACAAAAAATAAAACAAAGGACAGCTATAATGTGATATCAGAAGGAAAAGCAATCAATGAAAGTAATTTAACAAAATTCCTGGGTGTATGTATAGATAACAAATTGAACTGGAAACAGCATATTCAACAACTTCTTGAAAACTAAATTCTGCAACATTTTCACTTAGGGTAATATCTAGAATAGCTAAACCAGGAAACTAGTATAGTTTGCATATTTTCATTCCCTGCTCCCTCATGGCATCTCATTCTGGGGAAACTCGTCACAAGCACAGAGGGTATTTAAATTGCAAAAACGTGCTATAAGAACTATTTGTGGAGCAAGCCCACAGACGTCGTACAGAAATCTATTTAAAAACCTGGGTGTACTAACAATGCCAGCACAGTATGTATACTCCGTACTATCATTTGTAGTGGAAAATCCTGAACACTTCAATCTTAATGCTGACATACATAGCCATAATACTAGAAATAAATATAATATTCACAAGGATTACAAATCACTGTCAATTGTACAGAAAGGGTTAACATTTACTGGAGCTTCCTTATTCAATGTCTTACCAACAGAAATTAAATGTTATCTTTAAAAACCAAACTACTTTAAGTCCAAACTGAAAGAGTTTCTGCTTCAGAATCCACTTTACTCTGTGAAAGAATTTTCTTCTTGGATTTTGGTAACTAAGACTGATAACATAGTATACATGGTGTATGGAAGGGGAAGGTGACAAAGTTGTCCACAATTACTAAAATGATATATGGTTTTTCTTTCTGTTGAAACTTTTGACAAATGATGTAATTATACTGTTTACAAAATTTCACTCGTATATAGTAACTAACATGGGATAGCATGCACTCAAAAACTGCTGTAAATAATTATGATACTAACAGGTTTTTAAGTAATTTACTGCTTATGAGTTGTGATAACTGGTTGGTAAGAAAATAACTGGTTGTTAGATGCTGGTAACAAGTTTATACACTGTTCCACATAATAAGTATTAACTAACTCGGGATTGTATTTGTCGATTACAGGAAATATTGGTTATACTAATGGGTCGTAACTAACTCCTTGTCACTCATATATAGTAACTAACATGGGATAGCATGCACTCAAAAACTGCTGTAAAAAATTATGATACTAACAGGTTTTTAAGTAATTGACTGCTTATGAGTTGTGATAACTGGTTGGTAAGAAAATAACTGGTTGTTAGATGCTGGTAACAAGTTTATACACTGTTCCACATAATAAGTATTAACTAACTCGGGATTGTATTTGTCGATTACAGGAAATATTGGTTATACTAATGGGTCGTAACTAACTCCTTGTCAATATATAATATTATCAATTATATAGTAATACTGACATTACTAATAAGTGTATGTACTGTTCCACATCCCCGAGATTATTCTCACATGGGATCAAAGTGAACATATCTATCTATCTATGAACCCATGTTGCCTGCTTGAAAAACACCTACATTCCTCACACATATTTCTGATGTGGTTGCATATCAATCTTTCCATTAATTTACCTACCACTGATGCCAAACTGATTGGTCTGTAATTCTCAACTCTATTTCTCACTCCTCCTTTATGAACTGGTACTACTATTGCACTTTTCCAATCCTGTGGTAAGCAGCAAGTATCCAGACTCAATTTCAATGATCTTTCAAGACAAGGTACAATGTCACATCCAGCTATATTATGGTATCTGTATTAATATTATCTACATCAGCCCCTTTATGTTTTTTCAGCTTTCTTATTTCCTTCATGATTTCCTCAGGATGAATTCCAAATTTTTTACTATCTTTATTTCTAATTGTGTTGTTAAGCTCGTTCTCCGAATTAGACCCTCCTGTTTCTGATTCATTGTCCCTAATGCTTTCAATAAACCAGTTATTTAAAATCTCTGCCTTTTTCAAATCATCAGTAACTTCTTCTCCATCCTTATCTATAAGTGTCTCTACACCCTCCCATCCCCTCAGTTTCCTGATATAGCCATAGAAATTTCTAGATGCATCAGTCAATTGTCCTCCTGCACTGACAATACTCTTCATAAACCCATCTTTATCCACTTTCTTTGCTGTTATTAAGTCCTTGTTTAGTTGTTTTTAAATATTCCCTACTACCCTGCTGTCTCGTAACTCTGTTATGTTCTCTTCTTACCAACCTGTGGTTTGTGTATCTCTATTAAGTTTGCAAATTCGATTCTTTTTTTATTATACTTCTACAGTTTGTCATTAATACCCTTACTAATGGCTTTACATTTTCAGAATTTATCTCCTCTTTCCCTGTTTTACGCTAGTCAGTTATTGTTTCAGCAACTTCATCTATTTCTTTAACATCTGTGACTTTTCCCATCGTGAATCAGCAATCAGTATCACTTTGATAATCTATTTTTGTCCCTTCAACAGCTTCCCCTAACCTAAAAAAGGCACAGTCCTTACCCCATCATCACTGGAAATGGGCTCCCTCTCTGCTTTAGCTAACAACTCAGAAAGTACTCCCTTCCCCCTTCTATGTAGGTGTAGGCCATGCCTAGTGAAACCCCACCTACCAATGGTGTTCACAGGCACAACCCCCAACACAGAATTAATGCCTTTCCCAAGTAGCACTTCCATTTCCACATTAACCCACCTCACAGCATAATTCAATTGTGGCCGGTCATGGCAACTTAGGACCTGCATGAGCTCTACCCTGGTATGCTGTGCATCCTTCACCACCTTCCTCAGGTCACTCTCTATACTACAACTGGTGTTTCTATCAATACTATTTCCCACACCTCCCAATGTCACTACTCTATCGTCCGTAGTGAAACTCCTACAAAGTGAACCTATATCCTCTATTAACTGACCTAATGTTGCACTACGTTTGAAAAAACTTGTGACCTGGTATCCTGTACCTAACTGACCCTGCAGAAGAGGGCATACACCTCTCCCATGGCTACTACCTAGCAGCAGAACCCTTTTTTCCCCTATTCTTGCCCTGCACGCCCTTATTCCTTAAGGTCTGCTGCATCTTACCTACTCCTACATCTACATGAGGCTCTTCTCCTCCTGACTCTGGCAACAGGTCAAACCTATTTTTTCCCACAATTACTGAAGTGTCTGGCTTGTTCATCCTGTTAACCATGTTTCTCCTATGACCTTTTACCAGCTCCCACCCATCCTTTTCAACTTCCTCCAACCCACTATCTCTACTTTCTGCCTCTCTAGCTTGAGACTCGACAAGCTCAGCCCCCACAGGCTGTTCCTGTGCAGTCTGAGCCTCCACAGGCTGGACTTCCACAGGTTGAGCCTCCACAGGCTGAGCCCCCACAGGCTGAACTTCCACAGACGAGGCCACCACAGGCCACGCCAGAAGAGGCTGAGCCTCCACAGGACGAGCCTCAAGAACCCTGATCCTTTTACGCAACTCCCTAATCATTTCACTCATTTCCAACATCCTATCATCCCTAAGACAAAGTGAAAAAAACCATGAGAGAGCCTCATTTATTTCCCCCGTTTCCTCTTCCCCACATGCCCAGTGAAACAACTTCTTATACCAAATACAACCCATCCAGGCGCCACAGTTTCAGTCATGATTTTCCCAGATACTTCAACCATCTTCTAAACAAACTTTAAAGGTATTTGATAAAGTAGTCTTATAAAGTTTATACTATATTTTTTAACGTTTTTTACTAAATATTATAGGCACTATACTCGACTGACTGTTGAATTGTTATCTATATTTAATCTGATTGAAGTTTCATGAATAATTACTAGGTAACTAAACTACTTAAGAACCAATGAATAAAACTTAAGCTAATGAATTTCGAAACAAACTTAAGATGGAAGGTCAATACTATTTAGTGCTAATGTGAATAACAACTAATTTGTTACTTATGAAAGTTAAAAAAGAAAGAAAGGTAGGAAGTTTTATATATATATATATATATATTGTAAGGTATCCTTCGCTCTATTTTCGAGATTCAGTTAAAATCCGACCAAGTTTGAGGTCAATATCAGTACACGATACCACAGGTAAAATCGAGATAACAACACTTCAAGTACAGTAAAGTAAACCAACAGTACATAGACAACTTAAATAAACCATAAATTGCAATAAATCAATGATATTCCAGCAGGAAATAGGTTATTCCATATAAAAGTAAACTTTCACTATCAGATCCTAATATTGGTTAGGGAGATGTTCTGAACAGATTTAAAAGTAGTAAATGATAAATAACAGTAAATAGAGTATCTAAACAAACTGTTTATCATAACTACTAAACATGGTTCCAGAGATAAATAGTTAATTTCAATATAAATCAAACCTAACCCTAAAATTTTTCCATATACCAGATTTTGGTATTTCTGAAGAGATTTTTATACAGTAAAGGTTGTGAAAAGCTAATAAAAGCCAGGCCTAGACTTACAATAACCATAACTTCACAGTTAAATAGAGTTCTGAGGAAATTTGAAATAAATAAATATGATGACTGGATAGTAGACTGAAGCAGTATGAAAATAACACATTGTGAGGTAATTTGACCATTTAAAAAGTTCCAAAAGTAAACGTAATAATGCTTGAGACAGTGTAGAAGGATAATTGATAAGTTTCTAATAGTTTACAACCACCCAATAATAATATGAAGTAGATAACTTATTTTCATAAACAGTTTACATAAACAATTTTAGGCTTTTTAAATAATTTCAGGACTTAAAAAGTAGATGAAAATACAGTAAATAATCTTCTCTTTCAGTTTTAATAGGTTCCAAGTAGTTTAAATCCGGAGTAATATGAAATATCAGTAAAAATAGGAAGCCGGTAAATAGACGAAATTATCAAACCTTTCAGGATTAATTCCAATAAAGTTAAACCATTTTAAAAGCGCTAAGAACAGTTAAAAGCTAGTAAATATACGTAATTAATTTTCTATAACCATTAAAAGACATTTTACTAACCTGCTGTTTGTTAATCCAATTTCGAAGTAACTTGTCAGAGGCACCGTACACATAATATGCTTTTACACTGATTTTAAACACTGTCACACGATAGAAAGTAAACAATAAATTAAAACAATCCTAAAGAGAATTAAATTCATCTAAATCTGGTAGTTTCCAGACGTTTAAGTATTTGTAAATGTTATCTGAACACATAAAATAGGTCACTCAACTTTAACATTTTCTTATTCAAAAGCCTACCAAGATTCCGGTTTAAAAAGTAGTTTTCCTTAAAGATCCATTCATCTAGTTTCGCACACTTTAATTTCATGCCATTTAAAGCAGCAGAACCGATGTTAGAGAATTTTCTAATTCACTCGGAAATAGCACATGTGGAAAAAACAGAACAATTTTATTGTGTCCAAGATATCGCACCTACGAAGATAGGATAACTTTTAAAACACGCATTTTAATACAGGCTACACATTAGTAATTTTTCCGGTTTAATAATTAACATACCTTCAGAGCTATACGTAAAAATACATGAATAATAAAAATGGCGGATTTGAGAAATCTCTGTTTATAGTAATAACTTAATCAGTTCATAACCGATTTAAATAAAATTTGCATTTTTGAGCGGCTAAAATCAGGACCAACATTTTGACCATAATGTCATGTTTGTAATTGATGGCATTTAAAAATTTGTAAAATTTTTGGCTGTGTTGCAATACCGGGATTATTTCAAATTTGTCGTGACGTCAGACCGAAAATTAAAGTTAAAAATAAATTAAAATTTTGCCTCACCACACTACACACGTAAACTCCCATAACTCGTGCTGCTTCTAGATTTTAAATTGAACACTTTGAAAGGAAGTTATAGAATTAAATGTAAGGGAATGTTTGAGAACGCGGAAGAGCACAGCCGGAGTGCAGCGTCTTTGGAGGACTCCTATATAAGAGAGCCAGGCGGAGACAGCGAGGCCGGTCCGATTCAGTACAACGTCTAACTTGGAGGAGAACGCACGCTCCTCGCGAGGGTCGGGGCGCGGAAGCTTTTGGTAGGGGAAGTCCTACATAATGGCCGATCGGTGCCATCTTCAAAATTTTGCCTGAACATTCAGACTAACAGTTTTCGGCATGTGTAAATAGAAGATGTAAAGTTCTTTGGGGTTAGTGTGGTCTTGCTCTGTTTCATGATTTGTGATCTTCGGTTGATGATTTTTCTCCGATTGCCATAGCTAACTGTGACTTTTGTAACTTATGTGAAAATTATCAAGAATATAATTCAGTTATTCAACTTTAGACTTTCATTTCTACAATAGTACCTTTCTTACAGGAGGTTAATCTGTAAGTGGCGACTGTGGTCATTTTAACAGTTAGCATCCTACATGGTTGAACACGGTAATAGAACTTTTCAGAACTTTGACAACTTTTGGAAGACTTCGAGTTCAGGTGCTGAAGCCGATACCCAACCCCATATCGCGCTTTACCCCTGATAATATATGTATATATATATATATTAGATGGAAACTGAAAACAATTAAATTTCAGGCAGAACAGTTTAATTATTAGATCGTACATTTTTGTTTTTGTAAACTTGATTTCGATATTGATAGTCTAACTTAAAATAACGATATTGTATTTACCTAATGCGAATAACTAAATACTATATATGAATACTTATGTTTATTATTTCCAGATGATTTTATTACTATTATGGAACTAATTAATTAAGAAACTTGTGTTATTTTAAGCCTAATAAAGCCTTAATATAGGACAACACAAAAACTTTAACAATTGAAATTCAAATTAGTGATTTCCTTACATTTGACTGTAGAGTGCATTTCATTGTGCATTCATCATCTTGAATGTTTCTAGTCTGTTGAATATCAACTTCAACCGTATATGAAACATTACACCTAAGTTCTTTTATTAAAAAAAAAAAAAAAATACTTGTGCAACTATTTTGTCATGTCCAACTAAGTTTTTTTTTTTTGTAAAATGCCATAACTTTAGTGTTAGTGTGCAATATCTGCAAATGGAAATGAAATTATTTGTAGGAGATACACTGCTTGTGTAAATAAATCTCATAACTAGTAATAATTACTTAGTCATCTGCAGAAAGATTTGTCAGTCCATAATGAGGGTTCCAAAATGGTAGTTGGTTTTCCACTGTGATAGAATTTCATTTCATATGTATTAAAAAGTATGGGCAAGAAGCCACATCCCTTTTTTTGATATTTATTGATGTGTTAATGTTTTCTTCTTTTGTACCAGCAATTTACTGAAACTTTTATGAGTTCTATTAGGTGTTTGGGGGAAACATTTCAGACAAAGTAGGAAAGTTTTCATTTGTAAATGGGAAAGTGAGGGATTGTAATAAATTACTTAAGATTGTGAAGGATTTTGAGGTAAAAATGTGTTTGAATCTTAACTATGTATCTTAAAAAATTGCCCCCAGAGCATAAGTTCTAGTGCAATTGATAGTAATAACCTCTTTTATCAAAACTGTGAAAAAAACATATTTCTTCTAACTGTATCAAAAGCTTTAATGTAGTCAGTGAAGATTATGTGTATTTCCCATGTTATCAATTAGGAAGAACAAAAATACACAGTATTTCAGGTTATTCTGTACCCATACGAGAATGATTAAAACATGTATTCACTGTACGCAGTTACATATGCACTGCCTGACCAAAAAATGAAGCAAAAAGTAGTGAAGGAGGAAACAAAATGAAACTTTATAGGTTGAGAGTAGGTAAGATGTTATTTCAGTGATTACAAAGTCAAAACAAATTTACAAAGAACTTGGAACATAGCAATATGACATTGCACCCCCTCTGGCATGGATACATGCACTGACCAGTTGGGAAGGGTGTCATAAAGCGAGCTGGCACACAACTGTTGTACCTTGTCCTTGATATCCTGAATACTGACACTAGGATGGAGTTGATATGTCTCACACATATTCTATTGAGGACAGATCTGGGAATTTTGCAGGCCATGGGAATACCTCGACACCACACAGACAGTTCATAGAGACACATGCCATTTGTGGACGAGCATTTTCCTCTTGAAAAATGGCACCACGATACTGTCACATGAGAGGTAACACTTGAGGTCGCAGGATTTCCATGATGTACCATTGTGCCATCAAAGTTAACTGGCCTGAAGTCATACCCAATTGCTCCCCACACCATGACGCCAGGAGTAACACTACTTTGCCTCTACAAAATTCTCACCAGGTCACTGACATACCGCCTCATTTCAGTTTAAAGCATTCTGTGTTTTGTCAGTTCCTATAATGTAGTCTTAGCTTCACACATCCTCAATATCAAACATATCTCTAGCATACCCACCAGAAGTTTTTCCCACATATTCCTGTATATTTCTTCTACCACTATTTTCTTTCTTATGAGCCGAAAAAAAGGTTATTCCTTCAGAGCTTTTGATATGTAAAAGTATTTCTTTATCTGTGTCTTCAAATTTGTTTAGCAGGCCATTTTTCTTTGATTTAGTTGCCTTTATTGTTTATTTAATTTATAAAATATTTGTATGACTTTTTCAGTCACCAAATTAAAAAAATAAATATAAAAAAATTTGAATTGTTTTCATACTTTATTTCAAATTCCTAATGGTAATTTGGTACTTTAATTATCCCTCTGCATTTATTTTACTTTGTATGGATTATCGTTTCCATTTTTCCAAGGACCTTCTGTTCTTAATAAAGTATCTTCATTTGAAATTGTAGTTCAAGAAGATTCTGGAATACTATGGGATGAAATTAAATGCAGGACGCTCATGTGTCACAAGGCAAGTACACAGTTGAAACATTTTGAGGGCATTCAGACTGTTGAATATAATGGCAGCATGACTGATTAACATACATATGGTATTAATGCAGAATGACCAAACATCAAGCTTTAAACTTCAAGATTTGTATCTTTACATATTTGTTAAATGTTTTCAGTTTATGATATATATTGGTTCTCACAATTAACTACATTCAGACAGCAATTATCCAGCAGATTTTTGGAAAACTGCCACAGACATGATATGACTACCTAAATAGAATCAATATTAATATAATTCTTAACATAACATGAGTATTACTTTTTTATCATAAGTAGTAGTCATTTCCTTAAGTTTATTTAGTCACTGAGAAAGTTAAAGTTTGCATTTCTCTTTCAGTAACAACATATTCCTCTGTTGCAGACACTGGGGATGAATCAAGTAGTGACAACACGTCTTCACGGCTGAGACCTCCGGAACCACCTCCTCCATATGACTTAAAACAACTTCCTGTTCACACTATATCAGCAAAGTAGGTTTCCATTCAGATATATTACTTCAGAACTCTATTTTTCACAAAAATCAGACTTATATCATCCAAAATTGTTTATATTCAAATTAACTTACCATTTACTACATGTAAAATATGATAATTGTAATAACCAATAAAATGATTTTTAAAAGAAATTTCCTTATGTATCACAACATGGAAACAGGTTTGTGACGCAGACGATGTAAACAACAAAATATCATTTTCCCTTGGATAGTCTTAAGTTACTTCCAGACAGTATGGATGTGTCCCCTGTAATTTAGAAAATAAAAATAAAAGTCAGGATCAAGTCAGTTAGAACGTCATAGATTTCCGAATGAAAACTGTGTATGCCTTCTAGCAAAAATCAGGATGCTAAGACTATAGCTTATTATAAACACTATTGCAAAAAGTATTTATAAATGTTATTAAAGCTTCTAGAAATATGTCCCCCCCCCTTACAACATTATGCCTTACTGATGTCAAGATAATTGGAGGCGGGGAGGACTATGCATAATATACAAAAGATTTATGAAAATAGAAAGTATGGGCTTATTTGGAGAAGGAAAGACAAGCAGGACAGTAGAAATATGTTAACCAATACAAGCTGAGCAGAATTCAATCAGTCGAGTGTAAACACCTTTAAAACCCTTTTTATTTGCTGTTATTAGCTCGACTCATAAAAGCTCTCAGTTTAGAAAATAAGAAATAAGTCTATGTATTTAAGAATTCCAAATGACACCAGTAAAGCAATCACTTCAATTAATAGCATATGACTGAGTGGCTGTGCTGGAATTTCTAGAACAACAACATTAAATAATATACTACAATAGATTTTGAATACATCCATAGAGGAGCTTCTCAGATATGCTGAAGAATTAAGGACTTAAACCAGGGGGCAACTCAATTACATCAAATTATTATCCTACATCATTAACATCAGCATTCTTTAAAAAGTTCTGAAAAGAACTAAATATATTTGAGTTTAATAGCACAAAATAAATCAAACATGGTAATGAAATTTTAATTCAATTTTTATAAAGCCATTTAACAGATCAAGCTTTTAATGCATTCATCAATGTCATTTTAAAAGCAATAAGGAACACATTATTTGGCTGTAGCAATAGTTTTTATTTTGAAGGCCTTCGTTTGTGCTGATCATGATATTCTTATACAGGAATTGAAAATTAGTGGTCTAGATGGAATCATTAGTTAACATTGGATACACTGCTATGTTTGATAAATATAAGTAACTGACCATCAATTGTAATTGGAAATTGAAAATTTGTCCCCTTTTGAAATGATACAAACAAATGGATTATAAACCTTCCATACTGCTTCATCAACAAATTATATCTTTCAGTGTATTTTTATCTGGTTCACAGTTGATGGTGTTTCCTTAAACTTTGAGAGAATTGCGTATAGACATAATTGTATTACATTGATTCACACCAAACATAAAATAAAAATATTCAGCCCACTCTAAGGTAGAAAGATAGTGTAAACCTTGTAAGGAAGTAGTTTGGCGATAATTAAATTACTAGGGTCTCTGACTTTCAAAGTAATTGAAGTACAGCCCTACTTGCTGTTTAAAAAATTTCAATGATATAAGACTTCAGCACAAAGAATCCAATCTTATCTTTAGATCTTAGTGTCACAGGGATAAGGTTTTCAGAAGTTAGAAGCAATTATAACAGGTAGAAGTACAGTTAGCATTAGATGTTCCTGCTAAAAAACCGAATGTCCTACCTATTTTGTCTGAAATGTACAATAAAATAGACAAACATTATACTAGGAGTCAAAATGAACTTCACACAGATTACAAGATACAAAAAATTATTTTTGAAAAAATTCAAATTTTCAGCAGTATGTAAGTTCAGCAACCTTCTAACATGTTTAAAATATTTGGTTGAAGATACAACTAAATTCAGGAAAAATTAAAACAATCTTAAGTTGACATTTCTTTTAGCACCATTGTATAATGCTTCTTAAGTATAACAAGAAAACTGTTGTTGCAACTTGCAATACATTGGTAATTAAATATCCCTCTTATGCTGTTGCAGAGAAATTTTTGGCAATTACATTTTTTACTTGCATAAATAATTTATTGATTTAGATTGACTCTTCCTCACTTTCCACAGTAACCATTAATCTCACTGCAATCATTGGAAAATGAATGAACAGTATTGTAACATTAGATTATCCAAAAAGGGATCACATGCTTTATTATGTGCAGATGTATATATTCCACTTTCTATTGCTATTAGACTATTGACATTGATATTCATACTAACAATGATTATCCAGTTGATTTGCTTTGGCTTGACATTTATTTACAAGTACTTGTAGACCTGACAAGTACCTAGCTAAGGTTCTAAACTCTGAGGCCACTAGCAGCATTATGATTGATGCTAGAATTTCAATTGAAGAATTAGGTATTTTGACTGTTTCCTCTTGTGAGGTTATTTGGACAATATCACCAGCAGATTGGATTTTGGCAGACACAACAAAAATAATAGATGATAGCCTTGCAATTTCTTGGTAAGAATAAGAAAATTTAGACATAAATCTGTGTTGGGGAGAATGATTGTTGAAGACCTTAAGTATATACACTGCTATAACATTTGATAGCGAACTCAAAGACCTGGACTATTTGTTCTTAGCAGGTATGGGGTTGTTGTTGGGCTGTACTGATTGGGATGTAGCACAGGAAAGTTGTTTATATGCCATATTGACACAGTAATTGGAGGGAAATATTCCTTGAGTGATGAGATTGAACAATAATAATAATAATTGTTAAAATTACGATGGAGCGCCCGCTCTAGTGGCAATCTCCCTACACACCCCTTTCTCCTTTCCTCTTCCAAACTACTTTTGCCCTCTACTAATTTTTACTTTAAATTCTTTCAGTGTATCTGTTAAATTATTCATCACTTCTCTTGGCAATTTATTCCAGTCTCTTACAACCTTTTCTACAGAAGAAAATTTTCCCACACCCCTTATAGCTGAAATCAAGTGTCAGCTTGAGGTCATGGTCAACCTTACACTTCCAAGCACATCTCTTAAATTTCCCAACATATCTTTCCATGCGTCATCACAAATATAGGCCTTGTACACTCCCATGACTCTCTTCTTTATCCTCCTTCTATCCTCAAATGAATCCCATTCCAACTCCTTTATCATATTAGTTACCAATTGTGTTTTGCGGTAATTTTCAAAGACAAATCTGGCAGCCCTCCTCTGCACTCCATCCAACTCCTGTATTTGATACCCAAAATTTGGGTCCCAAACTACACCACCATCTTCCAGCAGTACCCCAATTCCCTTAGTGTGTCCCCTCATCACTCTTTCCAACAGGTAAAGGATTTTCAACCCTTTCCCTGTTACCTGTCCAATGTGTCCTGCCTAGTTAAGTCTGCTATCAAATGTTACGCCAAGGTATTTATATTTTAAGTCTAGTCAGATCAACTTTATATAACATATATATCAATGTTACATAGAAGGGGTTTTGTGAGGCCTAAACATTAATGGGGGGGGGGGGAGTAACCATAACCTTCAGTCTCAGCTATAACCATGATCGTGCATTTGATAACTTTAGTTCATGCTTTGCAACATTAACTTGGACGCCACCTAGCTTTATTAAACCCCAAACTAGGAATGGTAACAGATAATAAAAAAGTCACTGGTATATGTTGGTAATTAGTCACTATATTCTTTAATTTTAAACAAAGTCACAAAACTAAATTGGCATCAGACAAAGTCTCAAAAGAAATCTAAATGCAGTTTTGATTAACACCATCAAACAAGACCACACAGCATTGTTCAAAGTAAAACTAACTAATGCATGGAAGCAGATAAAATTTCATCACTTGCCCCTAAAGTTCAACATGTGTGCCAATCACCGATATTTAAGTTCCTCCGCCGCACCACATGGCATAAAATTCCACCTCAGAGCAGCGTGGAGATGCTCTGATGATTCGATACAGACTGGCTGGTGTCTATATTGTGACACTAAGTAGCGTTGTGCTCGCTCTAACTGAATCTTGAAGACTGCCAGACTAGGGCTGAGAGAAGCTCATGGCTGCAATATATAGATACACCCATGGAAACACAATGTTTCCCAGTTTTTTGTGGAAGTATTCTCACCATCTGATCAAATGTAAAATCCCAAGCTCGAAGATTTCATCATGTATATGACCTAGACGACTTAAAATATCCCTATTGATTTAAAATTTTGGTAGTAGCTGGACTGATTAAAAAATGTTAATTTTGATCCTTATAAAACATTTTGTAGCTTCAATAGTTTGGCCGTAAAAAATTATTTTCTGAGATTCAAAAAATTGTTTATAACTTTTACAATTTTGCAGTTACAAAACTGAAATAACTTTTATTTTACTTCTAATTGCCTATGCTTTCATTTGGTATCAAGCAAGGCAATTTCACTATGTATACCAATTCCTCTGCCATGATTTTTTTCTCCATTTTATATTCTTTATGAGGGTTCGGAGAAGTGATATGCCTCTATGATTTCTGCTTCCCCTTGTTTATCAGCATTCCTGTGTAAAGTTGTTGTAATGGCTTTCTTCTTTTCATTTGGTATCTATTCTTTCTCTCATACCGTTGTTAATGACTTACATTCCTTTCTATTCATGATTACTTACAAACAAAATTATACTTTGATATTGATTCAATCCCTTCTATATGAATATTTCCTCACTTCAATCTTAAATTACAAAATTTTTCATAATGATATATAAAAAACTTAGTCCACAACCCGATGGTTGGTTGGATCCTCCCAAAGGAGGCATACTAAGCCATTGTGTCAGAGGTAGGACGGCCAGTTCCTTTCCTCTGGGACCTACAGTTTAACGTGGAATCCGAACCACGGAGCATCCTGGCATAGGTCATATGATTAAACACAACTCTCGAAATTCCTGCACCTGCCGGGATTTGTGCCCGGGGGAGGAGCAGCTAACGTTTTTGAGAGCAAGCACCTTAGCCACTGAGCTACCAGAACGCTCTGATATAGATATGGATCATTTATTATTACTGACTTCATGTCACTTCTTACTCATTTTTCTGTGTTCTACTTTTAAATTGCACAAAACAAATATCCTATTTTGCCATAATATGTTGTTACCTGTATTAACTAGTTCATTCAGAGTTTTCTAATCATTTACTTTATTGATGATGAAATCTTCCCAGGAGTACAGCCGGACAGAACCTTCCTGTAATGGTGTCTAATATGTGAGTGGAGACTTTCCTGGCATACAAAAAGAAATCTTCACAGCACTTCAGCCGGATAGAAGGTAGTGGAGGTTACTTTTTGTATGCCGGGAAAGTCTCCACTCAAATATTTTATTCATGAAGTTTCACTGGATTAAACTGCATGAAAAAGTTCTATTCACACCACTAAAATATTTTTCAGTCATCATAATTAATAAAAGAAAGATTAAGTGAAACACACATACATCAGAGGACCTTCCTATAAAATAATGCTTAAATTCTTTCTTACTTTACACCTTATCTTCAGATACAATTTTTCTAATATTTGTATTTCCTTTCTTTTGAAGCGTGGGATCTACGTTCAGCCCGTGCTGCACGAGCACACTCACACGGAGTACTGCGAGACCTCCAACAGTGTTAGAGGAAGTGACATCTGTTCTCTCGAGCTCAGGGACGTCTGAAGATACTGGTGGTGCAAGTTCTTCCCTGTCCGGCCTCAGTCCCTTTAGTGTGCCAGCTCCTGTAAACAAAACAATAAAAGATGAAATACTTTATCATTCTACTAAATTTTGATACAAAGTGGAAATAAATTTTTGCCAAATCTTGTTTTATTTCAAAGAAAATAATTTGTTGATTTTAAAACAAATTTATAATATTTTGTAAGCCTTTATCTATAAGCACACTGTGATTAGAATAGAACTGTTTTGTCTGATCTTAAAATCTTTGATATTTGTAATAATACATCATTAATAAAGTTATATTTCTTAATTAGTATCACTGGAAATATTTTCCTATGCTACCTTGTGTTCAGTATATAATGATTTTAACAGTGGTTTCAGGAGATAAGAAATTTAAAAATACTGTATTAAAAATATTTAATACTAATTATTACATAAATTAATTTAAAAATAAAGCAAATATTTAAACTAAACAGTCAATATAAATTTACTATGATAAACAATGGATTCCCTGTATTTAATAAACTCTGTGTGTGTGTGTGCTTTTAAATATCAATTATAAATATAGCATTAACAGTGTAGTAACATAACAATGATTCATTATTTTCAAGCATATCAATGACTAAGATTTGATAAAGAAAATTTATTTTCAATTTACAAACCAAGTTGGTTTTCTAGTTTATTGAAGTTATGTGGTATAATACCTTTATTTTTGCCATTATTTATTTATTTATTTATTTTGATAAAAATTTAGTGTTCTAATATAATCAGGAACTCAAAAATATTTTTGAATTACTGTTGTTTCAAACTAAATATGTCTTTAAATTTAACTCATATGCAAATAGAGAAAATATTCAAAGATATATGACAGAGGTGTCGAAGTTATGTGTATGATGTTAAAACTATTATCAGCAGTATAAGGTTGATGAAACTTTATATTAATTAAGAAATATTTATGCATTTAGTTAGAAATATTGCTAAACACAGTAAATAATTCTTGATTAATACCTGTTTCAGTATAATTATTTTTCCTCATATACTTCACACAGAGCAGTTTTTAATTTGGATCACATATATGATATATGGTAACTTCTAATTTCATAATGTTTCATCATAATATTTTAAAAATAGAATAATTAAGCAGTAGAGAAAATTTATGATCTCAATAAGATACCTATATGTATGTGTACAAAATACAAAAGTTTTAAAAATAATAAAATATTAATTTTAAATGTAAGACAGAAAGGAAAATTGTCTTTTAAAAAGTATAATAGTGACTACTCGAAGTAGGGAGAATTGAGGGATGAGTACACAATTTACTCTTTGGAAATCATAAAAATATTTCACTGTTTTTGCATGATGCTGTAAGGTGACCAAATAAATCCCCGTAATATTGTGCAAAACCGAAGTGAATATTCGTTCTCTGCTAGAGCCACAGCACACTCGCCGCGCAATGTAACACTATGCCTCTGCAGATAGTGGTCAGCATTTCTGTGTGAGTGCACCTGCACTGAAGCAGTATGCCTCAGAGTCTCGAACTGAACGCATGGATGTAACACGCAGTTTGTGATTTACTACCAACAATATCACATTGTACTCCATTTCGGCAACTGGAGTCTAAATTCAAGATAGCGGGGGTATAGCTAACAAATTGCGTGGGACAGATATTACGTTCATGTGTTTGTGAAACTGTCTGTGTTTGAATAACTGCAATAAACCGGAACTATTTTGTAACTTCTGTTTCCTTCCGTAAAACCTTTCTAATCCGTATCAGGCGAACATCACTCAAGGCAAAGAACTCTATGAAGCCTTCCATTTAAAATATTTAACGTCTTTGATAGACTATAGTTGTTCTCACAGCTATCATCCACGCAGTTTGGCCATACTGTGTTAACAACAATCGCCTGGTGTCAGACAGAAGGCCGTCGTCCTGACAAGAAGAAACAAGAAGAAGACGATACTATCGGGCAGGTTAGTGATCACACGTCTGGTAGTCAATCAATTAATATCCACTCGGCCACCTGATACGGTACTTTGGCATCATCTGCGGGACTCAAACCCTGCACCAGACTCATATAAACATAGTTCCATCACAATGTCACCAGCACATAAAATTTAGGCAAAGACCATAACAAGTCACGATACAAAATAGTATAAATCATTTGTACAGATACCAACACATACAGACCGGACCGGGGGGGGGGGAGGGAGAGGGGGGATGGAGATGGGGAGAGGATTATATGTTATAAAGAGTAACATTTATAGGGCTTTTATTTTTGGAAATAATTGTTACGACAATAACAAATACTTTTACGGAAGAAATTGTATTTCATTGCCTTTATGCAACCAAATTTCACAGTGAAAGTAATTTGCACATTTTAGAACTTGCAGTACAATCGTTTTCCGTATGCAGACAAGTTTTAAACCCTTCATTTGACAACCACTCGTCGCTGGAGAGATAAAAAAGTTTGTGTATTCACTCACACATCAGATATCACCCTTGTCGGGACCGAATTTAGGCATAAGCCATATAGGCTGGAGCCTGTGAGCCTGAGCCACAAAAACAAAATTTGCATTTTTTTTTTAATAATTCTTCTTATTGTATCGTGTTTTCTTTTCTCTCTCTCTCTCTCTCTCTAGCATGTTCATTTATTTTGAAAATTGAAAATATTGGATTTTGCAAAATTGGCAAAATGGACATAACTCTCAACTTCCCATTCTGTTTTTCCATAATTGTTTAGATTGATGTTAATAAATTTTATTAAATATCATTTTCAGTTGTTTTCATTTTATCTCAACAATTCTACATTCTTTTAGAAAACGGGTCAAACTATCGCCCGGTGTCGAACCTCTCATGTTTCTCCAAAATCTTAGAAAAACTATTTCACAAAAGACTTGTGAACTTTTTAGAAAATAATAAACTATTATCAAATACTCAACATGGATTTATGAAGAATAAATCAACTGAAACTGCATGTTTTTCATTTTATACAGAAATCTTACAGACACTTGATGAAAAAGGACATGTGTCTGGAATATGTTTGGATCTCTCAAAGGCATTTGATGTAATTGACCATAATATCTTGCTCACAAAACTAGAACATTTAGGAGTTAGAGGAGTAGCAAAAAATTGGATAAAGTCATACCTTTATAATCGGAAACAGATTGTTGAATGTAGTTTTAAGACTAACAACAGTGTAAACTATGTGTGCTAAGATTGCAAACACATGAAATATGGAGTGCCGCAAAGATCAGTTCTTGGGCCTTTACTGTTCTTAGTGTATATAATTGATCTAGAAATGACAAGTACCTGCCAGAAGTATATTAAATATGCAGATGATACCAGTGTATTAATAAAAGAATGTAATAAGGAACAATTAGTAAAAAACATTGAACACTGTTCAAACAACTTAGAAAACTGGTTTTCTCAAAACAAACTAATAATAAACACAGAAAAAAACACGTGCCATTTACTTCAGGATAAAAACTAATTTACATACCCCAGTACCTACAGTAAAACTCTGTGATGAACTACTGAAAAATGTAGGAAAAACAAAATTTCTGGGGATATGGATACAAGATAATGTTTATCACCTTTGTAAAAATTAAATACCATTTGCTACATGATGAGAATATTAGTTGGCTGCATATCAGATGAAACAATTAAGAATATTTATTTTGCGTATATTAACTCATTATTAAGGTACGGTGTTTTGTTTTGGGGAAATTCCCCGCCAAGTATCAAATGTTTCAAAATGCAGAAAAAAATAATTATGATTATGAATGGGGTACAGAGTAGAACCTCATGTAGACTTTTATTTAGAAAAATGCAAATTCTACCACTTCCCTGTATATATATGCTGGAAACTATAACATTCATTTAAAAAAATACTGAAGCTTCTGGGTATACATTACAAACAAACAATGATGTGCACACATATAATAATAGACAGACACTAGATTTACATGTAGCACAACACAATACTGCCCTATGTCAGAAAGGACCACTACATACAGTAATCAGATTGTTTAATAAGCTACCACATATTATCAAATCTGTAAAAGAAAATACAAAATTCACTTCAGGACTGAAGGAGTATATGCTCGGCCACTGCTTCTACAGTATTGATGAGTATTTTCAAACCAAATGATAGACTTAAACCGAGCGTGGTGGTGTAACGGATAGCGTTCTGGCCTCGCATTCGGGAGGACGGCGGTTCGAATCCCCGTCCGGGCATCCAGATTTGGGTTTTCCATGGTTTCCCCAAATCACTCCAGGCGAATGCCGGGATGCTTCCTTCAAAAGGCCATGGCCGAATTCCTTCCCATTCCTTGCCCCCATCCTTTCCCGTCTCTAAAGACCACGTTGTTAAAAAGGGACGTTAAACTGTTACAAAAAAAAAAAAAAAAAAAAAAGATAGACTTAAATAGTGAAAAATCATGTGTTATTTGTAATTATAAATTTTGTGTCTTTATCAAACCTGTACAGCTATCTTTCGAATGATCACAGCATTGATAAAATGCCCATGTGTGTGTGAGAGAGAGGGAGAGAGAATGTACTGTCTGTCTGCGTACAGACTATTTTTGACTTATCCCATGTCATTTGTACTTTGTATGATGCTAAGGGACCAATAAATACAAATACAAAAAAAATGATATATTAAAAGATTCTACAATTAAATAATAAATTTACAGTGGTTATTTTGGAATTTTGGCTAGGAAATAACCATAAAAGGCGAGGTCGAATGAGATTGCTGTCCGCCCCCCACCACCCTATAAAACCTAGACTTGCCCGAGTCAAGCCCCACAAACACAAAAAATCCTAGCCCCACCCAAATCTAATTCCTAGTCCCTCCCAAACTAAAATCTTGGATCCGCCACTAGGTCTACACATACTAAATACGGCCATGACCCTTGTAATATTTCGCGAGAACAAGGCAAAGTCTTTTTTTACGAAATGTAAGTCAGTATAAATTTTGAAAAACACTCATTCCGGTCAGTGTTGAAGCTACTATGACAGATCGGCAATGTGTGTTGACATTATTCGGCTGCAGTGCAAGAGATAGATAGATAGATATGTTCACATTGTTCCCATGTGAGAATAATCTCGGGGATGTGGAACAGTACATACACTTATTAGTAATGTCAATATTACTATATAATTGATAATATTATTATATATTGACAACAAGTTGGAAACAACCAATTAGTATAACCAATATCTCCTGTAATCTACAAATACAATCCCGAGTTAATTAATACTTATTATGTGGAACAGTGTATACACTTGTTACCAGCATCTAATAACCAGTTATTTTCTTACCAACCAGTTATCATGATACGTTTCACTGTAATTTGTGACTACATATTATATTATGTTAGTTGCTATTTATGTGGAACAGTACACACACCTATAAGCAATATCAATTATACTACCAACAACTCATAAGTAGTCAATTACTTAAAAACCTGTTAATATGATAATTTTTCACACCAGTTTTTGAGTGCATGCTATCCAATGTTAGTTATTATATATGAGTGAAATTTTGTAAACAGTGTAATTAGTTCATTTGTCAAAAGTTTCAACAGAAAGAAAAACCATATATTATTTTAGTAATTGTGGATAATTTTGTCACCTTCCCCTTCCATACACCATATATACTATTTTATCAGTCATTCTTAGTTACCAAATTCCAAGAAGAAAATTCTTTCACAGAGTAAAATGGGTTCTGAAGCAGAAACTCTTTCAGTTTGGACTTAAAGTAGTTGGGTTTTTGTAGATAACATTTAATTTCTGTTGGTAATACATTGAATAAGGAAGCTCCAGTAAATGTTAACCCTTTCTTAATAGGACGAACTGGTCAGCCGTCAAATCGGGCGTTACTCAGACGAATACCGTTCGGACAAAATTCGGTTCCAGTGGGTGACCGGCTTAAACACTCACACTAGTCCAATGACGTCACATGCAAAACAAATTCCGGACGACGGAGCTCTATCCATTGTTGACGAATTATTAGTCTTGTAGTTATTAGCGATTCTAATCTGACGATATTTTGTAACACAAGAAAGCTCGACCGTCTATCATATTGCCTACATAAATGGCGAATAGAAATTTTCACGTCAAAAATAAATCATCAGATTTCATTCAAAGAAGTCTGAGGCTCAAGCTATGATAGAATCTATTCGTATTCCCACAAACGGGAGCAAGGTTTGGACAACAGGAGCAACTTTAGGTCACCTACGTTTTTCAAGTATTTTAAATCTCCTGCACCCGCCAGTTGCGAGTTATCTTATCCTTGATGTGTGAGTGGAGACTTTCCCGGCGTAGTGATGAAATATAATCTTCACGGGTGTTCAGCCGGATGGTGTCAAAGTAACACGACGTTTCGACAGCAAGCTCGGCTGTCTTCATCAGGTATCAGTGTCTGCTGGCTGTCATAAGCTGGCTGTCACCGCGTCGACTGACTTAGCTGCAGCCAGGCAGCAGCAGCAGCCAGAGCATTTTCTGCTTGTACTTTTTTCAAGCAGTTGTTGTGGAGGTTGTTGTCTATTGACATTTCCTCCTATTTGTTAGTGTTTTGTGTCTTTGCTTCTGGTTTGCCTTTATCTTTGCTCCTTATTTATTTTATGTTGCTTCTAGGATTGCTAATGGTCTTTTGTGTTTGTCATAAGCTGTATTATATTTACCAAGACTAGCGATGAGGGGGTTTGTTGACTTCGCTGCTGTTCTGTAGAACTTTTTGGTGATGTTCTTTATTCTTTCAGCGAGTAGTGGGATGCCTGCAGCTGTGTGCAGGTCTATTGTAGAGAACAGGGTTGGTACATGGAGAGCCCTCCGCAACGCCCTGTTTTGCATAGTTTGTAGTCTGGCCAGGGAGGTTTTGGAGGCGTACCCCCACACCGGGCATGCATATTCAATAACTGGTCTGACCAGACTGCAGAAGATGTTTACGCCAATATTGGGAGCCAACGTGCTATCCCTGTTGACGACAGGGTATAATTGCTGGAGACGAGCTGCTACTCGACGTCGGAGATCTTCAATATGCCGAGACCATGTCAGTCGCTTGTCCAACGTCACCCCTAGGTATTTTACCGTGGGTGACCATTCAGTTTCTTCACCATTAAGTTTGAGTGTTGGGGAAGGATCTCGTCGAGGAGTGCGTTTCCCCATGCGCCTCGTCAACATGATTGCTTGGGTTTTTGATGCATTTAATGTAATTCTCCATCTTCTCGCCCATGCTAGGGTTTGCTGGAGAACTTCCTGCAGCCTGCGAATTGCGGCTGCTTTAGACCTGTGGGCGATAAAGAAGGCAGTATCGTCTACATAAAGTGCTGTTCGTACTGATGCTGGTGCTGGAATATCTGCTGTGTACAAACTGTACAGCACCGGTCCCAGCACAAAACCTTGCGGGACGCCTGCATTTATGGGTCGTCGAGTTGAGAGGGCGTCTCCCACTTTGACCCGGAAGGTCCTTCCGCATAGGTAGCTGCGCAGCAGTTTGACGAGCGGTCCAGGGATTCCTTGTTGGTAAAGTTTATAGAGTAGTCCTTTATGCCAAACGGCATCAAAGGCTCCCGCAACGTCTAGCAAGACGAGTGGGCAGTATGCACGATAGTTGAAGGCTGTAGTTGCTCTCTCAACAATCCGCATGATTTGCTGGGTCGTCGAATGCCCTTTTTGGAATCCAAATTGAAATTCTGGTATTAGATCTTCTTCCTGAATATGCTGATTTAGTCTTTTCACTAAGAGTCTTTCGAAGACTTTACTTAGCGCCGGCAGAAGGCTTATGGGACGGTAGTTCTGCGGGAAACTGCCATTCTTGCCGGGCTTCTGTATAGCGATGACGACTGCCTCCTCCAGCAACGAGGAAATTTTGCGTGCGTAATACGGAGTTGAATAGATCCGCTAGCAGTGAGATGGCTTCTGACGGGAGGTTTTTTAGAATTTGGTTTCCTATTTTATCCTTGCCGGGAGCTTTTCTCAAGTGCAGTCTTTTAATAGTGTGTTTAATCTCCTCTTCGGAAATTTCCTCAATTTGGTGTTGGTCTTCCACCTCCAAGAATCTTGCCAGTCGTTGGTGGACCTCAGCAGTTTGTTGTTCGTCTTCTTCCTCCGCAGGCCTAAACTGTCGCTCTAAATGGAGCTAGGGAGGCTAGTCTGGCTAGTCTGGCTGATCACTCCCTGTTTCGATGATCGTTTAGTGCGGCTTTGAGCTCACGTTGTAAGCGGTTTAGCAGGCACCTGGTGTGTGGTTGCCGAGTCAGTTTCCACTCCTTTGCTACTTTATTCTTGTTTCTGATCTGCGCAACCAGCTCGGGAGGTAGTTGTCGAGAATGCTCTTTCGGTCCAGATGGGGGTGTTGAATTCTTAGCTGCCTGGAGGACTGTTGTAGTAAATTGTTTCAGTGTGGTCTCGGTATTGAGTAGGTTGATTTCGCGGTGTGGTTGGATGGTAGATCTCATAATCTCTCTGAAGCTGTCCCAGTCTGTCTTGTTATAATTGACTGGGCTCGCTTGATGTTGCAGTCGCATTCCGACATCAATTTGAACCATTACTGGTGAATGATCTGAGGACAGTCTATTTATGGTGTTTGAGGTTATAAATCCGATGATGCCTCTGGACATGGTAATGTCTAGGACGTCCGCGCGACCACCATTGCAGGGAAAGTGTGTTGGCTCTTCGGGACCCCAGACCTGGAAGTTGTGTCTCTGTGAGAGCCGGTAAAGCTGATTTCCCGCTAGGTTTGTTGCTCGAGACTTCCATTCGGGATGTTTGGCATTCAAATTCCCTCCGATGATGAGCTTGCCCCTGATATTTAGTAGGTTCAGGATATCTCCTTCAACCATTTGGCGACGTGGTGGTCTGTAGGCGGCAATTATAGTGATGGGTCCCATGGTTGTACTTATTTGTATGGCACAAGCTTCTAGTTGCTGCTTCGGTGGTGGAGGTGACTCGTGGTGCGGGATGCCACGTTTGATAAAGATGGCCACTCCACCGCCGGCTGTTGGTCTATCTTTGTGGTAGCAGTTATAGTTTGCAACACTGGCTCTGAGGCCCGGCTTTAAGTGCGTTTCTGTAACAAGACAGATATCAACGTTTTCGTCTCTTAAGAATTGGCTAAATTAACCGAGCTGCTGGAATATGCCGCATGCATTCCAAACGCATATAGACATTTGTCAATATGGGTTCTCTCCATGATGGTACTGGTTTTCATCTGGCTTGTCAGCTCTATGGGCTGTCGTAACTGCAGCCTTAATATCTGCTGCAAGTTGGTCGAATTTCGTTAGTAGCGATGTGAGCATTGTGAGCAGTGAGCCAACAGTGTTTAGTAGTAGCTCCATATTTCCTCCTTCGTTATTTGGTTCAGAGGTTGGGCGATATTGGTGATGTTGACCGCTGTAGGAGCTTGAACTGTGGATCTCTGCCGCTGAAGGCAAGTTTGCTTCTTGTGGTTGTTGTGTCCCTTTGATTCCTTCCGAATAGGAGTTCGGCGGGCAGGAACCTGCAGCCTGTTGAATGGCGCTTTTCTTGCGGGGGTTAGGTGAAGTTTTTTCCGGTTGCTGACGTTTGGTAGATTTCTGTGTCGATTTATTAGAGATCTGTGCTTTACTGCTCTGTTGTGGCTGGCTAGTTTTTTTCTGCTGGTCTTTGTGTTTTTCTGGAGGCTCTTGAGGTACGCCAGAATTTTGCTTCTTCTGTGCGTTGCGCTTTTCTTGTGCGGCTGCTGCCTGCTCAGCAGCTATGCCGCGTTGTCTTTCGCGGGCTCTCTTAAAGGCTATGCAGCCTTTGTAGCTCGCCACGTGCTGTTCTCCACAGTTTGCGCATTTTGGAGGGCCTTCGCCTTTTTTGAGAAGGCAGTCGTTTGATAAGTGCGCTCCTGCACACTTAACGCAGATTGGCGGCATGTTACAGTGTCTCGCCACGTGTCCCAGGGCTTGACAATTGAAACACTGTATTGGTCCATTTGATGATCGTTGTTTCTCCACAGCTATGCACACAGACATGAAGAACTCGAGCGAGAATATTTTCCTATTTTGAGGTCTGTCCGGGAGGACTACTAAGAAGAGCGGCATGAGCTCAGATCTTCCTGGTCTCTTGAGTCTTGTAACTGTTTGTATGTCAAAACCAATGTCTTCCAGCTCCTCCTTAAGGTCCGCTGTCGGCATGTTAGCTGGAAGTCCTCGTAATACTATTTTGAGTAGCTTTTCTGCTGCAGAGGGAAAAGTGTAATATGGGACACTTCCCCTCTGCAGCGCCGCTGTTACTGCCAGGTAATCTTCCGTGGAGAGGAAGGTCAGCTTAACCTTGTCTCCTCCGGCCGATTTTGCTTGAAATGGTTTCCCTTGAAGTACAGTTTTTACCATCTGGTATAGCTCCTTGTAGGTATTTGGATACTGCACCACAATAGGTGGAAGCTGCTGCTGCTGCCTTTGCTGTTGATGCTGTTGATGCTGTTGATGCTGCTGCTGCTGTTGTTGGTGCTGCTGACGCTGCTGCAGTTGTTGTTGTTGCTGCTCCTGTTGATGCTGTTGCGGTTGCTGTTGATGCTGCTGCTGCAGTTGATGTTGTTGTTGCTGGGGAGCATCTTCACCGTTTAGTATTTCGTACAGGTTGCTGATCTCCATCCTGGCTGGGTCCAGTGATGATGGGGGTTTACAGGTTCGCCTAGCTAGGACGAATCCGTCTCTGTCTGGCTGTGTTCCTCTGTTCTTGGTTGACGATGTTGTTTTCTTTGGTGCAGTTTGTGCTTCAAGGCTGGGGAGTCCCGACGCCTTCTTCTTTGTGGTTTTCTTGTTCTTGCTGGTTGTCGATAGTTGGGAAACCGGGACGCTGATTTTTGCTTTGGCTCCTCTTGCTTCGTTTCTTGGCTGCTTAGACTTTCCTGCGAGTAGCGGGGACGTACATCTCTTAGTAGCCCGGTTGTCTGATGATCCTTGGGTAGCCTGGGTCATCGACAGCTGAGCTTGAATATTTCCATCAGTGTCCATGTTCTGGTCCGTGGAAGTTAGCGGAGTCGTCATCTGCTGTGGCTGTGGTTTTCCAATTGTGTCCGTAGCATGATCCATTTCCGTTTCGAAAGTAGTCAGCAAGTCCGTGATTTCGGCCGGTAAATCCGACAACGCGAGTGCGTTTGGGCCGCCTGACGCGGAAGCACGGTGGATGTTTTCCTGCTCGGAGTGCGGTGTCCGTGGCCTGGTCATCAATATAGCCGCTGCTGTCGCCGGCAAAGCCGAGTGCACTGGGGCACTCAACCCGCCTGGCGCGACAGTGCGGCGAGCACTTTCCTCATCGCACATCTGAACGTTCCTGATGCCAACTCGGAACTGACTGACTGACTTAGCGGAGTATTAATACCAATAATAATAATAATAGTAAAACACCTATTGTGCATGTTCAACGTGTAGTTCCTTGAGTCTTCGGCGATTTTTTTTTCCTTGTCCATGATGCATTCAACATACCTTAATTTGGAGATACGGTATGTAATGAAATAAAGAAGATATTAAAAAAATTCTTTACTTTCGATTTGTCTCTTCGAGTTGCGGTAGAATCTGTCATCGAATTTGGCTTTGCAGAAATTTTCTTCTGGTCAGGCCGCATTTCGACCTAACAATCTCACTTTTAAGAACTAAAAATTTTTTCCTTCCTTTCGATTTATCTCGTCGAGTTATATAAGAATATATCACCAAAATGCGGTGCTGCTATGGTTATCGTCGAATCCCCGCTTCAGCGAATACAGAAAAATATTTCAACCTGAATGGGACGATAGTTTACGACTGTCTTAGAAAATATGATCAAAATAATTTTTTAGCTACACAAAAACTTATATTAACAACATTACTGCCGAAAGAAATAGCGTCGAACGAATGTGAACAGACTTTAATTTTAACTGACCCAGCGCGGCAAAAACTAATTGTAGAAATCTCTCAAGGATTTTTTTAAGTAGTAAATACATAACGATTAAATACTACACAGCAACAGTCATATTAAGCACAGTTTAGAAGATACTTCAATGAAATATTCGAAATGACTCAAAATGTAGACCCGCTGATTAAAATCACAAATTACTGATCTGTATTAAGGAAAACGCTACATAACACACAAGCTTCTAAAATATCATATATTCTAATATTTTATCGTAATATGTTTTTATGTATAACGTAATAGATACACTTACTTGAACGTTTTGACATTCTGGAATTCTGCTGAGCTGAAATCGCAGCTTGAGCAAAAAACATTCCAAGTATCATCACGCCAATTCTGGGTAAATTAGAGCTATTTGCCTTGATAAAACCAACTTCCATTGCGAGTATAAGAAGAACAATTGTTTTACAACCGGCACTGAAACCTTAACAACTTAAATATAAGCGACGAAAAGATGGTCTACGCATGAAAATACACAGCAGCTAAACAGCGCGAGCTGAACACTGACGTCATGTGCTCCGATTGGTGTTTCGTGTCACGTGAGTATTAGCTGTCTTTTTACATTTTTATTTTATTAAAAATAGTATATTTTTAACTCCTATCTAAAATATGAAGTTGATTTTCGGTATCCTTACAACTTACTCTATCAGAATAAATTAAGGTTTCATGGTTTCATAGTTAGTGTCAAGTACCCCATTTCGGCATACCAGTTGTCCTATTGTTATGCTAATTAAGGACCACCCATGGAGTGCCTAACCTAACTTTGGAAGACGCAATTTTCCTATTGTTATGCTAATTTTGGAACAGGTATTCCTAACCTAAGTTTGAGGACACATTGACAAGGTATATCCATGGTAACAACTTGATGGATTGTGCAGCAGATGCTCCGGATAAAACTGGCTTACCCATACCACGACTTCTCCCACAGTGCGTGCTGACCACAGATTGATGGATTGTGGAGCAGGTGTTCCCATATACAGCAGGCTTACCGCCACTACTTGAGGAAGCAGGACTAGACCTTTTTACCGCCCGACTGGTCTGCTAGCATAAGCCTTTAGACAGGGCCCGTCAAGAACTGCTGTTCTCGTGGGTGTATCTGCTCAACGCTGGTGATTCAAAACGTTTCACGATAGGTTTATGGTCAAAGCACGATTTTGAACCAATTGTGGTGTTCGGAAAAATTATAATAAAATTAAGAATGGAATGGCTGATCCAAGAATTAGATATGGTGTGCAATTTGTTCAACAGAGCCTGCGTCGAGACCGACGATCCACTCGACGTGCAGTCTGTCTCGTGACAAGCAGTTGCCGGGGTTAAAACAATATGTTTTTTCCTCAATGATGATCCTGCAAGTGGCGTCTTCTTCGGTGATTCGACTTAGAAGAAACTCATCAACGCCCAGCCTACAGTAACTGGCGCCTTGACCATCAAGTAAAGGTGAGGATAGCTAGTTGAAAGCTAATACACAGAATTCGTGGACATTTTAGCTGGTAAAGTGCTACAAGACTATCGAATGGCCATGGTGCAAAAACTGCTTGATATACTGTATATTTATTAATGATGTTTATGGGGCTCAAGTGACAAACAGTTCAACATTGGATTACTAAAACAAGAACTTACTGCATACAAAAATTTTCTGGTATTGCCTGATGTTAATAATATAGTATATAAGAATTACCACCCCGGATATGATGTTTGTGGACATTAAGTGCAAAAACTGATGTGAAAATGTGGTTAGAGCAAATGAAAATTTACTAGTTTTACTACATTTGGATGTGAAAAGTAGAAATAAAAATTCATTGTATTTGATTTGATTTTTTTATATCACCCACCAATGGGCAGTTAAAAATACATTTTTAACAGCATATACAGCATTAAAAAATAAATGTCCTTTACAAAGTTTTATCAAGCCTGCCTCAGTAACGTAAGTGCTATAGTACTAGCACCGCGTAACGAAGGTCACCGGTTCGAGTCGGCCGCGGGCATGGGTTATTAAGTGTTCTGTCTATGAATGTCATGTGAGTCATGCGCCTCATGGTGTGTGTCTAATTAGCTGGAATAAAAATTCATCTGGCTGGCTGTATGGCAGAAAGCCATTAAAACATTTTAGTATCAAATTAGTTTTCTTGAGTTCTCATAGAAGGTGGACTTTCTTCCGGATCATCTTCTGGAACCAAAGAGCCCTCTACTGTTCTTTAAGAGGTATAATTGCATCATCTTCAATGGTGATGAGTGTTGAATATTACATAGTTTGCTCAAGGTTACACCGGTAGCATTCCAGGTTAAGAACATGAAAATAAAGTCCGTCTGTCGTCTTGAAACCCTATGCGTCCAGGAAGATGGTCTTCATGATAATGAATGGCGGTGAATGTGCTATCCTGTTTCACATGACCTTCCACACACAACAGTCGTTAGTGGTGTGAATTCCACAACACAGGTGGTGAAGTATCAGGCAGAGGTGTAAGCAGGAAAATTTTTGCTTCTATTAAACTCCCAGGCGAATATCTACAGGTCCAGTCTTAACTGTTTCATTTTGTTGTGAACAGTCAATAACGGCAATAGGTGCAGTAGCGACAAATTCTTCACGTTTTAGTAGTGGCAAAGAATGATATCGTTCATAGTAAGACTGTTGGAATCTTGCAAATTTGTCATAAAGCACTGTGGTTCATGTTCTCGTACAGGTATGCAACGTCATTTAGGAATACTTTGACATTAATGAGATTGCAATGGTCAAACTTGGCTGCACTTTTTTAAATTTAATTTAATTGCAAAGGACCACAGGCTCCGGTGGCAATTTCCCTACACCCCCATCTTCCCTCTATCATGCAGCCACCTACATTTGCCCTCTACAAATTTTATCTTTAAATTCTTTCAACGTTTTCGGTAAATTATTCATCATTTCTCTTGTTACCACATTCCAATCCCTGACACCCTCACCTAAAAAAGAGAAACTTCCCACACCCTTGTGCCTGAAATCGAGTGCCAGCTTATGGTCATGGTTATCGTTTCCCTTCCATGCACTACTTGTCATACCTACTCCAATATCTTTCCATGCCTCCTCACCAGTATACGCCCTGTACAATCCCATGACCCTCCTCATCTTCCTGCTGTCTTGCAATGAATCCCAGTTCAGCTGCTTTATCATATCCGTCACTGATTGCATTCTGCGATAATTCCCAGAAACAAATATAGCAGCTCTCACTTGTTTCCGCGTTGCGCTTCCAGTTTGTTTGTAATCCAGAAACCATGAACCTAGGATTCTCCAGTTGCGTTGATCTCTTCAAAGATCAAATTTGTGTCTTACTTATAGGAAGCAATGCATATTCAAGTAGATCCCAAGTTCTGAAATGAATACATAGATGATTCTCACAGTTTACAATTTTAAGCAATACAAGTTTCTCCCATTCTCCTACTTACAAATGAGACATCACCCATGCGAGTTTACTAATAATGAATTTACATCTTTAGGGATTTGGATTTATTTTTATGTATGATTTTTTTTCGTACCTAGCACAAATTAGTACCCTAGGATTCTCCAGTAGCGTTGATCTCTTCAAAGATCAAATTTGTGTCTTACTTATAGGAAGCAATGCATATTCAAGTAGATCCCATGTTCTGAAATGAATACATAGATGATTCTCACTGTTTACAATTTTAAGCAATACAAGTTTCTCCCATTCTCCTACTTACAAATGAGACATCACCCATGCGAGTTTACTAATAATGAATTTACATCTTTAGGGATTTGGATTGATTTTTATGTATGATTTTTTTTCGTACCTAGCACAAATTAGTACCAGATCTTGTTTTTCATTTGCAAGTATCCTTTTAAAGTCTTCACAAAAACCCAAAAGCATACTAAACGGAATAAATACATCGAAGTAGCCATTTTCAAGATCTCGCGTACCCCATGCTGCGTTGCTTAACACGCCAATTTGTAGAGGATCACCAGAAATAAGGGTCTTGATTGTGCTTTTGATGCCGAATTTTCTATTTCGTTGATTTTAATTCCATTAAGTTCTAACCGAATTTCCTCAAATGCTGGATGTGAGAAGTTAATTTGTAGTTCCTGCTCCATCTGATTTGATAAATCTTCCATCAATGTGCAAGTAACTTTCGCCTGGCAGTATAAATTATATGTATCTTGGTTCTGAATAGGTATCCAAATGTAATCGTTATTATTAAATGTGGTTAGCGGATGGGACTGAATTGATGACTAAAAAACTGTTTGCGCCTCACTGACTAATCAGGTTCCACAATGGATGTTATATCAAGTACCTCAACCATTTTTTACAATATAATCTAACGACTGTATGAGGAGCAGATTAGCAGGAGTTAACCGTTTCACTACTTACAACAGTTTCAGTCTGCCACTTCTTATTATAACAAGCACCCATTCTTTACATGTAGTCTCAGAGTAATGATTTTTCCTCTGAAATCCACTAAATTGCTGTCCTGGTCGACAACCTTAAAGTTAATGTTGCTGAGTGTTTTCACTGTGATGGGGAAATAGTTCACATTAGCAGGTACTTCTACAATCTTGTACCTGGCGGTACTGTTGGGAAAAGCTCGTGTAGTATACATCCCAGCTTATCGTTGACGTAGTTTCCAGTACATATTTTGCACTCTATACATATGGCATTAACTTTGAATATATGCACAGTGCAGTCTGAGGTATGAAATCCATGTTTTAATACACGTTTCGAAAATCCGGGGTGCAATCCAATTGAGTTTGGTTTAATGAAGTCTATTTCCACCAGTGTCTGTATCTCACAATTGAGTGAATTGATATTTGTGTAATAACCAGCTTCTCGTTATTTGTGAGCCAAGCCAAATAACTTGCCAAATCGTCAATGTCGAACTATCCTGTGGGTATATCTATCACTTTATTCTTCGAGTAATAAAATTTACAATTTGACTCCTCAATGTTGGGAATCGAATTGCATGTTTGAAAGTCAACCAAGGCGACTATAAACTCACTTTGGCTCAAATCTATTGGTCGAAAGTAATCACAGCTGTAAACGAATTTGTGCCGTCAAGCAGAGTATCACAGACATGTGTTACCCTGTTTAAGGTTCTTGCAAGACTGATGTTATATATTTTGATACAGGAATTTTAAGCACAAATGTTTATATATCTGTTTACCAAATTTCTGGTGTCGTCGCACATTGCACAGTATTTTGTTGCCTGCAAAGAACCGTTGCAATTCTAGCAGTGGAGGTAAGTCACCAAAACGGTCGAAATATGTCACTACACCATCCTTGTACTTCATATACGCAAACCAGTGTGCTCCAGCATTTTCGGCACTGTTCAAGTTCACGATTCCACAGTCATGTTCACGAATTTTTTGAGGAAATACAACGCGCATGACGATGCCACGAAAATGATTTATACACAAATGCTTTACATGTCTATGTATATAATCATCTGTCAACGGCTGCACTGATTTTTTTCCCTTCTTTAATTCTGATCCATCTTTGCAGTATGATTTTAAATAAAGTCCTTTACATCTCATTGCAATTGCTTCCATGTTTTCATTGTGCTGTTTCCGTTCAGTAAACTGCTTTTTTGCTTCTTTAGCACCAATCTTCTTTAGCTTCTACTTTTTAATGCCTGGCCTCAGCTTTAACTTAGCATGAACAGCACCGTTAAATAGAAACGCAGCTGCTCATTCAACAAACTTCTAACCTATGGCCCTAATTCTTTTTGAAGCCCTTCGTCTTCCTTGTAATCGACTGACTGATAGACAGATGCATCCAGTAAGTATAAAAACATTATCTTGTCATGCCAAAAGGCTGCACGGTGGTTGAGCAACACCATCACCTGAACTGTGAACAATTAAGTTCGTAACCATGTGTAACCTTCTGGTATCTATAATATTAATTAACCTGTTCGCCACGCATTCGTAATAAATCCCCAAATGCGAAGGGTAATATAAGTAAAGTCACATAACACAGTTTGAGAATAGCAAAATACTTATATTCTTGATAATAGTTCACTCGTAAATTGTCGGTACCAGATAAGTAAATAAAGAATCGAACAACAGTTTCTTTGAACATTGCAGATTAAGCACAATTCTACGAGAAGACAAAAACTCACAATTTGCCTAAACCGCTACCGCATGGAACAATTTGCTCCTCTAACTAGCGCGGAGTTGCGCGATCACTTCCCGGCGTAAGAATGAAACCAGAGTAAGACTACATATTACGAAGTTACAACTTTGAAAATCTAGCGCTGAGTGAGACAATGTGAGCTTGCTGCAAGGTCTTTTATAGACTTCTCAGAGCCTATGACGTCAGCAAATTTTTCTTTAATTAATATCTCTAAAAGTACTAAATAGTTTAACTTGAAATTTTCACAAGGACTTTCTATCGTCATGTTCTATCTGTTTTAATTTAATTTGACATTCAAAAGGGTTTCTGTAATCTTAAAAGTCATCACATAACCAACTTGGCGGAATTTTTACGCGCTCCAGCAACAATTAACGACAATCTATCTTTAAAAACTTAATTATTCTGACGAATGCTTAAACTTTTTACCAAAAACATTATATATTCCTAATCGTCTCAATTTGGGCTATCTACTGATATCAATTTCAAATTAATATTGCTTTAATTAAAAAGTTCATTTTTCTCTTAATTAAAACTGCTAATTAAACTTTTCCAAATTATTTAATTTTACTACCAAAATATCGGAAACAATGCTGACTATAACTGGTGATAAACGTTGAATTGTAGCTTTACTCGATTCAAAGATATTTCAAATCTTAAATTTTTACTTTTCTAATCGCGTGTTTCAAAACGTGAACAAACCGGAATATCTCTTCAAATAAACGTTTCGCGATATGATAAATACACTTTAAAATAATTTTTATGGTGAATTGTCACTGTGGGAAAGATTACAGGAAAATTCCTTCAAGTTGACAATTACTCTTCTCGAAATTTCGAAGTCCAACATAATCAACTTTACAATCGATCTATAGAATATTTTACTACTGGGGATAGCTAGTGGGAGTGCTTTTGGTGAACTTAAAAGTACTTTACAATCTCTAAACTTGGCTTGACTATCAGTCGGGTTCCGTTCCTCTCCCCATGATGAAATATGTGTATTGGGACGATCCGAATGAGCCTGTTGAAAGTTTGAAGTTATTATCTGCAGGATATATAGAACGCTCCGATGAAATTCTATTGGTGAATGAAGAACTTCGTGAGGGAGTTATAATCTTGTAATATGAATCAGGATGTAGAAGAACTTCATAGACCAGCAAGAAGGTATTTCCCAAGACGGTGTGTTATAATCAAAGGTCATGACGATCTGTGTCAAGCACATTTTGTGGAAATGATCCCAAATTCTTGTAAATATAGCGGCTATAAGTATATATTGATGGTTATTGATACTTATTCAAAGTTTTACGTGGGCTCTGCCTCTCAAGAACAAGATGACAAATATAGCCGCAGACGCTATGAAGAAAATATTATTTGGTGACCGTGTTCCTAAAAAAATTACATACTGACAACGGAAAGGAGTTTTACAATTCAAAGCTTAAGACAATCTTGACTTGCGATGGAATTACTCACTACTCAACGTATACTCATATTAAAGAATCAACATGTCACGTGGGTGTGATTGGCATAGTGGAAACCTTTAGTTTCACACCTAATATGACAGAGCTGAGGGAGGGGACTGTCGTTGGTTCTTGCTTGGCACCTGTTCGAGAGCTGTCTGCGGCCATATTGCAAGGAAAGTAGCTGAGCCTTAGCTACTGAGAAACTGCAGGCACTACATAAGCTCGCTGATTGGTACTAAGCCATTTATGCAAATATTCTCATACATCTTTATTTATGGAGAAGTGACTTATCTCTTAAGAATGATAATAACACATGCGAATAACTATTGGTTTATTATAGTTGAAGGTAGATTAGCATACACGTTACATCATTGGCTGAATTAATAAAAGGAATTAGTTGTTACTAGCAATGCTCTGTACTGATAGGCTAATATTCATTTATACACCACTGGTGATTTATTAATGGCTTTGCGCTATACTGATTGGTTAATATTTAATTATATTCCACTGGTGGATTGACTGTAGTTCATGGAACATTAAACCCTATTGAAATGAGCGACTACCGGCGATTGGGCTAAGTTCTTATTCGGAGGTTGAAATACTGTTATGAATACAAACACGCGAGCAGTGGATCAAGCAAGCTTCAAGTGCCTGTAAGGTGATGGTAATGGATGATCTTGGATGTTGTCGAGGCCGGAAATGGAAATGGACTGTCTCGCGCAAGGTACAACTAGTCTGCAGGAAAACTCGTTAAGGATTCTGGTGGGGTTAAAAGGTACTTTTAATTGGCTCACTGAAAGCTAAAATGGGGACGGTGAAGGCGAAGTTTAATGCAAAAAGTGGGGACAGCATAGTGTGGTGATTTCCACGCTGACATAAGCTCAGCGAAGCTATTCTATATGCCGTGGGTACCTTCTTGTAAGCACTCCCACACAGTCGGGAAACTGCTGTGCTGCGCGAGTAGCTGTAATTTCAGCATTGGGTAGCTTCCGATAAGAAACTGGTCTAACGCGGTCGTAAGCAAAGTACTAAGTTACAGGCGTGGGGACCCGGGCTAGCCAACTGCTTAACTCGAGACCTTGTATTTCGTTGCAAAAGATAATGCTGCTGCAGCTTGAGATCTGGCTCGCTGGTACGATTGGTTGTGAATGGGAACTACGATGAGTTTGAATAAAGGCTTCAAATCTATACCCTATACCTTAGAATATGCAAACCCGTGACAGACAGTCGAACGAGTCAACAAAACTATCAAGAATGCAATGTGACAGGAATTCAGATTTGATTCACATCGATAGATTGAACTTCTTCCTCAGTTAATGGCTAATTACAATAACAAGTGGCACAGTATCATTCAGAAAACCATGTGATAATAAAGACAACTCACAAATTTCAAGTGTGTTGTCATATTAAGATTACAACTCCCGGAAAATTCAAAATATGTGACCATGTCAGAATCAGCAGATTTAAAGAAAAGTTTGAGAAATGCTACTTATCAACATGGTCAACTGAAGTTGTTAGCTTTATTAAAGAATAATAAACAAATCCTGTAACTTATTTACTTAAAGATCATCAAGATAAAGATATGTCAGGAGCATTTTATCTGCAAGAATTACGACTAACAAAACTTAAAAGTATATTTTTGGCTGAAAGAGTGATAAAGAGAAGGAAAAATATGGTTTTTATGAAGTGGATGGTTTTGATAATTCTCATAACACTTAGACTCATAAAAATATTTATTTAGAATTTAAAAATGGAAATTATTCCTTAGTAAAAAACTTATATTTCTAACAATGATGTTTTTTTCGTGAATAACCTTTACACAAAGCAATCATACGGTGAATATAACAGCAATAATTTTTCTATAGACTTATTATATTTTTACAGAGCACATTGCTCAGCAATATACACTTGACATCATTTCACACACTCAGCATAGCAGCAGTATATACCCAGCAGGGAATTTTACAATGTTATTTTTTTTTTAGTTGAATCTATACACAGCCAAACACGCTATTTACTGTATTGATTTTTCTGTACTCTTACATTACAGGTGAAGAAACTTACATCCCATGAACAGTAATGATTTTTTGTCAGTTTACCTATTACATTTTAAAAATTTTTCGGGCTATGTACAGCATTGATTTTCTACACATTAATGGACTCGATACAAACCAATAGTGCACTGCTAAATAATTAACTTTGCATGGAATCTTATTTTCTTTAAGTATATACATCAATTTTAAAGAAATTGTTTTTAAGTACGTACAGCATCACAAGGAAGTTACATATTTACAGCTGCCTATTTAGAGCATCCTAAGCAGTGCACTATTCATGTATACAAACTAGATACACAGATAAACGGTATACATTTGGTGGAGGACTCCATGTATCATAAGTTTGCAATAAACTTTCAAAAACTGCGTAAACGACGCCGGGTACACGCTGTTGGTCTACAAAATTCTTAAGCTTTAAGGACTTATCGTCGTCAACGGGTAAATCTACTCCAACAGGATCTATATTTGCGCAATCGATCATGTGATATCTTTGCTACTGAAATGTTGTAGTCGTCTATCACAAATAAACACTGCACCCTTAAGCAAACTTAATGAAGAACTAACTAGTCGCGACAAGTCGTAAACCTAGCAGTAATGGAATTTTGTAAAACCGTCAATAATCATCAACATATTTATCTGCCTTGTGATAGAGGTCCCCGGCATCTACATGTTTACCGTCAACTATATCCAGACCAAAAACACGGAATAGTCTGCCTTTTGCCACTCTAATTTGGAAATGGCTTACCGGAAACTCAATGCCTGTAAAATCAAAGCACTGGTTGGCAAAGATTCGCCTATAATTACCAATACGTGATGCATGTTGGTTGAGCGCCTTTACTTGAGCAGCAAGAATGGTCCATAGAAAGCATAAGTCGTCGTCTCTGTTTTCAAGATTGGTAACTTCTCTTTCTATTGATATAATGTTGGCAGAGCAATGAAGGAAGACCCCTTATAGACAGGTTGAAATTTAGAAATGTTAAGGTCAAGAGATATGATGCTATCGAGAGTTTTGCCACTATCCCTTTCTTGAAACTCAATCCATTTTACTCTCAGCTTTGACTTTACATACATTTTACACCCATCCAACAGGGATGTGCTGGCGCGACTTGACGCATTTTAGTGAAAAAACACATATGGTCGGTTTCGAAAATAATTTCCTTCTTTGAATGTGCCAACAAGCGCACCTGAAACTTTACGGATGGTGAGGAATGACTGTCAACAATTTTTGCGACTTTTTTTGATAGAGGATCATAGCAAGCATCAATTTACTTAAGAGGTTCTAGAAAATTTACAGAATTTTAATGCTGCTGGAAAAAATTCAACGTTCAAAAGCACTTTTTCATTAAAGAAATAAAGCATTTTACTGGTAACTCACCCTTCGTTGCTGTGTCGTCGTGGTTGCTTGATGCTGCTCGCTGACTCCTGCTGGCTGGTGGGGTCGACCCCCCCCCCTCCACCATGTTGGTGTAGTTGCGAGAGGACGCTGAGTTGTGACGATATATCGGCGAGGTGCAGCGATATGCCAGTGAGGTATGGGTGGAGGCCTGCTTGGTCCCGCAAAGGCCTCTTATTCCCCATGTCACCACATTGGTGGTTGGCAGGTTCATTCCTGTTTGCGACGGCGGCAGACTCCTCTAAACTAGAATCTGAAACAGAAAAAAAGAAAAATTTTAGTATCATGATGAAAAAGATGAAAAAAATGATATAAGGTTAAGTTGAAATAATCGTTATTAAAGCAGATAATCGTGAATTGTTAAGAAAACAATGATGTACTTACCATTAGCTATATGGTTTTGGTGTGTGGTTGGTGATCTTCTACATCTACATCTATTCTCTGCAAATCACAAATACTGTGGGTGGCAGAGGGTGCTAAGCACCAATCCTAATTCTGTGCATTCCAGTCCCGAACAGAACAAGGAAAGAAGGAATACATAAATATATAAGTACAGCATCTTATTTCTCTAATCTTATCCCTCCTGTCATTGCGACCTAAATAGGTTGGCGGAAGAAGTATTTCGTTGCACTCATTACTTAAAGATTTTCGCATATTCTCCAACAAATTCAAACGAAAACGACTTCGTCTGTCCGCCAAACAATCCCAGCCCAACCCACGAATCAGCTCTGTGACACTTACGTAAGGACTGTAACTAGCAGTCACGAATCGAGCGGCTCTCCTCTGTACTTTCTCTAATGTGTCAATCAATCCCTTGCGATACGGGTCCCAAATTCCACAACAGTATTCCAAATGCGGACACACTACTGTTTTGTTCGCTATTTCCTTTGTATGAGCATTACATCTTCTCAAAATACGTCCTATGAATCGTAGTTTGGAATTAGCTTTGCCCACAACGGAAGTTATGTGCAAGTCCCATTTCATGTTGCTTTGTACTGTTACGCCTAGATACTTCAGGGAATCCACAGTGTCAACAACTGAATTGTTAACTTTGTACTCCTGAGCAAGTGGGGTCTTTTTATTACTTATGTGCATTGTCTTGCACTTTTTTCAGTTAAGTATAAGCTGCCGTTTACGGCACCATTCCGAAATAACATCCAGATCACGCTGAATTTCTAAGCAATCGTTGGAGCACCTCACTTCTCTATAAATAAGTGCATCATCAGCAAAAAATCGCATCCTGCAATTAACGTTGTCACCGAGATCGTTTATAAAAATTAAGAAAAGAAGTGGTCCTATTACACTTCCTTGAAGAACGTCCAAAGTAATATCTAGTTTAGAAGAGGCTTCCCCGTTTACATACTGTGATCGACCAGTTAGAAAATCGCGTATCCATTCCCAAATCAGATCAGATATTCCGTACGCTCGGATCTTCCCTAAAAGTCGGTTGTGTGGTACAGAGTCAAAAGCTTTCTGGAAATCCAAGAAAATAGCATCAACTTGTGATCCTGCATCAATAACTTACATTACATCATGCGAAAATAGAGGCAGTTGAGTTTCACATGATCGGTTCTTCCGAAATCCGTTTTGGTATGCTATAAGTAACTCGTTTTCATCTAGAAACTTCATAACGTTAGAGCATATGACATGCTTCAGAATTCTACTGCAAACAGATGTTAGAGATACTGGTCGATAATTCCTAGGATCTCTCCGATCTCCTTTCTTGAAAACGGGAATCACCTTCGCTATTTTCCAGTCAGAAGTTACTTTTCTTTCCTCTAAAGATTTACGAAATATATCTGAAAGAAATGGTTCTATTTCTTCCGCAACATGGTTTCAGGCAAGGATATTCATGCGAATCTCAGTTGGTAGGATATATGCAAGATATTTCAGATGAAATGGACAAGGGAGGCCAAATTGATAGTGTAGCACTAGATCTGTCTAAGGCGTTTGACAGAGTAAGCCATAAAATGGTAGTAAATAAGGTAAAAACCATTGGAGTGGATAAGAAAGTGATTTGCTGGGTAGAAGAATTTTTAAAAGGTAGAAAACAGAAAGTTAGGGTAGGAAATGTAGTATCAAAAGAAGTGGAAGTAAAAATGGGTGTGCCACAGGGTAGCGTATTGGGACCATTGCTATTCATTATTCTAATGAATAATTGTGTTGCCTGTTTACTATCTGAAATTAGATTGTTTGCAGATGACATAATGCTGTATAAAAGAATCAAAACGATAGAGGATTGTAAACAGTTGCAGGGTGATCTGGACAGGATATCTAATTGGGTTAGTAAACATGAAATGAAGATAAATGCAAAGAAGAGTCAGCTTATTAGATACACAAATAAAAAACAAAAGGTTAATTATGAATATAAGGTGGGGAAAGAATTGCTTGCTGAAGACTTGAAATGCAAATATCTTGGAATTACTTTTGATAACAAACTTAACTGGGCAGGACACATAGGACAGGTGGTAGGAAAAGGTTTCAGAGTTCTGCACTTGTTGGAGAGAGTTATGAGGGGATGTACGAGAGAAGTCAAGGAATTGGGTTACAAAACTTTGGTCAGACCATTGCTCGAATATGGTAGTGTAGTATGGGACCCTCATTTTACGTATCAAATACAGGAGTTGGAGAGGGTGCAAAGAAGGGCTGCTAGATTTGTTACTGGAAATTATCGCAGAATGCAATCAGTGACGGATATGATAAAGGAGCTGGAATGGGATTCATTGCAAGACAGGAGGAGGATGAGGAGGGTCATGGGAGTGTACAGGGCATATACTGGTGATGAGGCATGGAAAGATATTGCAGTAGGTATGAAAAGTAGTGCATGGAAGGGAAAAGATGACCATGACCACAAGCTGGCACTCGATTTCAGGCACAAGGGTGTAGGAAGATTCTCTTTTTTAGGTAAGGGTGTCAGGGATTGGAATGAGTTACCAAGAGAAACGATGAATAATTTACCGAAAACTTTGAAGGAATTTAAAGAAAAAATTTGTAGAGGGCAAATGTAGGTGGGTGCAGGATAGGGGGAAGATAGCTGTGTAGGGAAATTGCCACCGGAGCCTGTGCTCCATTGCAATTAAATTAAATTAAATTAAATTCCGAAAATACTCTTACTGGTATACCATCGGGACCCTGCGCTTTCCCATACTTCAGGAGCTTTAATTGCTTTATGATACCTACACTATCAATTTGTACTGGATCCATCTCAACTTCAACACGCCGTGGAAAAACGGGAATGTTTTCCATGTTATCGTCAGTGAAGGAATTTTTAAATTCGGCGTTATATACGGTAGCCTTGTCGTGGCTGTCATCAACTTCCCGACCGTCTTGTAGTAGAACTGGGATATTGTTGTAACAACCACCTATTTTTGTTACATACAACCAAAATTTCTTTGGATTTTCAATGAGGCTCTTGGAAAGTGAGTTGCATCGAAAGTCATTAAAGGCCTCGCGTATCGTATTCTTGACCTGTCCTCTTCTCTCAGCTAGCTTTTCTAAATCACTCCTATACATCATCCTTCTTGAGCGTTCATGAATCTTCCTTTGCTTTTCATGTAACCTTTTAACTTCACGCATACACCACGGGGGATCGTTTCGTCCCTGATTGTCCTTTTCGGTATATGTAAGTCCATACCTTCCCTGACTATATTCATGAATCGAAGCCACAGCTCTTCAACCGACCCTATTCCTTCTATAAAGGTAATGTAATTATCCCTCAACAACGTTCTTAAACTCTCCTTTGGGGCCTTTTCGAACCTGTAAACCACCCTTTCTTTTTTCTTTTTGCGCGCGACTGTTAATTTGACTGTAGCAATTACAGCTTTATGATCACTTATTCCCGTGGTGGTAGAAATGTCCGTAAATAATTCAGGCCTTTTCGTAACGAGAATATGTAAAATGTTTTCGTTATTGTTGTCACACCGCGTTGGTTCAGTGACGAGCTGCTCAAGATTACGATCTGAGAAAAGGTCAAGAATAATCTCACAGGATATTTTATCCCTGCCACCAGTAACGTGGGCGTAATTACTCCAGTCAATATACAGCAAGTTGAAGTCTCCTCCTAGTATTATTCCATGATCCGGAAATTGACGAGCTACATTACTTACATTATTTCTTAAGGCCTCAGCAACACCTACATCTGCATCTGGTGGACGATAGAAAGACCTTATTACAAGTTTTGTCCTAGCTACTTTTAGTCTAATCCATAGGATTTCACAGACCGTACCAATATTTATTTTCATTACACGACAGGTGTTTACGAACAGCTATAAATACATCACCTGCATTTGAATGTAACCTATCCTTACGGAAAACATTCATGCTATGGTTAAAAATTTCTGCTGAACTTATATCCAGTTTTAACCAGCTTTCAGTACCTAATACAATATCAGCTTCTGTGCCACTAATAACGCTTTCAAGCTCAGGCTGCTTATTACAAACACTTGTACAGTTTATAACGAGTGCTTTTAATGGTCGAGATTGATTTTCGCTACTCCTAACATATGGTGCCGAATTTAATTGGACTGCCCGTAACTGTAATCCCAGTTTCGGGTCTTCCTCCCTCAGCCTAAAAAATCCCCCAATGCACTCCACACGGCCCCTGCCACCCGTGTAGCCGATTCACGTGTGTAGTGCACAACTGATCTATCCATGGGAACGCTACACGACTCGACCCCAGGGCGAAGATCAAGGAATCTGCAGCCATGATTATCGCAGAAACGACGCAGTCTCTGGTTCAGACCCTCGACTCGGCTCTGAACCAGAGGTCCACGGTCAGTTCTATCGACAATGCTGCAGATGGCTAGGTCAGCCGAAATCTTGCGGTCATCAACCACAGAACTCACTGTATGAGCAAGCCGCCGGAAGGAAGAGAGGATACCCTCCGACCCAAGGCGGCAAGCATCATTGGTGCCGACATGAGCTACAATTCGCAGCTGGCTACACCTCATCCGCTCAATGGCATCCGGGATGGCCTGTTCCACATCATGGTTCAGACCTCCGGGAATGCACAATGAATGGACATTGTACTTCATCCCCGACCTATTCGCCATGTCCCTAAGGGGCTCAATGAAACGCCTAATGTTGGAGCTACCTATCACCAGAATCCCCTTCTGTGATCGCCCATGAGCTAGCGGGCGGAGGGGCTGGCAACTCGCTGATTGACGATTGTGGATCTGAATCAGATTCAGTCAACACATCAAACCTATTGGACAGTGGTACAGGCTTGCCCTCCTGGGATTCAGACCTGTACGCCTTAGGCCCTACTGCACTAGCTCTGAAACAGAATAAGAAATAGATGTTAGTAACGTGAATATATTGAATGTATGTAATGTGAAATGACAGTAATGATGAATAAACTTAGCAGGTAGGCATGGCTCATTGCAGCTGGTGGTACCAGAGAAGGTGGTGGCATAATCCACTTACGTGATGATGGTGTTGGTGCCAAACATGATGATGGTGGGCTTTTTTGGCACCCTGAGCCTCTGAACTTCACTGCTACGTACCCAAAACAGAAAAGTTGTTTTTTATATTTAAAAAAATGATCCAATCATCAAATAACGTGGTAAAAATATTAGTACTTAATACTAGTAGTGTTTCGTTGTCATTTGGAGCTTGATAGAAGTGGAGTTTCCCTATGTTTAGTAGGCTCCAGTCTGGAACTTGCCTGTATATCTGAAACAAGAAAGAATGGCATATATTAGTGCAAATATATAGAAAGAAACACATAAACAATTTAAACAGATGACTTCTCTCCTTCAAAAACATACTTCTTAAATTCGAAGATATCTGGAGACAGAAAAAGATTAAATGATAAAGAAAAACGTTATAAAAATAATTCCAAGTTAAAACTGATAACTATTCACCACCAATCAGATTGATGGTGGGAATTTCCAATGGATCCATAACTCCTACAAAAGAAAATAACGGTATAGCGAGAAATCTAACAACACTTGAAAGTTTAATTAACAATTACTTTAAAAAATTGTTACCATCATCATTAAATTGGCTCAACTCTGCTGTACCTAATCTTAAAAATAAAATTTAGTCCATGAACACTAAGAAAAAACTTGAACAATTTATAAATATGTATTTTCTCTAACCAGCAAGAGTGGCTAAATTATTTAACTCCAACCATAATGACTGCGTTTCTGTGAAAGAAACATAGTATACAGTTTGTTACTTATGAGAGAACTATTTGGATATTTTTCTAGTGTTTTTCATTTTACCTTGGCCATTGAAGAGAACTTGTGACATGATGAACTGATGTAACAAGAGACATCAAGTCAAAAGAGAGCTGAGGTCACAAGAGGGCAACAAAATGTACTCATTGAGCTTTGATGGGCAAGTGAAGTCCATGGCGAGGGCAGCATTCCTTTTATACCCAGTTGGCAGGCTGATGGAAGTATTTTAACCCGAAGCACAATAGGCTGCCTGGAAGCGTGATGTTTGTACTGTGAATGATGGCCATTATTTTTAAACCCTGGACGCTTCACCATCTGCTGATTCGACATAATCTGCAGACAATAGGCTCAAAGAAAAAGACAGGAAGGTGACAGAAATTTTGTATAAGCATGCACTTGCAATGCACGTATGGTCATTGTTCTGAAAATAAATGAAATATACATATTTCAGAGCAGCTACAACCCTTAAGGTGATTTGAATCAAGATAGTGTATGCCTGTAGATAATAGTCCATATAGTAATTGAAAGTTGTCATTTTTAAGATCTGTGTTGAGTGCCAGGTGTTTAGAAGCAGATAATAGGCTCAAAGCAACACGCGATTGTGGTGTCGTATGTTGAAAATAAACGGCCATAACCTGCTTTAAAATGCCCAAAATAGAAGGAAGGGAGAGACGAAAAGTAATGAGGCTCATTTACTATGATTAAGCCCACAAACCATTGTGGGCTCTCACCAACTACTTTCCTGCGGACAGTAGTTGGTGCCAACTCAATGGGCAGCTGGCAAATTAGCCTTCCTCAAGGAACAGAATAAGTCTCAGACTTTTATATTCAAAGGAAACCACTGCCTCCAAATGCTTTGTGGGCCTGCGTGAAAAAGACGTATTGTATCGGTTCAGATAAAGCACATGGTTGTAAAAAAATTACTCAAAGTCCAGTTCTTAAAATAGTTCATTTATTCAAAGAAACCATAAAATTATAGTTTTAAAATACCCCATCTTTGTTAATACTGACCAGTTAATAAGGTAGTTATGGGAAAATACAATTAGCATATCTTTCGCTGGGCCTAGCCAATAGTAAATCCCCTTAGGGGATGTCCATTAATGACGTGAGGTGTTTTTTCCAGAATTCCAGACACCTCCCCCCCCCTCTAAAATTACGTGAGATTTTGACGAAGGCCCCCCCATTTAAAATGACGTGAGATTTTGACGAATTCCCCCCCCCACTAATCAACCTCGTATCTTTTTGGGACCTTTTTTTATGCTTTCAAGAGCGGTTATACCCCCCCCCCCCCCTAAGGTCAGTTTTTGTGATGAAATACCCTCCTAAATTCGACTTTCGCGTCATTGGTAGACCTTTTTTGGGAGTAAGGGGGGGAGGGCCCTTCAGAGATTTCCTTCATGATGTGCTGTAAATGCAATATCCACCGTTTGTATACACTACCACAGAGACTCTTTCTGTTTCCAGACTGTTTTATTAGCAATTAAAACTAGAATTCTTTAGCAGTTTATAATTCACAAATGGATTTGTATTTGTATTTATTGGTCCCTTAGCATCATACATAGTACAAATGATATGGGATAAGTCAAAAATAGTCTGTACGCAGACAGACAGTACATTTTCTCTCTCACACACACACACATGGGCATTTTATCTATGCTGTGATCATTCGTAAGATAGCTGTACAAGTTTGATAAAGACACAAAATTTATAATTACAAATAACACATGATTTTTCACTATTTAAGTCTATCATTTTGGTTTGAAAATACTCATCAATACTGTAGAAGCAGTGGCCAAGCATGTACTCCTTCAGTCCTGAAGTGAATTTTGTATTTTCTTTTACAGATTTGATAATATGTGGTAGCTTATTAAACAATCTGATTCCTGTATGTAGTGGTCCTTTCTGACATAGGGCAGTATTGTGTTGTGCTACATGTAAATCTAGTGTCTGTCTAGTATTATATGTGTGCACATCATTGTTTGTTTGTAATGTATACCCAGAAGCTTCAGTATTTTTTTAAATGAATGTTATAGTTTCCAGCATATATGTACAGGGCAGTGGTAGAATTTGCATTTTTCTAAATAAAAGTCTACATGAGGTTCTACACTGTACCCCATTCATAATCCTAATAATTTTTTTCTGCATTTTGAAACATTTGATACTTGGTGGGGAATTTCCCCAAAACAAAACACCGTACCTTAATAATGAGTTAATATACGCAAAATAAATATTCTTAATTGTTTCATCTGATATGCAGCCAACTAATATTCTCATCATGTAGCAAATGGTATTTAATTTTTACAAAGGTGATAAACATTATCTTGTATCCATATCCCCAGAAATTTTGTTTTTCCTACATTTTTCAGTAGTTCATCAGCGAGTTTTACTGTAGGTACTGGGGTATGTAAATTAGTTTTTATCCTGAAGTGAATGGCATGTGTTTTTTCTGTGTTTATTATTAGTTTGTTTTGAGAAAACCAGTTTTCTAAGTTGTTTGAACAGTGTTCAATGTTTTTTACTAATTGTTCCTTATTACATTCTTTTATTAATACACTGGTATCATCTGCATATTTAATATACTTCTGGCAGGTACTTGTCATTTCTAGATCAATTATATACACTAAGAACAGTAAAGGCCCAAGAATTGATCCTTGCGGCACTCCATATTTCATGTGTTTGCAATCTGAGCACACATAGTTTACACTGTTGTTAGTCTTAAAACTACATTCAACAATCTGTTTCCGATTATAAAGGTATGACTTTATCCAATTTTTTGCTACTCCTCTAACTCCTAAATGTTCTAGTTTTGTGAGCAAGATATTATGGTCAATTACATCAAATGCCTTTGAGAGATCCAAACATATTCCAGACACATGTCCTTTTTCATCAAGTGTCTGTAAGATTTCTGTATAAAATGAAAAACATGCAGTTTCAGTTGATTTATTCTTCCTAAATCCAAGTTGAGTATTTGATAATAGTTTATTATTTTCTAAAAAGTTCACAAGTCTTTTGTGAAATAGTTTTTCTAAGATTTTGGAGAAACATGAGAGGTTCGACACCGGGCGATAGTTTGATACGTTTTCTTTTTCCCCTTTTTTGAATAGGGGTTTAACTTTTGCTGTTTTAAGCCTGTCTGGGAATATTCCACTAGAAAATGAACTATTATATATATGAGAGAGAGGGCAAGCTATTAATTTAGGAAATTTTTTTAAAAGAAAATCTGGGACATCATCAATTCCGGTTGAAAATTTAGGTTTTAACTCGACAATAATTTTTAATACTCTTCTTCATTTGTGGATTGAATAAAAAGGGTTTTCCTATTAGTTTCACTGATGTTAGCTTGCGTGTTGATGTTGGACTTATCAACATTTTTCTTAATCAGGTCTTCAGCAATATTTGAGTAATATGAATTTAAGGTATTGGATAAAAGGATCAGATATTATTTTTTTATTCTCTTGCAGTTGAATGTTATGGCTATCTACCTGTCTTGCTCCTACTTCATTCTTAATTATCTTCCACATGGCTTTCATTTTATTGGTAGCTGATGAAATATATCTTGTCATTTTCTAAATTTTTTTGCATATCTTACTACCCTGTTAAGAACCTGTTTGTATTTTTTGAAATATTTATCAAATTCTGGTGTTGTTTCCTGTGTTATTGAGATTGTATGTAATAGTTGTTTCCTTTTTGTAGATATTATGATATCAGCGGTAATCCAGCCTTTTGTATTATTTATTACATTTTGTTTTTTTGTCCTAAGTGGGAAACATATTTCAAAATAATACCAGAATGTATTAATGAATGACTCATATTTCTCATTTGTATTTGGGAAACTATGCATTTCTTCCTGACTTTCATTTTTTAAGAGATTAGTAAATTGGTTAATCTGGTGATCCTTAAAACTACATGATTTTACTGTTGTCTATGTATCAGTTTTAGATTCCATATTTAATGTTAACATTTGTGCTAAGTGATCTGAATAACCTGTAACAAAATTTACTGCATCATGGCTATAGTAACTGCTATTTACAAAAATCTGCTCAATTGCTGTTGTTGTATTTTTTGTGATTCGTGTGGGTGTTTCTATCAACCTTTTAAGATTTAAAGAAGATGTTAACCTCAAAGTATCACTTCTAAGCTTTGAGTCTTTAGAAAAATCTATATTAAAATCACCACATTCAATTATAGTTATAGTTTTATTTACTAATGGTAAACTTTTTAATGTTTTCTCAAACAAATTAAGAAATGTACTATTGTCACCATCTGGAGATCTATTTACACAAATTAGTATGATTTTATGTTTTGGGATGGATATACCAGATACTTAGAGTGCTTTTCTTTAGAATATTTTTTTTTTTTTAGTGAGTTTTTTTTTTTAAATCAATGTCATTTTTAATAAATATACAATTTCCTCCCTGTTTGCATTCATTTCTGCAAAAAAAAAGAGGCTAAGATAAAGTTTGGGATGCTTGTTACATTTAGTTGTGCTGTATTGAGCCAGTGTTCTATTAAACATACAACTGCCACATCTTTAAGATTTGTTGAGAGAAGTAATTCAATTTAAGTTTTCTTATTTTTAAGAGATTGCACATTATGGTGACAAATTATAAAGTTTGAACTTGCTTTTTCGGTATGTACATTTGCTCGACCACTTACCTCTTTATTGGTGCCCTCTATCTTACAAGCTTTATTTGTATTGACACTATTTTCATTGTAGCACAGTCTCACTTTAGGTAGAGCTAAGAGGATCACCATTTACTTATTGTTATTTATCTGGATGTCAGTTTGTCTGCATGGTGAGCCCATAAAAAATCAGCATCTCTTGTTGGTTGCTTCTTTGTGCGGGTTGATGACCTTATCACTAGGTAGTCTTGGGAAATTTCCTGCTTCTGCTGCTGAGGTAGTTGGGGTTTCAGCTTCTGTTGTCTCTTCTCCTATGATGACTGTTTCTACTTTTGTTTCTTGAGGCTCTTTCCAGTCAAGATGTAAAATTTCTTGGCACTCTAATTCTTTTGATATGACTTCCAACAATATTCTTGAAATTTCAGCTTTCCCCTTTGTATTAAGATGCTGTCCTTGATTTGTGTAGTATCCTCTGTCACTTGGTGTGCTGATAAACTGAGTGTTTTGGAATTGTTTCACAATTTTGCCTAGTTTTCTTATTGTTTTCATTATTTCTTTATTCACACAGGACCATTCTGGTAAGTCATGCCTGTGTGGTATACCTACTATCACTACATTTGTATGTTTAATTGATAGCAGAGAATTTTTTATTGTTCTAATTGCAATGTCTGCTTCATTTTTTACAATGTCATTTGCTCCTGCCCATATCACTAAATGGTCTTTTTCTGTTAGTTTCTTAATGTTTTTAGTGTTTTCCAGAACTTTGACCGCTGGGGCCCCTGGCATAATTTCCCCTCAGGAATCACAGTTTTTTAAATCTTTGTATCGCATATTTTCGGCAATTCCACTACCATGGCTGTCTGATAGTATTAGCACTTTTGATTTTGTCAGATCTTTTCTTATTGTTTGTTTAGATGGCTTTTTCACAACGCACCGTTGCTGCACTTTATAAATGTTCACAGGGAGCGTTTCTATTTCTAACACCTTAAATGTGTTCGAGGTAATAACTGGTGTCTGCTGACCTGAATATTTTGCACCCGATGTCACATGTCTGCTCCGCGTTTTAGCAACAACCCACCCGTTGTTTACATGTCTAGGTTTATCCTCACTTTCCACATGGTCTCTTGTGTTTCATTCATGCAAAAATCACTTCCCGGGTCATTTTCAACAACTGTTTTTAAATTATTCATTTGATGAATAAATACCGTAGCGGCGTGTATATCTTCTTTCAATGCTTCAGCTGCTGACTCTTCTTTACCCGCAAAATAGTTTCCTACTGCTTCCATACTTCCTTGGCAGGACAGGATGCCACACTCACATTTATGGTTCACTGATTCCAGCATATTTATGCAGTCAATTTGTATCCATTTTTGGATAACAGAACACAGTCTAATACCCGTTTTTACTACTTCACAACACAATAAACACTTTATGCACAATATATAGTTTATTTTCCGTGAGCAGCTAATCACAACATCTATACGTGCCGCCATTGGGATCGTTTTCCTTGTATTTAATTGGAACAAGTCACATTTTATTCACCATGAAGAGTACTAGTTGACTGAGATATCTGACGGTAGTTTAATTGTATAAATAATGTATGTTAGTATATTTTAACGACCCCAGGAGTGCACACTTGTAATGCCGAACCTTTTACTCGAGTATTCCCGATGGTAAAATATTTTGCTTGGTCTAAACTTGCAATAAGACTCTAATTAACTGACTACCGTAATAAAATAAAGTGCCGCTCACTGGGAATGTACTTAATGCGGTCATATACTGAAAATACCAGCCTGTAAAATATTCAAAGGTTCTTTAAAACCTGCTTTAACCAATTTCTCATGATTACTAACAGTTAAAATTTTGTTAGTAATAATAACTAGTTCCTTAATTAAGACTTAGTATGTTTTTTGGTGATGACTGCTGATTGGGGCCTTCCAGATGATAGTTGAATAATGTTCAACAATTCATCATAAAACAACATTTAATCAATTTTCCGTGGTTTTATTATTGTATAATTTATTTATGGTTAAAATAGTTAAAATAACAGAAACTTTATGATCAATTGAAGAGTTTTTAATTAGAGAGCTACTGGGTTGCTAATCAAGGCATAGATGTCGTGTAACTACAGCAATTTCCATTAATAGGTTAACAAATCTGTTATGAAATATAGGTTAGTAATATGATAGTCAATCTGAAAGTGCGGTTATGGGTGTATGGGAGAAAAGGGAATTGTTCAAGGAAGAGAAGGGGTGGTGAGGTGGAGGAGGAGAGGGTTGAAGGAGAAGGGGAAGGAAGAGGGAGGCATGAAGGAAGCATGTCTATCATCCATCAATGGTGTCAACAACTAGCAAGCTGAAATTGGATAGCCTCATTTGCATAACAATACAACATGTAATTTGCATTTCCTTTTTTTGGCTGAGATACACCAACTCATCTACTCACTGACGAAATTAAACATTGCAAACTGTCAGAATTGCACTTAAAATATGATGGCTGGCAAAGGATTCTCAAGTATCATTATTTAATTAAAATTTTGGATATGTTAATACTTTTAACATATGTAGCGAACGCAGTTGTTCGCTTGGTTCATCATTACATATTTGTTAATTATGAAATGAGGACGGCAAGTAGCATGTTAAGAAACCATACAGAGACATCAACTGGGGATTTAGAGCGCTGACAGTTAGGAAAAAGTGCGCAATGGTCAAGCTAAGGAGGACAGATGACGGCATGCATCGGCCGCATCATTGGCTACCATTTGCCCCTCCACTTTAGGACCATAGTGGGAGGTGGTGTAAAAACTTCTGCACGGGTATCGGAGAGTGTCTTGTTTTGTCTTCATCAATCAGTCGCAGCCAGCAACAGTCGGAGCAGAGGGGACGCAGACGTCGAGCCGCGTCTGGCGGCCGTGGCCGCAGAGGGGCGTCACACATGAAGAAGATGAACAGCGCATAACAGGTTGGCTCTGCTGTAGGTTATGGTTGGACATGGAAAGCCATCGTTGAATTGTAGATAGGGAGCTAGGGTCCTCTACAATGTCTAAGCTGGGGATTTCTGGTATAGATAATCGCCCACAGTCGAAGAAGCTCTTGCTGTCCTCCAAGTAAATGTCACACCCATGCAGTTATAATAATCAACCTATTTTCAGTATATGTCATAGTAGGCTGTCTGAAGGTAGCCCAATAGCACCTTGCGTATTCAGCATACCACTTGTATATTTTGTACAGTCGTGATAGTAAATATTGTATATATAACATGTTTATGAAATCATTCACCCTGATGATCCTACCACGGATGTCTCCCTCCGATCCCAGATCGACTACTATGATCGATCCTTAACCATTCGCTCATCCTCTCATCGAATCTGGCCAAGTCTCCGCTCGGCCTGCTGCCAGGTTCGCCATAGGTCCCCATAGGTTTACCGGTGTCCAGGTGGGTGCACTACAGTATTGTTCAGATGTGGGGTTAAAGACCAACAGCACACCGGGGTCAGTTGTTGGAGCAGTATCATCGATGTGAGAGTATTATAGGGGATTCCAGCATTGGTGTACTTCATTCAAAGCACAGCCCTTACGTCGAGAACAGACGTTACGGCTTGTTATGTAGTGGTAATTAAAGAGAAAATATGCAAGCAGATTTAGGCCATGTTCCAACCATACGGTAGAGCCGCAGAAGAGTTAGCGTAATATCAGAGGTTCCGAGGGCGCGGGACAGCGAAGCAGCGTCTGCAAAACAACAGTCAGCACGCAGGTGAATGGCAACATGTCGATGCAGCGACAGCGGTGAGCGAACCGTTGTAATCAGATCCTAAGGAGGCCACAATTCTGACGTAAGTGACGCAAGCAATAGGCGTGGGAGAAATATCGCAAGATCTAAGTAGCAATGCCTCAAAGAAGCTCTAAATTAAGAAATTGTTCATGCCCATGTAATTAATTTGTCACATGAAGTTGCTAAGGAAAAGTATGCAGCTTTATTAACTTTTAGAGATGTGTAACGCTAGTGATTACAGCGCAGTTGCATGAAATTTAAGTGAAGAAGTCGAATTTGATGTCACGAGTCTATCTTCAGTTGCTGGAATTATATGATTAAAATATACAGTTATGAGTAAATCTGGTGAAAGCAAATCAGGAATGAACAATCATTAAAGTAAATTTTGTTAATTTAAGTGCAGAAGCAATAGTAAATAATGTTGGTAAAACTGAGTATTATAAATAAATGTACAAAAGTAATTTCATGAAAATCGATGCCTGTAATACGAGCAGCCAGTAAATGTTGAAATATTTGTCATTAATTAAGCGAATATTACATAATCTGGCGTAAGCCAACGATTCAGTGCCTTGCCAACATAATGCAATTGTTTCAGAAATTTTAAAAGGGAAATGTGTTGATTGTGGAATCCTGAATTAGCAATTGTCGAAGATGTGAGTTAGTAAAATGGTTAATTAAAATAATATGTTTTCTGATGTCGCGATAATGTAAGTGACTAGAATATGAACGCTCAAATTAAGAGAACGAGCTAAGACGTAAAAAAAATGTTTCATTATTTTAACCATTTTATGATTTCAGTGGAAGTGTAAAAAAAATCAGGAGTTATTAAATTCGGTGAAGCATGATCTGTTAGTTAAGATTATAATTAGTAAACAAAGCCAGTAGGAACAGCACTCTTTATAAAATAATATTTCAAGTCCATACTAGTTATTAAACGGTAGTGTAGATAGAAATTGTAATCGGTTGTTAGAATGGCTAATACAGAATTAGACTCACTGCAAATTAATGTATACTAGCAGTGATGAATTACTTCATCCAGTTGGAAGCAGGTAATCGCATAAGAGTTCCTTTAATAATAGTAATAAACAGTACTCCACGGAGTAAGTAAAAACTCGGGAGGAAAGAAAAACACAAAAATCAGCATGTTAGTTGAACATAGGAAATGAACGCATTATCGTAAGTTATCAGAAATTTAAGGGTAGTTAAGTAAAAAGATTCACTTCCAGTGAAATACGAAGGAACGACTCAATTGGAATAGCTAATATTAATCGCATTTTAAAAAAATTGAAAATTTACAGTCGATATAATTAATGAAACCGTAAAAAGAAAAAAAAAAATTTTTAGTAAGACGAATTATAGCGTGGTTGTAAGTAACTACTATAAGAGTGTTCAACTATTGTAAAGATTATCGTTCACGAGTTATATATGTCATTGGTCATGATGAAAGTTTATACTTGAAGATATATGAACAAAAGTAGATGGGAAAAAATAATGTTGTTATAAATGAAACTTTAATATAAGATGGTGCAATGTGATATTAAGAAATGTGAATAAGGGCGAATACGAGTCAGCGCATATTAAATGAATTATGAACAAATTTAAACAGAGTTAACATGGCATAACACAAACATAGGGCAGTAAAATAAATTAAAATAAGTTAACGAGGGCAGCAGTAAGCGACGCACAATTTTAATCATAATACGTATCAGCGAGGAGACATATTAAGGTGAACGATCGTGAGTGCTACGAGGGAGAAATAAATACATAGAGAATAAGTGGTAGATGAAATTGTGTCGAGGAAAGATGCAATAATTTAAAGGGTAGCATATGAGGGAGGTGACGAAGGTGTCGTCATGAGGACTCAAGGAGGAGTGCAGTTCACTTGGAGTGTTCCACGATAATTTTCCGATTGGAAAATTCGCAAAATTTGATAGTGTAAAAGGGGGATTTTGGTCAAGGTGGAAATAGTGCACTGTGGTAGAAAGGAGTATTTTTGGGATCAGCGTAACTGTCAGAGAAGACGTTACCAGCTGATTGGCGGAAGACGAATGAAGGTCGTCAAAAGGAAAATAAAGAAGGCGGGAGGTCTTCGAGGCGCAGCGAAGAGTTGCAGTGTATTATCAAGAAGAGGGATTCTTGGTAATAAGTGGAGGTGATAGAGGTCGCCAAATTACGAAGCATTGCGTCAGTGGTCGGCGGTGTCCTTATGCTGACGGGGCAATGTTTGGTGAAGCAACAGGAGGGAGGTCGCGAACTAACCTGGACAGGTACAAGCGATGTCTTCCATGACAGGAATATTGGAGGTTCCTGGTTGAAGCCCGGATGATACAGTGTGTTCACTCAAATGTGAGACTGTAGAATACGGGGTAGTGGATTTGGAAGAAGCGGTGACGGAGGAAAAGCCGCGTGAGAACTTATTTGCCGGGGAGAAAAAATTGTTGGGGATCCCGGGAGTAAGAAATAGTCCGCAAGGTAAGTGCGGGTGTGAGATGCTAATTGACCGGAAACCAGCCACTAGCGAGGGTTAGGGAGCCGCAATTATTAATTCGTACACGAGGGAAGTGTTACGAAAAAATTCAGAGAACTCCGTACTAGGTAGTGTACGCGAGTGCAACACTTCAGTGCCGGAGGTAGCGATTCTAGGGAAGTTTCGCCAACATAAAAACAAAGTTATGCTGGGTCACCGTGAACGGAACTTTACCTGTGGAAATATGAAGAGTGTAGAATTGCTGTGCAAGTGAGGTCAGTGAATGTGTAACTAGTTCAAATTGTGGTGGCGGGTTGCAAATCGCCAGGCGCAGTAAAATCCTATGTTAGTTGTAAGCAGAGGTGGAAGAGAATCAAATGAGTTAACACGGCAATATTACAAAGGTAAACCGTGAAACAATGTATATATCTGTTAAATCCTCTATAGCATAATAAATATCATATATAAGTAACAAGGATAAGAATAGCAAAGTAGAATTGTTTTAGAGGCATAATCCAATTAATAACAAGTAAGTCTTTAATAAGCAAGATGTAAATACGAGTGAGAAAATGTTAAACGGGATTATATATGTAGAACAGGGATTAAGTGGTAGAAATTCTGGTGAAAAGGAAATATTGCAAGTACTGTAATGGAGGTTGTATTTTCAATTCACAACTGCCGTGTGATAGAGTGAGAGTAAACAGAACCATCATTAAAGGTTAAAATGTTGTAACTATAAGCAAATGTAAAATAGGTAAATAAATTAAATCCCGAGGAATTAGTCGCGATCTTGAGAGGTCATAGCTTTCAGAGAGTTAAAAAAAATAACACAATAACATTAATTGTTGAAGGAAGAAGGTACAAGTAACTCCGAGTAATCACTGCAATATCGAGGTAATAATCCGTAATTTCCAGAGTAATAGCGAAGTGGTGCGAAGGTTTAGCGGAAACATTAATTGGAGTTTAATTATAAGAGAGCTGGTAAGATACTTCCGTAACAGTCATTACCTAATATTATAAAGAGAGAAAAATATGAAATATGCAGAGAATATGTAACGGATACGAGCTGTACTATAAGTTGAAAGCCTAAGGTATTTTACTGTGTATTAAGACTAATTGTGAGTAAATGTTATTGTGGGGGTCTGTAATAACAAATGTTCATAACTAGGAGTTGCTTAAAAGCGAAAAAATAAATATCAAACAAACATTGACTGTCTGCAGGAATACAAGAAAGAAATAATGTCTGTGTTATGATAATTTATTGTTGTAGAAAACTTAAAAATGAGTTTGTAAAATGTTCTGTTGTTGTAATAAGTTAAAAACATATTCTGTGCTAATTGTACACTACGAGTGTTCTAGATATTACGAGCGGGAGCGACAGCCTGCTGACACATGCAAGGCCTTCTACCAGTCTCGCCAGCGATGAGAGTGCACGCTCAGCGCTAGCCAGACCAGTCACCTGGTTGCGGAAGTAAACAATGTCGCACATACGAGGGGACGCTTTCGTCTGTTGCGATCGCTTCAAATTAAACAAATAGAATCAGTACACGATGTACACGTCAACATTGCAACGTACCACAAGAAGAAATGAGTAATTTTGATACACAGAAGAACACTAATAAACATTATATACATTATAACATGTAGATTCACAGAATGTAACACAGACACACATAGCATTTTGGCAAAATCAGAACAGACAGAACATGTACCAAGGAAATGTACTCAGTATGAAAAGAAATTGTATTTACTTGTAAGGAAAATTTGTAATTAGATTTTAAGGAAATTTGTTTTTACAGATGAGAATGTAAATTAGGCTTAAGATGTGTTTTGGAGTGGAGCCAAAACTTATTGAGGGTAGGGAGGTGTAGCGAACGCAGTTGTTCGCTTGGTTCATCATTAAATATTTGTTAATTATGAAATGAGGACAGCAAGTAGCATGTTAAGAAACCATACAGAGGCATCGACCGAGGATTTAGAGCGCTGACAGTTAGGAAAAAGTGCGCAATGGTCAAGCTAAGGAGGACAGATGACGGCATGCATCGGCCTCATCATTGGCTACCATTTGCCCCTCCACTTTAGGACCGTAGTGGGAGGTGGTGTAAAAACCTCTGCACGGGTATCGGAGAGTGTCTTGTCTTGTTTTGTCTTCATCAATCAGTCGCAGCCAGCAACAGTCGGAGCAGAGGGGACGCAGACGTCGAGCCGCGTCTGGCGGCCGTGGCCGCGGGGTGGCGTCACACACGAAGAAGATGACAGCGCATAACAGGTTGGCTCTGCTGTAGGTTATGGTTGGACATGGAAAGCCGTCGTTGAATTGTAGATAGGGAGCTAGGGTCCTCTACAATGTCTAAGCTGGGGATTTCTGGTATAGATAATCGCCCACAGTCGAAGAAGCTCTTGCTGTCCTCCAAGTAAATGTCACACCCATGCAGTTACAATAATCAACCTATTTGCAGTATTCAGTATATGTCATAGTAGGATGTCTGAAGGTAGCCCAATAGCACCTTGCGTATTCAGCATACCACTTGTATATTTTGTACAGTCGTGATAGTAAATATTGTATATATGACATGTTTATGAAATCATTCACCCTGATGATCCTACCACGGATGTCTCCCTCCGATCCCAGATCGACTACTATGATCGATCCTTACCCATTCGCTCATCCTCTCATCGAATCTGGCCAAGTCTCCGCTCGGCCTGCTGCCAGGTTCGCCATAGGTCCCCATAGGTTTACCGGTGTCCAGGTGGGGGCACTACACATATTTACAAAAGATATTAAGTTTATTCACAGCTTTTTCAGCAAATATGTAAATAAATAAATACGACACATTCAGGAAATAATCCTATATATTCATTTCTTTATTTTTCACAAACTTAGTTTTTCCTAGAAATAATAATTGGTAACAAACGGGTTACAGTTCCTTCATAATGTGGTGTTATAAGTTATTCAAATGTATCCATAAAGAAAAACTTCTTCTTTTTCTTCACTGCCTTTTTCCCACATTAGGATTCGTCTACTTTAGATAAGCTTGTCATGGTCACAATTGGAGGCTTGATTTTACAGCCACATGTCCTTGCTGACAATTTAACACAGTTGGATGAAGTGAAGTGTTGCCATCTGACTGAGAAATGTTTACTATGTTTTATGTGTGATAAGTGTATTTTTTTGTGAAATGTGTAGTTTATGAGGTGGAGATTGGATTGGAGACCATTCCAGCATTAGCCCTAATGGATGCGGAAAACCGCAGTCAGGATGGCTGGCACGAGGGGACCTGGACTTGTGCCCGATGTATTATAGCTCTCTGATTCAGTGTGTGGCATCTCAGTGCACTTAGCCACACAAGTGGGTTGCGTGTATGAAGAAAGTGATGTACACTTATTTTTAAGGAAATATATCATTTTCAAGTCAATGCTATGATTGCACCCCTAAAGGCAAAGTAGATTAGGCTGAACAAAAGGATATCATGATGTCCAACAAGATTGGCTTGAAGTGTGATTACATTTGTAATGGGGCTTGGCTGTGTAAGCTATCACACCATTATGCTTTAGCTCACTCTTCTGTTGCAGTTTGCTTAGTGTTTCTCAGGTGTTGTCATTCAAACTGTCAGAGAATTTTTGTGATATCCGATCTGTTTAGTAAATTTTACTGTGACGGTATCCTGATCTGGTTTTCCAAGATCACTCCACGTGAATGCTTGGATGGTTCCTCACAATAGCCCATGGGCGCCTCCTGCCATATCCCGTATATCCCTTACAAACTATTACCCTATCTACACCCTCCACCACACACTTTTAGTGAATCACGCAGTAATAGTAATATGTTGAATATATTTTCAATGCAATTCTTCCTGAGTGTTTCCTCTATCACAGAGTTCGAACCCAGCCATCAGTAGAGCATGTGCTAGTTTTGCTGATAAGTGCCATGTCCATCAACAGAGATTACAATACAATTGATGGCACGTTCCGGCCCATAAATTTCAGGCTAACCGCCATGCCACTACACCGATGAACCATTGATTTCCCTGAACTGGAAAAAAAAATTCAGTTGGGGCAACCCAGGTGTAGAACGGCATTGAAACTATGTTTTAAAAACACAAAAGGGTTAATTATGAGAGATGCCAATTTTTCTGTGAAAACAATGTAATATAATAATCACAAAAGTATAATAATATTGTGAGAAAACAAAATAAAAATACTTTTCTTTTTCATAAACAGATTATTATGTCATTTACCCCGTTCTGCCCCATGCCCAAGGCGGAATGGGGTGATAAGGAAAAGTAATTAAAAAAACATACAAAATAGTAGAAATTCAGATAGAAACAATTTTTCTATATTTAAGTTACTATAAAGGTTTAACTGCATTTTTCATTATTTGTGAACTTTTATTAATTCTATTGATAAAATTTTCACATTAGGACAGCCTCATTGTCTTTGCTATTTATTGCCACACAGGAATTTTTTTTCCCACATGCAACAAACGACTGAACCCTCAACTAATCTTGTGTAAAATTCACCTCAATTTAAACATTCACAGTCAGAACAATCCTCAGAATCACTGTTGTTAATTAAGGTACTCCCTTCAGCTCCTCCTTGTTTCTATTTTTGTTCAGGCACTTTCGTTTGTTATTTTTCCATTGTTAATTTGATTCTCCTTCTCAAATAAGTTTATATTCATTTTTTTGGCTAAGTTCTTTTACTGATTTTCCTTAATAGCAGCTAAGAACTTTTTTTTAGGGGTCATTTGTTAAGACAGCGGTCTTTTCCCTCTTCTAATAGGCCCTTATATTGCTTTCTTTAACTTTTGACATTGGCATTAGAATATCAGGTGAAACATAAAACGAAGAGACCATATTCTCAGTTGTCATGCAAGAACTCCAAAAAAGCAGGACAGAATGGAGTAATTTCCCATTCCACTCCACCCGTTCCACTCCAAGGATACAATTAGATGGATAGATAGATAGATATGTTCACTTTGATCCCATGTGAGAATAATCTCGGGGATGTGGAACAGTACATACACTTATTAGTAATGTCAATATTTCTATATAATTGATAAAATTATTATTTATTGACAACAAGTTAGCTACAACCCATTAATATAATCAATATCTCACATAATCTACAAATACAATCCCAAGTTAATTAATATTTATTATGTGGAACAGTGTATACACTTGTTACCAGCATCTAATAATCAGTTATTTCCTTACCAACCAGTTACCATGATAAGTTTCACTGTAATTTGCAACTACATATTATATAATGTTAGTTACTATTTATGTGGAACAGTACACACACCTATTAACAATATCAATTATATTACCAACAACTTATAAGCAGTCAATTACTTAAAAACCTGTTAGTATGATAATTTTTCACAGCAGTTTTTTGAGTGCATGCTACTATTCCATGTTAGTTACTATATATGAGTGAAATTTTGTAAACAGTGTAATTCCTTAATTTGTCAAAAGTTTCAACAGAAAGAAAAACCATATATCATTTTAGTAATTGTGGACAACTTTGTCACCTTCCCCATCCATACACCATATATACTATTTTATCAGTCATTCTTAGTTACCAGATTCCAAGAAGAACATTCTTTCACAGAATAAAATGAGTTCTGAAGCAGAAACTCATTCAGTTTCGACATAAGTAGTTGGGGTTTTGTAGATAACATTTAATTTCTGTTGTTAAGACATTGAATAAGGAAGTTCCAGTAAATGTTATCCCTTTCTGTACAATTGACAGTGATTTGTAATCCTTGTGAATATTATATTTGTTCCTAGTATTATGGCTATGTATGTTAGCATTGGGGTGTAAGGGTTTTTGAGAGGCTATACTGGAATTTTCCAACCAAATGTCAACCTCTCCTTCACGTGGTGCTCCCTGTTTGCACAGACAAGGCTCTGGCGACTGAAAGTTTCCCGGTATTAGAAATAACCCAATGCTTCCCAACGACCTCCGAAAGGAGGGCAGAGGAGCGGGGAACGGTTCAAGGCACCCTCTTGCCCTTGGGGTAGGAAACAGCCCCTAAAGGCGGATGAATCAGAAATGATCAACGGCATGGGGATCCAGAAGGCACCGGGAAACCACTGCATTAAAGACCCAAAGGGTATCCCATGGACATGTAATCCTCTCAAATTAGATATATCATGATGGCGACTTCCTGGGTAAAATATTCCAGAGGTAACATACTCCCCCAATCAGATCTCCAGGTGGAGACTGCTCAGGGAGGAGACAACAGAATGGATAGAAACATTCTACTAGTTGGAGTGTGAAATGTTAGAAGTCGGAATAGGGCAGGTAGATTAGAAAACTTAAAAAGGGAGATGGAACAACTTAAGTTAGATATTGTAGGTATTAGTGAGATTAAATGGAAGGACGCAAAGGATTTCTGGTCTGGGGAACACAGTATAATTAGAACACTAGCTGCCAATCAAGTCACTGGTGTAGGATTTGTACTGAATAAGATTGTAGGGAAACAAGTGAGCTATTATGAACAGCTTAGTGACAGGATTATTTTGATGAGTTTAGAAACTAAGCCTGTCCCAACCACATTAGTAGAAGTGTATATGCCAATTTCACAGGAAGATGACGACGAAATAGATAAAATATATGCTGAAATTGAAGAATTAATCCAGTATGTGAAGGGGGAGGAAAATCTAATAATCATGGGTGATTGGAATGCAATAGTGGGCGAAGGAAAAGAGGGGAATACTGTAAGAAGCTTTGGTCTAGGAGAAAGAACTGAGTGAAAAAGCAGGTTGCTAGAATTTTGTGAAAGATATAAGCTAGTAATGGCAAACACTCTGTTTAAGGACTATGCAAGAAGAACATACACCTGGAAACATCCTGGGGATACAGGCAGATATCAGCTAGATTATATCATGGTCAAACAGAGATTCAGGAATCAAGTTCTAGACTGTAAAGCGTACCCAGGAGCAGACATAGACACTCACCATAATTTGATAATAATGATGTGCAGGCTGAAATTTAAGCAGATAAGGAAGCAGTAGAAGCAAAACAGACTGGAAGTTAATAAACTGAAACAATCTAGCACCAGAGAAAAATTTGCAGAAATGGTAGAATTAGGTCTAAGAAGTAACTCTGAAAGGAGCTCAACCGAGGACGAATGGAATGCATTAAAGACTGAAATAATGAAAGCTGGTAAAGAAACATTAGGCTTTAGGGAACAAGCTGCCTGAAAACATTGGATAACAGAAGAAATTTTGCAGCTGATGGATCAGAGGAGAAGGAACATAAATGCTCAGGATGGAGCAGGAAGAGAGCAGTACAGGAAATTTAGAAATCAAATAAACAGGAAATGCAAAATAGCAAAAGAAAAAAGGCTACAAGAAAAGTGTGAAGAAGTAGAAAAGGAAATGGTCGTAGATAAAGTAGATGTTGCATATAGGAAGACCAAACAGAATTTTGGAGAAATGAAGAAAAGAGGTGTCAACATTAAAGCTGCCGATGGGAAACCTCTTTCAAGCTCAGAAGATACAGCTAACCGATGGAAAGAATGCACTTAGAAATTGTATGTGGGGGACGACTTGAATAATAGTGTAATGGAAAAGGAAGGCGATGTCGACATTGATGACTTAGGATATTCTGTTTTGAGGACAGAATTTAATAAAGTTCTGAATGACTTGAAAGCAAATAAGGCAGTTGGAATTGATGAGATCCCTGCAGAACTTCTTGAATCCCTAGGAGAGGAAGGAGTCGAAAGATTATTCAAGCTGATATCAGAAAGTTATGAAACAGGAGAAATTCCAACTGATTTTAATAAAAACATCATCTTCACACTTCCAAAGAAAGCACAAGCCGACAAATGTGAGAATTATCGTACCATTAGTCTAACATCACATGCTTCAAAATTACTGACCAGAATAATATACAGAAGGATGGATAAGGTAGTAGAAGAGATAGTATGTGAGGATCAGTTTGGGTTTAGGAAAAATCGCAGAACAAGGGAAGCAATTCTGTCTTTAAGATTAATACTTGAAGGACGGATCAAGAAAAACAAAGATACTTTTATGGCATTTGTGGATTTTGAAAAAGCTTTTGATAATGTTAGGTGGGACAAGATGTTCAAAAGTTCAAAGAAGTCAGGTCTAAAGTATCGAGATAGAAGAATACTCTATAAACTATATAAGAATCAAGTGGCTATAATAAAAGTAGAGAATCACGAGAGACATGCATCAGTAAAAAGGGTGTGAGACAAGGTTGTAGTCTATGCCCGTAATATTCAACTTGTAAGAAGAAGAAGCACTGGAGAAAGTCAAAGAAAAATTTCCATGTGGCATAAGTGTTCAGGGAGAAAAAATCAGCACGCTACGATTTGCTGATGACATTGTCTTGGTAGCAGAGAGGGCTGAGGATATTGAGAAGTTACCGAATGGCATGAACAAAATACTGAAGGAAGATTTTGGACTGAATATAAATCAAAGCAAGACAAAGGTGATGAAATGTAGCAGAAATGATACCAAAGCTAGTGGATTAAATATAACAATAGGATCGGATGCAATAGGAGTAGTAAGAGAATTCTGTTACTTGGGAAGTAAAATTACAACCGATGGCTGAAGCAGGAATGATGTTAAAAGCAGAATTTCACTAGCAAAAAGAGAATTCATGAAAAAGAGAAACTTTTTTGTTTCAAATATTGATCTAGGAATTAGAAAGAACTTTTTAAAACTCTTTGTGTGGAGCACAGCACTTTATATTAGCGAAACATGGACTTTAGGAATACCAGAAATAAAGAAAATTGAAGCATTTAACTGTGGTGCTACAGAAGAATGCTGAAAATTAAGTGGACAGACAAAGTAAGAAATGAACGAGTTTTGGAAATGATGGGTGAGAAAAGAAGTTTGTGGAAGAAGCTTATGGAAAGAAGAGACAGGCTGGAAGGACATATTTTGAGACATGCTGGATTGCTTAATAGGTTAGTGGAGGGAACAGTCGAAGGTATGAACTGTAGAGGAAGACAGAGATTAGAATATATGAAGTAGATAATTGAGGACATGGGCTGCAAGGGGTATGTAGAAATGAAGAGGTTCCTGCAGGATAGGAAAGGATGGAGGATTGTATCAAACCAGTCAAAAGACTGACGACAGCAAAAAAAAAATGTCAGCATTAAGATTGAAGTGTTCAGGATTTTCCACTACAAATGATAGTACGGAGTATACATACTGTGCTGGCATTTTTAGTACACCCAGGTTTTTAAATAGATTTCTGCACGACATCTGTGATCTTGCTCCACAAATAGTTCTTATAGCATGCTTTTGCAATTTAAATACCCTCTGTGTTTGTGATGAGTTTCCCCAGAATAAGATGCCATAAGTGAGCAGTTAATGAAAGTATGCAAAATATACTAATTTTCAGGTTTCTATTTTAGCTATTGTAGATATTACCCTCAGTGAAAATGTTGCAGAATTCAGTTTTTTAAGAAATTGTTGAATATGCTGTTTCCAGTACAATTTGTTATCGATATACACACCCAGTCATTTTGTGAAACTGCTTTCATTGATTGCTTTTCCTTCTGATATCACATTATAGCTGTCCTTCGTTTTATTTGTTTGTAACAAACTGAAGTAACTGCGTCTTTTCTGCATTAAGTATTAGTTTGTTGGCATTAAACCACATGTTAATTTTCTTTATACCATCATTTGCTGTGTTTTCGAGGTTTTGTGCTGATGGGTCTTTCAACGATATGCTAGTATCATCTGCAAAGAGCACCATGTGTTCATTATCACCTAGTATATATGGGAGATCATTTATATAGATTAAGAACAGCAGAGGGCCAAGAATTGAACCATGAGGCACACCACATTTAACTATACCCCATTCTGAGTTTATAACAGCTTCTGTATTAGCATCTTTCAGTGATACACATTGCATTCTATTTTTCCAGGTTTGACTTAAACCAAAGTCCTGGCTTACTACTAACTTCATAGTGGTCTAATTTACCTAGTAGAATCTTATGATCAACACAGTCAAAAGCCTTAGCAAGATCACAGAATATACCTAGAGAATTTAACTTTTTATGCATTGATTCCAGTATGTTGTTTACAAAAGCAAAAATTGCAGAATCTGTTGAAACACCTTGTCTAAAACCAAACTGCACTTTACTGAGTAGGTCATTCTTTTGTAGATGTGCATACACCCTTCTGTACATAGCTTTTTCAAAGATTTTTGAGAATGCTGGTAGAAGTGATATGGGTCTGTAATTCTCAATCTATGAGGTATCACCCCTTTTATAAAGCGGTTTGATTATTGACTTCTTGTGTGAGTCAGGAAAGATACGTTCTTCAAAAGAACTATTACAAATATGACTAATAACTCTACTAATGTTGGTGTTACATTGTTTCACTACATGGGTTGAACCTCATCATAACCAAATGACTTTTTATTTTTGAGGGATTTAATATTTTTTTCAATTTCATTTTGACTGGTGTGAAATAGAGACATAGGTGCTTTTTATTGTGACAAGGATTTAAGTATTGCTATAGCATCCATATTCCCAATATATTTTCCTTTTATTTTTTCAGCAACTGTTAAGAAGTAGTTATTGAAAGCACTCCCTACATAAGAGGTGTCATTTACAAGTTTATCATTAATGCTTATAGTTATATATTTATGTTCAAGGGATGATACAGTTATTTCCCTTTTCATAATGTTCCAAACACTTTTTATCTTATTATCTGAACTACTAATCTCATCATTTATGGCCAAACGTTTAGCTTCTTTTATTACTTTGGTTAAAATTCTACAGTAAGTTTTGTAATGTTGTCTGAGAAGCATATTATCTGTATTCCTAACTTTTACATACAATTCCCTTTTATGGCTACAAGATGTCTTAATACCAACTGTAACCCAATTTTTTTTACTCGTTTTTGACTAACTGGAGGTAGTTTTGTAGGAAGACACCATTCGTAAATTTCCAAAAACCTTTGGTGAAAGTAATTGAATTTATTGTTTATCCCTTTTAATTTATAAACAGTGCTCCATTCCTCATTGAGAAGTTCATCATTTAATGTTTTTATTGAATTGCTCTTTATTGGCCTAACTTTGAAAAATCCTTTCTTTTTGTTATTTTCATTTCCCACCACATCCAAAGTAATTATTTGAGCATTATGGTCTGACAAACCATTTTACATTGGAACTGTTCCATGTATTTCTAATTTATTGTGCTCTACAAAAATATTATCAATAATGGTACTACTATCTTTTTGTATTCTAGTTGGGAAATTTACAGTTTGATAGAGATTCAGTGATCTAGATTTAGGTTACGAAGGTAAGGATGCTTGAGAAAGATATGTAAACAAACATTTAACTAGACAAAACTAAAGACAATTAAACATAGCTCAAGTATGTACTAACTAAATTTTTAATGTAAACAAGTATGTATTTTTTACTTTGGTGACATAATCATGAGAAGTTACAGTGCAGGAGAAGAAAATCACACAAAAAAAGTTTCAGACACTAATGCTCAAGAAAACTAGACTAACATGGCTGCCATAGTTGAGCAACAATAGGTTGGTCCAGTTGTACTTCTTGCCACTCATTCAAAATACCTGCTTGACATATAATATCATCGATATTCATTCCACCCAGGAGCCCCATTGTGCCCCAGATCCCTTATGTATCGCACATGTCCAGAAGTAACATAAAAATTAAAAAGATAGAAAGTAAACATTATTTCAAACTGCACTCGTTAAGGCGTCACCACACTAGATTGAGGAGGGACAACATGAACAGTTTTGAGTTCTGGAGCCAGCGTACCGGCCGTCCTAATTGCAGTTTTTATGCAGTTCCCCACAATTATCTAGGCAAATGCTAGAACAGTCCTCAATCTGTGCTTCCTAATCTACACATTTAAATGATAGTCACAAGAATTGTGCTGTTGTTAAATAAAGTAAGAAATCTGTAACTGCTGTAAATCGATTGTGTATTAATTGATTGAGGTTAACATCACAACTTCAGTTGAAGTAATGTCGGTTAATAACACTGGTAACATAATACCTTAGGAGAATTGGCAAATGATCTTATTTTACATTATTCCATACAATAGTATCATCTGCATTAGGATTGTTAGGAGGCGATCGTCAAATCATAAGATGTTGAAAGAGGGTAGATAGATAGATAGATATGTTCACTTTGATCCCATGTGAGAATAATCTCGGGGATGTGGAACAGTATATACACTTATTAGTAATGTCAATATTACAAGATAATTGATAATGTTATTATATATTGACAACAAAGTTAGCAACAACCCATTAGTATAACCAAGTTCTCCTGTAATCTACAGATACAATACCGAGTTAATTAATACTTATTATGTGGAACAGTATATACACTTGTTACCAGCATCTAATAATTAGTTATTTTCTTACCAACCAGTTACCATGATAAATTTCACTGTAATTTGTAACTACATATTATATTATGTTAGTTGCTATTTATGTGGAACAGTACACACACCTATTAACAATATCAATTATATTACCAACAACTTATAAGCAGTCAATTACTTAAAAACCTGCTAGTATGATAATTTTTCACAGCAGTTTTTGAGTGCATGCTACTATTCCATGTTAGTTACTATATATGAGTGAAATTTTGTAAACAGTGTAATTAGTTCATTTGTCAAAAATTTCAACAGAAAGAAAAACAATATATCATTTTAGTAATTGTGGATAATTTTGTCACCTTCCCCTTCCATACACCATATATACTACTTTATCAGTCATTCTTAGTTACCAAATTTCAAGAAGAAAATTCTTTCACAAAGTAATATGGGTCTGAAGCAGAAACTCTTTCAGTTTGGACTTAAAGTAGTTGGGGTTTTTGTAGATAACATTTAATTTCTGTTGGTAATACATTGAATAAGGAAGCTCCAGGAAAAGTTAACCCTTTCTGTACAATTGACAGTGATTTGTAATCCTTGTGAATATTATATTTATTTCTAGTATTATGGCTATGTATGTCAGCATTAAGATTGAAGTGTTCAGGATTTCCCACTACAAATGATAGTACCGAGTATACATACTGTGCTGGCATTGTTAGGACACCCAGGTTTTTAAATAGATTACTGCACGACGTTTGTAGGCTTGCTTCACAAATAGTTCTTATAGCACGCTTTTGCAATTTAAATACACTATGTGCTTGTGATGAGTTTCCCCAGAATGAGATGCCACAAGTGAGCAGGGAATGAAAATATGCAAACTATACTAGTTTCCTGGTTTCTATATAAGCTATTCTAGATATTACCCTCAGTGAAAATGTTGCAGAATTCAGTTTTTTAAGAAGTTGTTGACTTTGCTGTTTCCAGTTCAATTTGTTATCGATATATACACCCAGGAGTTTTGTGAAACTGCTTTCATTGATTGCTTTTCCTTCTGATATCACATTATAGCTGTCCTTCGTTTTATTTTTTTGTAACAAACTGAAGTAACTGTGTCTTTCTACATTAAGTATTGGTTTGTTGGCATTAAACCACCTATTAATTTTCTTTATAACATCATTTGCTGTGTTTTCGAGGTTTTGTGCTGATGGGTCTTTCAAGGATATGCTAGTATCATCTGCAAAGAGAACCATGTGTTCGTTATCACCTAGTATATGTGGGAGATCATTTACATAGATTAAGAACAGCAGAGGGCCAAGAATTGAACCCTGAGTCACACCACATTTAACTATACCCCATTCTGAGTTTATAACATCTCCTGTATTAGCATCTTTCAGTGATACACATTGCTTTCTATTTTCCAGATATGATTTCCACATCTACATCTACATATATACTCTGCAATTCACAAAATTGTGGGTGTCAGAGGGTGCTCAGCACCAAAGCTAATCTCTTTGCTGTGCATTCCAATCCCTAATGGTACGAGGGAAAAAAGAATTCATATAAGATTCAGTCTGGCACCTTATTTCTCTAATTTTATCTTTCCTGTCCTTCCGACTCAAATACTATGGTGGAAGAAGTATTTCACTACACTCAAAAGTGAAAGTGGCAGTACGCATGTTTTCCAATAAGTTTAAACAAAACATGTATCGTCTATCTACCAGAGACTCCCAGCCTAGTCTACTAATCAGTTCTGTGATGCTTTCATAAGGACTGTAGCAAGCGGTCACAAATTGAGTGGCTCTTCTCTGAATTTTCTCTATACTTTCAATCAATCCCTTACGAAACGGGTCCCAAATGGCACAACAATAATCCAAATGTGGATGCACAAGAGATTTGTACGCTATCTCCTTTGTTTGTTCATTACAATTTTTCAAGATTCGACCTATGAATCGCAGCCTAGAATTTGCTCTACCTACTAACGAATTAATGTGTATGTCCCATTTCATGTTCCTTTGTACTGTTACTCCCAAATATTTCATAGAATCGACCATATCAATAACTGAACTGTTTACCTTGTATTTCTGAACAATCGGATTCTTTTTGTTAGTTATGCTCATTGTCTTGCACTTTTTACAATTTAGAGTAAGTTGCCACTTAGCGCACCAAGCCAAAATAACATCCAGACCACACTGAATTTCTAAGCAATCGGCCAATTCTCTTACTTCCCTATAAATAACCGCATCATCAGCAAACAATCTAAAAAGGCTTTTCACTTTGTCTCTGAGATCGTTTATAAAAATTAAGAAAAGAAGTGGTCCTATTACACTTCCTTGAGGTACACCCGATGTAACATCTAGATTAGAAGAACTTTCTCCTTCAACGACAACATACTGTGACCAACCAGTTAGAAAATCCTTTATCCATTCACAAAGCTGATACAATATACTGTACGCTCGAAGCTTCGCTAAAAGTCGGTTGTGTGGTACAGAGTCAAAGGCTTTCTGGAAATCTAAAACCAAAGTCCTGGCTTACCACTAACTCCATTTACCTAGTAGAATCTCATGATCAACACAGTCAAAAGCCTTAGCAAGATCACAGAATATACCAATGGAATTTAATTTTTTATGCATTGATTCCAGTATGTTGTTTACAAAAGCAAAAATTGCAGAATCTGTTGAAACACCTTGTCTAAAACCAAACTGCACTTTACTGAGTAGGTCATTCTTTTGTAGATGTGCATACACCCTTCTGTACATAGCTTTTTCAAAGATTTTTGAGAATGCTGGTAGAAGTGATATCGGTCTGTAATTTTCAATCTTTGAGGTATCACCCTTTTTATATAGCGGTTTGATTATGGACTTCTCGAGTCAGTCAGGAAAGATACCTTCCTTAAAGAACTATTACAAATATGACTAATGACTCTACTAATGCTGGTGTTACATTGTTTTACTACATGGGTTGAAACCTCATCATAACCAAATGACATTTTATTTTTGAGGGATTTAATGTGTCTGCTTGTTGGGGAGAGTTATATCGTTCATGTGTGATCCTCTATAACAGATGCAGTACCAACCATATAAGTATCAGTCTGTTTGGAGGAAGATCTTTGTAATCTGGACTACAGACCATGGAAAGTAGATCATTACTCACGGAAATTTTACAATCTAATTTGTGCTTCACCTCAGATTACCATAATTTTTTAAGATCTAACCATGTTGTCATACAGGAATTAGCTCCATCGTATTTATTAGTAATAATGATAATAGGAATGAAGTTCTACAATCTATTATGCAAGCAAAATGGAAAAGGTTTGGTGTCGGAAGAAAAGAAATAGTATTGAAAATCATTTAAATTGAAAATCCTGCACATATGATTAAAAACTAATTTGATATCAGTACAAAAGCTGTAATCTGATTTCCCAGCAGTCTCAGTCAGGCAAGAAACTGTCCTGGATAATGATGATGACATATCCGTAACTCACTTTGATTTCTGTAATTGCAATTTATCATTTGTAATTCTTTTAATAAAAATCATTCATTTAATTAACTGCAATTTTAGCCTGTCTGTATACTCTGGCATCAGCTTTATACCCCTAAAGTTATGATTTTTGTTTGTGCTGTAGCTGTAATTTTACCACTTTTTTTAATTCAACAGACACTCCAACTATATAACACTTCAAAACATCTGATTTTTGTATTCTTTGATGATTTTTCAATTTTTATTATTATTTAAAAAAAAAAACATATTTATTTTTGATTAGTTTTCCGACAGCTGAAGTGAAATATTGTCTGTGACAATTTTTGGTACTTGAATTGAGTGAATATGAAGGACGGTGTTTAGTGTAGAGTATTGGGTGAAAAAATCATTATATTTCAGGGTGTGCTATCAAATGAGGAGCTGTTTGTTATAATCAAACATGTTGGTAAAAAGATCAAAGACTATATAAGATAATTAAAACAGGAAGAAGCTTTGTTGCTAGAAAATCAACAAGGTTAAATTCCTTGTAGGCATAAAAGACATGGCGCAATTCAAGTAAAACATGTTACCATAAGAGGGGGTTGCTTTGTGACACACGGTCTAGTTTTCATGTTTGGAATCTCCCATCACGTATGCGATACCAGGAAAGCAAACAACAGTGTGAGCGCTTTGTACAGCTTGTAGTGTCACTTAATGGCAGCTGCCCAAATCTCCAATGTCTCAGTTGTCCTCTCAGATTGTTACATTGTTGGAACCTCTTTCTCTTTAATTGCGTCAACATCTGGATACTATGTATGCTGAAGCGTTACACCTTTGAGAACCAGGTTTACACAGAAAAAAATGTATTTCTTGTTATCATGTTAGCTAGACTGTGAATTAATATAACCTTTGTCAAGTGATATTTATGTGAGATATGATATCAATACCAAAATATTGACACTTGGAGCTACTTTGTGACACAACCATACTGTCACAAAGTAAGCTCTCCAGTTTTCCATTTAAAAATTAAAGATATATATTGTATTTTCAGTGTCAATAAACACATAAAACACAATGAGAATATATAGATATAAGATGGGTTGTCGTCCCTGCTGGACTTACATGATTGTTCATTAAATGAAGTGGCACAAATGGACCTGGTTTGACCACCATATTTTTGAGGATTGGTTTATATCACTTATGCTCTCTCTCCTTAAAAGGCAAGACTGTTCATAGGCAATCAATGGTCACAATTTTGCTCTCTTATAGGTGTGGAAGTGGCGAAGCGCTGTTCCTCTGTGAGGAAAATAATATCAAGTTCATTGTCCTTCCTCCAAATTTGACGCATCTGCTGCAACCACTCAATGTGGCATTTTTCCGCCCTATAAAATCCAAATGGAGAAAAATGTTGACAAGTTGGAAAAAAACCATCTCTAGCAGCAGATACACGACCATACCAAAAGACGAATTTCCACGTCATTTTAAAAGGACCAATGACTGCTATTCAGCCAGATGCCATACAGCTGGTTGCCATGAACATTCTGAAGTTAGGATTTGAGGTGAAAGGAATCTCTCCACTAAATAGATACAGTGTTTTGGAACAGCTTCCAAAAGCAGTCCTTGATGAAAACTTGGGATCGAAGACTAAACACTTTGGCGAAGTCTTCATAAAAGAGCTGATTAAGAAGAGGGAAGATGTTCCATAATGCAGAGTCACAAAAGAAATACAAAATGTTAAATGTCCCACTGTGTCAGGGACAAAGCGGGATACTGGGGTTGGTATCGGCTTCAGCACCTGAACCTGAAGTCTTCCAAAAGTTGTCAAAGTTCTGCAAAACTTCTATTACCGTGTTAAAACCTGTAGAATGCTAACTGTAATAATTACCGTGGTCGCCACTTACAGATTAACCTCCTGTAAGAAAGGTACTAATATAGAAATGAAAGTCAGAATCCGGATAACTGATGTATATTCTTGAAAATGTTCACATAAATTACAAAAGTCACAGTTAGCAATGGCAATCGGAGAAAAATCGTCAGCCGTAGATCACAGATCATGAAACAGAACAAACCGCACTTCCCCCAAGGTAATCTTGATCATTAGAAAATCACATGTCGGAAAAAGTTACTTAGTCACATTGTTCATGGTGAAATTTTGAAGATGGCGCCGATCGGCCATTACGAGGAACTTCCCCTACCGAAAGCTTCCGCGCGCCCCGAGCTATCGCACTCGCGAGGAGCGTGCGTTCTCCTCCAAGTTAGATAATGTAATAAACTGCATCGGCTCCTTCTCTCACCCCCTGACTTGCTTATACAGGCGCACTTCAAGGACACTGCACTCCGGCCGTGCTCTGCCGCGTTCTCACATAATCCCCGACATTTATTTTTATAACTTCCTTACAAGGTGTTCAATTTAAAATCTAGAAACGGCACGAGTTATGGGAGTTTACGTGTGTCATGTGGTGTGGCAAAATTTTAATTAATTTTTAACTTTTATTTTAGGTCTGACGTCACAGCAAATTTGAAATAGACCTACGATTACAACATAACCAGAAAATTTTAGAAATTTTTAAACGCCATCAGTTACAAACATGAAATTATGCTCAAAATGTTGGCCCGGAATTTAGCCGCTCAAAAATGTAAATTTTATTTAAATCGGTTATGAACTGATTAAGTTATTACTATAAACAGAGATTTCTCAAATCCGCCATTTTTATTATTTATGTATTTTTACGTATGGCTCTGAAGGTATGTTAATTATTTAACCGGAAAAATTACTAATGTGTAGCCTGTATTAAAATGCGTGTTTTAAAAGCCATCCCATCTTTGTGGGTGCTATATCTTGGACACAATAAAATTGTTCTGTTATTGCCATGTGGGCTATTTTCGAGTGGTTTTAAAAGTTCTCTAACATCTGTTCTACGGCGTTAAATGACATCAAATTAATGTGTGCGAAACTAGAAGAGTGGATCTTTAAGGAAAACTACTTTTTAAACCCGAATCTTGGTAGGCTTTTGAATAAGAAAATGTTAAAGTTGAGTGACCTATTTTGTACGTTCAGATAACATTTAAAAATACTTAAACGGCTGGAAACTACCAGATTTAGATGAATTTAATTCTCTTTAGGACTGTTTTAATTTATTATTTACTTTCTATCGTGTGACAGTGTTTAAAATCAGTGTAAAAGCATATTTTGAGTACGGTGCCTCTGGCAAGTTACTTCGAAATTGGATTAACAAACAGAAGGTTAGTAAAATGTCTTTTAATGGTTATAGAAAATTAATTACGTGTATTTACTAGCTTCTACCTGTTCATATCGCTTTTAAAATGGTTTAACTTTATTGGAATTAATTCTGAAATGTTTGATAATTTCGTCTATTTACCGGCTTCCTGTTTTTACTGATATTTCATATTACTCCAGATTAAAACTACTTGGAACCTATTAAAACTGAAAAAGAAGGTTATTTACTGCATTTTCATCTACTTTTTAAGTCCTGACATTACTTGAAAAGCCTAAAATCGTTTATGTAAACTATTTATGCAAATAAGTTATCTACTTTCTTCAAAATTACTCCATGTTATTATTAGGTGGTTAGAAACTATTAGAAACCCATCAATTATCCTTCTAAACTGTCTCAGGCATTATTACATCTACTTTTAGAACTTTTAAATTGTCAAATTACATCAGAATCTGATATTTCCGTACTGCTTCAGTCTACTATCCAGTCATCATATTTATTTATTTAAAATCTCCTCAGAACTATATTTAACTGTGAAGTTACTGTTATTGTAAGTCTAGGCCTGGCTTTTATTAGCTTTTCACAATCTTTTCTGTATTAAAATCTCTTCAGAAATACCAAAATCTGGTATATGGCAAAATTTAGGGTTAGATTTAATTTATATTGAAATTAACTATTTACCTCTGGAATAATGTTTAGTAGTTATGATAAACAGTTTGTTTAGATACTCTATTTACTGTTATTTAACATTTATTTCCTTTAAATCTGTTCAGGATATCCCCTAACCAATATTAGGATCTGATAGTGAAAGTTTACTTTTATATGGAATAACCTATTTCCTGCTGGAATATCCTTGATTTATTGCTATTTATGGTTTATTTACGTTGGCTATGTACTGTTTGTTTACTTTTCTATACTCAGAGTGTTGTTTTCTCGATTTTAACTGTGGTATCGTGTACTGAAGTTAACCTCAAACTTGGCCAGATTTTAACGGAATTTTGAAAATTGAGCCAAGGGTACCTTACAACTGGGAATAAACTTTACCGGTACTAGTGCCGGCAGTCTACAAGAAGACATAGGAGGTGAAGTGACAACAACATCCAAATGGAGTGAGGAGGTGACAATGACTGGTACCGGAAGCAAAAGGACAAAGAGACAGATGCAATCTTCCAGCGAGGCCTCAAAGTTTTCATTTTTCAAACAGCAGTGGTGAGGCGTTTCCTTTTCAAGAGTCTGATGATAGCGCTGAATCATTCAGTGATCTCAAATCAAGCACATCTATTGCAGGCAATACTCCCTCTTCAATACACCCAAATAAAATCATAAACAACTATGCATTATCTAGAAGTACCAAGGGTGCTTTCAAAGCTGGCAATTTTGTGGTGGTCAACTACGAGAGAGTGCTTTATTCCAGAAAACTGACCTAAGTTGCAAATGAGGGATATAAAGTAAGCGTCATGGAGTGATGAAAGTTCCAGTGGAGATGGCCTGTTAGACTGTATCAAATTTTGTACAAAAGTAACGAGGTTTTATGCGTCATTGAGTCCAGTGGAGAACTGGGGGCTGTTTGTGATAAAAGACCTAGATTTAGTGGCCAAAATTCTGTAACATTGTTTTGGTAAAAGTTTTAATAATTGTTTTATTTGGTAACTTTGTGAAAATAAGTTTTTCTCTTGCATTTCTAGGAAAAATCAGATCTGACACAAAGTAACCCTCCCTGATATGGTAGCTTTATGAAAATTTTTAACCTAAATTTATCAGTTGAAATTAAAAATTTAGGTTTGCACAATATGTCATTAAGTAGGAGAAGGATACATCAATGGTTTGTCGTAGTCAGTTTTGGAAAAGCTTTAAAACAGTCCGTCAGGGGTGGGAGAAACCTTAAAGTAAGTAACACAGTAACTCCCTCTTACTGTCTTTGATATCCTTTTCCATTCTAATATTGGTAATATTATTATTATTAATATATTGTTGATATTATTATTTTCATCTTGATTTAATACAAATTATCTTTACATATTTGTTGTGATTACGAAATTATTATTTTGTTTTACCATATTCATTGTAGGGCCTACTAGAGAGTGTAATACTGCTAGAACAACTCTCTGTCACATGAGGTAATGACATCATATACTGCTGCAGTCAATCACCAAAAGCATTAATTTCAAGCAATAATTAGGTTGGAATGTAACCTGAACCACCATAATATTGTTAGAACAACTTTCTACTTTTCAAAATAGTTCTAGCACTATTACGGAACATCAGAAATTAGCTCCAAACTGTATCATTCTGATCCAGGGTGTATTACAATCTAATTATGCTTGAAAATAATACATCTTTCGATTAAATACTACAGTACTATGACATCATTAACTAAGGTGGGAAAAGGTTGTTCTAGCGGTATGCAATCTCCAGTAACCCATTACCGCACTCTTTATCTAAGTACTTCTGTATATTTCAACTTTCAGAACCTTGAATTGTTGCACAACTTTGCTTTTGATTTAAAGTGAGGACAATTTATAGGAAGTGTGTAGGGCATTGACATGTAACAGTTGTAATTTGTATTGATTGTACAAATGGTTTTGCAAGGTTGCATCAGATCTCATTGTCTACCATTGGTGGAAGTGCCTTTTTCAGATTGTATTAATCCTGCTAAGAAAGAAGGTGCATCATTAATGCGGTTACAGGGAGGATTCCTTCAAAATATCATGATCTCGACATTGACAACCATAAAGCAAAAAATCAAAAAATGTTGATGAATAAGTATTTTAAAAAATTGATATACCTCCCATCCCCTCCCCCCCCCCAAAAAATGATG
>CM061921.1:383015694-383031667 GCA_031002005.1 Vandiemenella viatica
AACAGAATCTAATTGTATAAGATAGATTTTAATGTTATACTATTAGTGTCAGTTTTATATTTCCACCAAATGCTTGCAGTGAAATTTCACAGTAAGGTTTGTTTCGTTGACCACAAAAGAGATCCATGGAAAAATTAAAACTGAACATAGTATCATTGAACAAGTTTGAAAACACAATAGATGTTGTTTCAGGACTTTTTGTATTTTGTTATCTATATTGTGAGATATGAGATTCTATTCTCATAGCACTGTGTCTCCTGCACACTTATGACTGTAAAATCAGAGAAAATGGAAGTTGATTTCATTTGGCAATTATTTTGTATCAGATACAATTAGATTTTCTTTCTTTCTTTTTCCTTTCTTTTTAGTTTTCAGGTTATTCTATTACAAATAAACTTAATGGTTTTTGTCCATAAAATAAATTTTGTATCTAAGCGATAAAGTTTAATTGGTATACCCCATATCAGTTCAGGCAGGTGAATAAAAAATCTTTCCTTCATAGTCTCAGAAGTTTTTGAATTGAACATTTGTAAAAAATTTTGGTAACAGTAATATACCTTTATCTTTTTGTTTTCCCCAAAAAAAAAATCCTGGTTTGAAATACAGGCCGTCAAAGGTGGGATCGTGGGCACCATTTCTCATTTGCAATTTTTCCATAAAAATTGTAAAGTCCTCTCTCTCCTCAGAACAGTGCAAGACATTTTGTTACTACTTTTATTTTAAAGATAATACTTTTCTGTTTAAAATGATATACTCCATTCTAAAATATGTGTTCAAACTTTTTTACTGCAGTCTTCTGATTATTTTAAAAATAAATGTCAATTTTATTTTATTTTTTATTCTTTTTTATTTATTTAATTTTTTCTACTGTTGATCAATACCATTGAGTACTGCATTTCCTGAAATGGATTGCTACCACATTTTAGACTGACATGTTTTAAAAACGATGTAGTATTTTACCATACATACATTTTACAAGTTTCCATTAAGTTATAGTTACACATTGGTCTCATGAAATCAAAATATAGTCTTTGGCATGGCATTTTAATTCTTTATAAATATAAGAAACAGACAGCTTTAAAAAAAACTCATAAAAACATATAACAAGCAAAATCATATTTAAACTTACTAAATATGCGTGCAAGTTCCAAAACGTACCACTTGTTGTGTACTCTGCTTAGAACTAGAAATTCAATGAATTGAAAATTTTTTGAACTGTATTAATATCTTCCTTTGATATTGAGTGATGCCTTCCTGTTAAACCAATATGAACTGGAGTATCCACAATCTTTAAAACACTGTGAATTGGAAGTGAGCACTAGTTGTGGCATTGCTGTCTTGCAGCTGGAAATCTATACCCAGCAGCTAGTCCGTGTGGGAGCATGAAATTCACAATGACCTAATTTAACTCACAGCTGTTCACAAGTATCCTAAGATGTCAAAAGAGGGCAGTAAGCCTGCTAGTAGAGGTGAGACCTAGGTACTCTTGTTGCTCTCTATAGATACAGTTTCATATCCTTACTGTAACAACCCTGAACATAGTAGTGTGTTTAGAAAAATTTCTTGGTAATCTGGATAACAGATGGAGGCATCACCATGGCATTAGAAACTGCCATAATCTGAGTTTAGTTTTGTTGTGCTTCAGACTACAAAAACAAATTTAGGACTTTACGAACTTCATATTAGTTAATTACTCATTCTGGTAGAGGCAGCCATTTATGACCTTTCTTAAATTACAGTGATCAGCCAAAACATTATGACTACCTACCTACTATCGATATAAACCAGTCCAGGTGATAGCAACATCACCTGTTGAGGAATGACTGCTAATCAGATATACGCATAGTGTATGTAATATCAGTGAGCGTGCTATCCGTGTTTGGAATGGGGAAGGCATGCAATCTATCAGAATTTGACCAAGGGAAGATTGTGATGGCCCGGAGGCTTGGCACAAGTGTTTCAGAAACTGCACAACTTCTTGGGTGTTTGAGGAGTGCAGTGAAAAGTATCTTCAAGTGGCGAAACCAAGGTAAAACCACATCCAAACGTCAAGGGGTTGAACAGCCACCCATCATTACATCTACATCTCCATATATACTCTGCAATTCACAAAATTGTGGGTGGCAGAGGGTGCTCAGCACCAAAGCTAATCTCTTTGCTGTGCATTCCAATCCCTAATGGTACGAGGGAAAAAAGAATTCATATAAGAATCAGTCCGGCACCTTATTTCTCTAATTTTATCATTCCTGGCCTTCCGACTCAAATAGGTTAGTGGAAGAAGTATTTCACTACACTCAAAAGTGAAAGTGGGAGTACGCATGTTTTCCAATAAGTTTAAACGAAACATGTGTCGTCTATCTACCAGAGACTCCCAGCCTAGTCTACTAATCAGTTCTGTGACGCTTTCATAAGGACTGTAGCAAGCGGTCACGAATCGAGCGGCTCTTCTCTGTACTTTCGATCAATCCCTTACGAAACGGGTCCCAAATGGCACAACAATAATCCAAATGTGGATGAACAAGAGATTTGTACGCTATCTCCTTTGTTTGTTCAATACAATTTTTCAAGATTCGACCTATGAATCGCTGCCTAGAATTTGCTCTACCTACTAACGAATTAATGTGTATGTCCCATTTCATGTTCCTTTGTACTGTTACTCCCAAATATTTCATAGAATCGACCATATCAATAACTGAACTGTTTACCTTGTATTTCTGAACAATCGGATTCTTTTTGTTAGTTATGATCATTGTCTTGCACTTTTTACAATTTAGAGTAAGTTGCCACTCAGCGCACCAAGCCAAAATAACATCCAGATCATGCTTAATTTCTAAGCAATCAGCCAAATCTCTTACTTCCCTATAAATAACCGCATCATCAGCAAACAATCTAAAAAGGCTTTTCACTTTGTCTCTGATATCGTTTATAAAAATTAAGAAAAGAAGTGGTCCTATTACACTTCCTTGAGGTACACCCGATGTAACATCTAGATTAGAAGAACTTTCTCCTTCAATGACTACATACTGCGACCGACCAGTTAGAAAATCCTTTATCCATTCACAAAGCTGATCCGATATACCGTACGCTCGAAGCTTCGCTAAAAGTCGGTTGTGTGGCACAGAGTCAAAGGCTTTCTGGAAATCTAAAAAAATTGCATCTACTTGTGAACCTGCATCGATAACTTTCATTACGTCGTGTGGAAATAGGGCCAGCTGTGTTTCACATGATCTTTTCTTCCGAAATCCGTGTTGATTTGTAGTAAGCAAGTTATTATCATCTAGAAAATTCATAATGTTCGAGCATATAATATGCTCCATAACTCTACTACAAACAGATGTTATAGATATGGGACGATAGTTCCCAGGATCACTTCGATCACCTTTTTTGAAAATCGGAGTTACTTGTGCGATTTTCCATTCTGAAGGGACTTTTTGCTCTTCTAATGATTTACTAAATATATCAGACAGAAATGGCCCGATTTCCACCGCATACTCTGAAAATACTCTTACTGGAATTCCATCCGGGCCCGGTGCTTTCCCCCACTTCAGGAGCTCTAATTGTTTAACGAGACCTGCAGTATCTATTCGTAATGATTCCATCACCGACTCGCCACAGCGTGGGAAAACGGGAATACTATCCTTATGTTCATTTATAAATGAATTTTAGAATACTGTATTTAGTACGTTAGCTTTATCGCGGCTTTCATTAACCTCGGAACCTTCACGAATTAGTGCTGGCATATTGCTGTTGGTACAATTAACTTTTCGTACATACGACCAAAATTTCTTTGGGTTTTCTGTGAGACTCTTAGAGAGAGAGAGTTGGAGTGAAAATTGTTAAAAGCCTCGCGCATTACATTCTTAATACGCCCTCTTAAATCAGCTAAGGTTTCTAAATCGCTGCGACACCCCTTCCTTTCTTGAGTGTGCGTGTAGTTTCCTTTGTTTTTTTTGGTAATCTTTTGACTTCGCATGTGTACCACGGTGGATCATTCTCTCCCTTTATTGTCCGCTTTGGTATATGTATTTCCATTCCTTCCCTGACTATATGTATAAAATGATGCCACATCTCTTCAACGGTGTCCTTTGTTGACTTGAAGTTATGGTAATTATTCCTCAGGTAGGTTCTAAAACACTCCTTTGAGGCCTTACTGAATCTGTATACAATCCGCCCTTTTTTCCTTTTTCGCTTGGTCATTAATTTGATAGTCGCAATTACCGCTTTGTAATCGCTTATTCCTGTGGTTGTTGAAATCTCGGTGAATAATTCTGGCCTGTTGGTAACCAGTAAGTCTAAAATGTTTTCACTACTGTTATAACACCGCGTAGGTTCATTAACTAGCTGCTCGAGATGATTATCTGACAACAACTCGAGAATTACTTCAGAAGCTGCCTTATCCCTGCTACCTGTGATGTGAACATAATTACGCCACTCAATATAAGGCAGATTGAAGTCGCCTCCTAGAATCATAGCATGATCCTTAAAACGGCTAGCTACACTATTTACATTATTTCTTAACTCCTCGACGATAGCTATGTCGGAATCGGGTGGACGGTAGAAGGCGCCTATGATGAGTTTTGACCCAGCAACGTTGACTTTAATCCATATGATTTCACAGATCGTATCGACGTCTATTTCATTACATGGGAGAAATTTACTCACAGCTATAAATACCCCACCTCCATGAGAATGTAATCTGTCTTTACGAAAAACGTTCATGCTATCTTTAAAAGTTTCAGCGGAACTTATTTCCGGTTTCAACCAACTTTCTGTACCGATAACGATATCCGCTTCTGTACTACAAATAACGCTTTCAAGTTCTGGTTGTTTGTTACAAACGCTTCTACAGTTAATTACGAGAACTTTTAACTGACGAGATTCTTTTACATTGCTCCTACATTCCGGTGTTGCATCTGATTGGGTTGCCCGTAACTGAATTTCGTGTTTCGGGTCTTCCTCCCTCAGCCTAAAAAACCACCCAGTGCATTCCACATGGCCCCTACAGATGTTGGTATTGTAGACTGGTAAAACAGGACAGAACTTCAATGCTGGGCACAGTACAAGTGCCCCGAACACTCGTAACGACAGGCCTCCGCAACTGACGGCCCATGCATGTGCCAACGTTAACACCACAACATCAGCACCTGAAATGATCATGTGACCATCATCACGGGATATTGGTGCAGTGGAAGAGCATTGCGTGGTCTGATATATCTGATACCTTCTTCACCATGTCAATAGGAGGGTGCGAATCTGTAGTTTCCCAGCGGAACAGCTTCTTGACACCTGTACTGCAGGAAGGATACTAGCTGGCAGCCGCTCAATTATGATCTGAGTAACAATCATGTGGGCATCCTTGGGTCTACTGGAGCTCATGCAAGGTACCATGATGGCCAATAAGTATCGTCCATTGGTTGCACACCACATACACCCCTTCATGACGACCATGTATCCCAATAGTAGTGGCATTTTTCAACAAGATAATGCACCATGTCACAAGGCCAGGAGTGTGATGGAGTGGTTTGAGGAACACAGTGGTAAGTTTCAATTGATGTGGTGTCCCCAAACTCACTAGATCTGAACCCAATTGAACACACTTCGGATATGATTGAACGTGGCGTGAGAGCTCATCACCCCCTCCCCGCAATTTACGAGAATTAGGTGACTTGTGTGTAGAAGTGGTGCAACTCACTCCAGCAATCTACCAAGGCCTCATTGTTTCCATTCCAAAATGCATCACCGCTGTTATCCATGCCAAAGGTGGATATACCAGCCTATTAGTTAGGAGATCATAATGTTCTGGCTGATCAGTGTACCTACTGAACAGCATGTTTTGGACAAGTGGCCATCCATCAAGAACACATTTAAGGGGTTGCTCATATATTTATGTAATACAGTTAATTGAAATGTGATATTAAGTGGAGGGACTAAACATACTAATAATTTCTAAATCAAATTTTGGCATAGCCATTAATTCCTTTTGCAAAACTGAGATATTCTTGTATGTCACAACATGTTGACACAGATTTCAAAATAAACAACAGCAATCACTGAATATAAACATTTCAGCTTTTTATCAACTCTAACAATCACTACATACAGTTCTCACTATGACATACACAGGAATCCATTCAGCACTGTAAGCGAGCCTGTGTACCCTCTGACTGCCCCGTACTGTACTGTTTTGATCATTCACCTACGTAGTGTAACTTGAAACGAGAATAGAACATACCAAAATTTTGCACCACTTCAGCAATAAAGAGCTCAGCAAGGTGAAAAATTAAGCATTTTCTTTTTCATAAATAACAACTGGTTATTGTCAATGGTTAATCGAAACAATCTTGAAATTTTTTTTAACTATTTGAGAGGATTTTGAATACAGATTACTAGCACTGTAAATTAAATGAATGGCCAGAACACTATGACACAATCAAAATAAACACCATGAAATTACCAAACCTCTGTAAAATTATTATAAAATTTAATTGAATTAAATTGTCTCAAAAAAATGTTGAAGTTAGAGACAGAATATCACTACCTCAGCAAGCAGGAGTCAAGATCTACAATCTACTTTTCAGAAGTATGAAGGAAATTTCTTGAAACAAATTAACAAAACAAATCAAAAACATTTATATTGAATATCGTCAATGTACATTTGCCGAATATTTTAACTATTAAAATAAAAGACATATGAATAACTTTCTTTTTGTAATAACTCCAAATTGTTGACTTTTCAATGTCCTTTTTGTATTTCTTGTAATAAAAATCAAGCAATCAACTTACTATACTGTTTTATTTTAAATACATTTCTTGTATATAAGAGTTGCGATAAACCTGCCACCACATTGCATCGTGGAGGAGTGTACTGTTTAAGTATCGCTGTGAGATTTTAGTGTCACAAATCTGTTGTCAAATCACAGCAGAATAGTGTTGTTGTCTGCTACACATTGTCTATTATCTGTCACTCTCCTGCTGTATTTCTTCATATCTTTTTGTTCTCAATCACATATGCCTTTAATCTGTTCAATTGAATAGTTCATATGGTGTAGATTCTTCTTTTAGCTCCCTTTGCAAATTGAGACTACTGAACCAATTATTAAAAAATGTTTTATAGTTTTTGTGGTCAGGTACTCCTTCACTCCAACATCATATTGAATAATGTTACCAGTATATAATACAAAATTGTAGACAAGTACATTAACATCACATAGTACAAATATTTTGTAGCCCGACTCCTTGGCCTTTTGTGGGTTGTACTGCTTCAAAGAACTGCATCCCTTGAATGGTATATTCTCTTCATCATCACTTACTAAACATTCTGATATTGGCAATATCAGACATTATGTGGTAGGACAGCTGGTAGGAGAAGAGAAAAAGAAACCCCATGGTGGAATGACAGGGCAAAGGATTCTGTGCTACAGTAGAATAAAGCCTGCAGGTAATGGTTCCAAAGGAGAACAGAGGAAAGCAAAAGAGTGTTCAGCTGCAAAAAGAAAGAAGCAAAAACAGTGACACAGGAACAAAAGAGGAAATGGATGGAAAAATGGACAGAAATGTTAAAAGAGGATATTGAGGGCAGTAAGAAGGCGTGCCATGCTAAAAAAAACTAGGAGGAAGAGTAGAATGGAAGCAGGTAGTATAAAGGATAAGAATGGCAACTTAGTGGAGGGGAAGGACGACATAAAGGAAGTCTGGAAGGAGTAATTTGAGGATCTGTTGAATGCTTCAGGACCCAACGATGAAAATGAGAGTAGAGAGGAAGAATGGGACCAGTATCAAGAGGAAAAGGAAGATATTACATGGAAGGAAATGGAGGATGTGGTAAAGAGAATGAAGGGAGGTAAAGCACCTGGAGTGGATGAGGTGAGCATGGAGATAATACGAGCTGCTGGAGTAATGGGCACACAGTGGCTCTACAGGGTGATGCGGGCTGTGTGGAAGGCTGAAAGAATTTCAGATGACTGGAGGAAAGGGGTAATAATACCCATATTTAAGAAAGGGGACAGGACTGTCTGCTAGAACTTCAGTGGTATTACCCTGATATGCCACTGTGCCAAGATATATGAGAAAATTTTGGAAAACTGAATAAAAAGAGTGATTGAAAGGCAGTTAAAGGAAGAACAATATAGATTTAGACCAGGAACATCAACCATCAATCTTATTTGTGCAATTAGATAGCTACAAGAGCTGCACTATGAGTATGGAAAAGAACTGGACATTGAAAAGGCGTATGACAGTCTCAGTCAAAACAAAGTGTGGGAAGGACTGAGAAAAAAGTCAGTAAAGATGGAGATAGTGGAAAGAGTGAAGAATATGTATGAGGGTAGTAAGAGCTGTGTTAAAGTGGGAAGGGATAAGACTGGATGGTTCCATTTGGAAAATAGGACTAAAACAAGGAAGTGCCCTATCACCAGTGGCGGCCCTAGCAAATTTTTCAGGTGGTGCGAGATCTCACTGTGGCGCCCCAAATGTGTAATCGCTTATTCATAATTAAGGTGTTCCTATTGACAGATTGAAGACAACATACATTTTTTTACATCCTACTAATATTATATACATAAAAGTTTGTTTGCTTGGATGTTTTTACTGTTTCACGTCGACGGCTGAAAGACCTAAGATAAAATTTAGAATAATGTTATTGGCTATCTAGTCCCGATCGAAAAAGTAGTTCCCTTGGATTCTAATACGAATATATGTATGAATGGTTTATGAATTCCACACGAGCAAAGCCGTCTTTATATTTTAATAATAATTGCAACCTCATAAAGATTAATATAGGATAGCAGCGGTTTGAATGAGAAACAACAGCAAATATCGAACACACTATGTATGAAAAGGTTTACTTAAGCTACTATGGCGTACACAATTCCCATATCACGTATACGTCAAATTCACATAATTTTAATATATATATTTTTTTTCAACAAACAAATGAGGAAATAAAACCATAACTAAAAGACCTAGATTACCATCTTCATCGCTTTTGTCCTTTGGCAATATTATTTTATACAGATAAAATTGCAATATCTGATAGTATATTTAGAGTCTGATTTTACCATAAATAAGTTTTGGCAAGTTTTAATTTATGGAATCTTTTTCTCCTTTAGCGACAGTTACAAGTATGGTTAGCAAAATTCGAAGTGCTGTCCACACATTCAGGAATATATCTTGCCAACCATTTTATTTCATTAGTTGAACTTTCATTGGTTCTGCTGATTCAAGCCCCATCAACAACAGTTTCAGTTAGAAAGTTTCTAACCAATTCACAACCAGATATGTCACATTTTTCTCCACCAGTTAAATTTATTTCCAAATCTGCACAGGATGATTCCAATTCCGACTTTTCAGAATTTTTTTTATAATATGTATCTTTAAATTTGAATAGTTGTGTAAACTGAGTGACCAACTCATTCTCAAGTATATCGTTGATATGCTAAAACATGTTGGTTGTAAACAATTCTTCTGGATCTATTGCTATCTCATCTACGGCCTCATAATTTAAAAAAATCTCTGCTCTTTGGAATCCGACTGGCTTAATAATAGGATATGGCCCAGTCTTAAAAGCAATTTTTCTAGCAGTTAACAGAGGAGACGAATAACCAGGGTACTTTTTCTCAACTTCCGAGCTGTTTCCCAACAATTGTGAAGCGTTTCATAAATCCTCCTTCAGTCTACAAAGACTGCTTGCAATATTTACTTGAAACAACTGAATTATTCGTTTCCAGAATGGTGTCACGAACTGATGATTAGTGATAGTGAACTCCAGCGAGACTAGTAATTCTATTCTCCAAACGAGATTCGCAAATTTTTTGGCGATAGTGTAAGTTCTTGGATACCACTTCCCATTGCTTTGGCGATTGAGATAATAGAACAAATTTTCTTTAAACAAATTCTGACAAGGAAATTGATTTAATTGATGTTTTGGTGGCACCTGATATCACCAAATTTAGTGACAGCTACATGGAAGAAAGAATGCTGTAAGATATTCTTTCAGAATTCTGTTTTGGACACCTTTGTTTCATCCTGATGTATTGGATCCAATGTCATATCCTTGGTCTCGACTTTCTTCCATATCCAACTCGAACTTTTGTAAAGTATTATCGATAAACAGGCCAGCGAGACCAGCTCCCAGGTCCTTAAAAGTCAATTACCAGGTTGTAAGCAACGGAACACACACGCACTTGGACTTTATTAGTGTCAACAAAAGCAGCGATAAAGATAATTGTTCGACGTGACTGACATCATGATATGCGGTATGATGGAAAAGTATTTAGATAACTTATCCACAGTCAAAATTTTATTACGAACTTGATTCGTTTTGAATACATTTACCAAAATAACAGATATTAGTCTCCTTATTGGCAATGTGGCGGAGATGCTCCATCATTACACAATGTTTGTGATTTGCAGAGTATGGATGTAGATTACAGGGTCATATTTTCCTAGTACGATGTTTGCAATAAACCCAGGAAGTTACTATTATTAGAAGTATTTTGTGTTTCAGATCCAAAGCCTCCTCTAAACAAGAAATTATTGCATGTTAAAAATAATACTTTGGACATCATTCATTCGAGGATAGCAACCCACCATGATTTTTCGTCTTCAATATGTATTTACTAATGCTTGTCAGTTACACTGTCATTCTTTAAAAGAATCAACGCTTCTGTCGAATTGAGGATGGTGTGCCGGTGATTTGAGAAAAGTTTCGTGAGTTTTGAGACGCTCTGATAAGTAGTTCTAGTCATCAAAGTCTTCTTTTCCCAAATAAGAGTTTTTGCTGTTGAATAAACAACAATATACAAACATACAACATACAAAAACAATATACTTCATCCACAGATTTAGAGTGAACCAGTTATCTTAAGTTTCTCGATTTGGCATTACTCTTTGAAATACATATTTGAAATATGACGTCCATGATTTTTTTTAAAAATTTTTCATTGCTCAAATAATTATTTCATCTGTGGCTGCAGAGTCAATGAGTGACCATTTTGATGTATTGTCATAATTTGTATTTTGAAAAGGCGGCGGTGGTGGTATGTATGTTGTACCTCATTCTGTAATATTTTGAACTGTGGACGACGTTCCAGCTATAGCTAAATCTTCTTGTACATGCTGCTCTTTATCATCATGAGCCTCGTCTGAAGAACTTCTATTAAATAAGTTTTCTTCTGTTGCGGGTGGATCTAGTTCTTGTGACAACGATTCAGATGACTTTGCAACATTAAAAAAATTTGCAAGCCTTCTCAGATTCGCCTTTTTCAGGTAGCACATGTCTTGTTTGCAGGACCGGTGCTAGGAATTTCGGAATGGCCAGGCGACAATGGGCGTATTCTTGGCTTCATGGCCTAAGGGCCCCTATAGTCGGTGATCGGGCCCCCATCAGCCAGCGGGGCCCGGGTACTTTTGACCCGCTTACCCCCCCCCCCCCCCTAACGCTGGCCCTGCTTGTTTGTAAAAGGTAAATATTTACAATATCAACATTAATTGCAATCACCGAATGTCTAACACGGCAGAAATAGATAAGTAGGTTGAATCTAGCCACATGCACCCGCATGCGAATGAACTTCAAGACGACAGCCGAAAAGATAACAGGTGTGAGACGAGTGGTGATTTTTTTGATTCTAGTAAGTCGAGCTGTAAGTCGAGCTGACTCGAGACACAACTCGAGTTGACTCAATTCTATGAGGACATACGACTACGCACTAAGCTGTAGCTCTTACGTGTAGCTATAAACTCTTCTGGATAATTTGTGTGCTAAAATCATATGTGAACAGCAAGCTGGGTTATTATAGCCTTTATTTTTTGCTCAGACTATCTCTCGTTGCATTTTCGGCGCCCCCAATATGGCGGCGCCCGGTGCGGTCGCACCGCTCGCACCGCCCTAGGGCCGCCCCTGCCTATCACCCCTGTGTTTTATTGTAGCTATGGATGAAATATTGAAGAAGGGGAAGGAAAAAAGCTTATTGAACAGTTGGGCTCCCAAATAGGAAGGACATTTTTCAAATTTTTTTGTGTTGTGTTCGTGTAAATTGAAATTAATTTTATTACGCGTTTCATGTTCGTGCACTTGCTCATTCTTTTTAACAACCTTCTTTGCGAGTGAGAGCAGTATAGTCTTATATATGTATATACAGGGAAATGTTAGAATCTTCAAATCTACAAAATATTTTCTGCATGAAACCATTCTTTTTTCTTTTAGTATTGTTCTAATCATATGTTTTTGTATTTTTTATATTCTCATTACGTTCTTTTCTGTGGGCCTTCCCCATGCTGATATACCAAATCTCAGTTGGCTTTCAAAAAGGGAGTAATAGATAGTCATCAGAATATCCCTACTGCAGAATTCTCGGAGGTAGCTGACCATAAATACAATAGGGGTTAGTTTCTTACATCATTGATCCACCTGTCTATTTGTCTATTTGAATCCCTAGCAAGTTAGCTGAATCTGTCTCCTTTATTTGCTCACTGCTTATGTTTAAATTTACAGAGTACCTTGTTCTTTTTGACTGAAATGATATCATTTAGGTTTTGTTTAAGTAGATTACAAGATAATTATCTTCTAACCATTTTGCTAGTCTCTGGAAGTAAAGATTAAGGTTTGTTTCTAGATTACATAGTTTGATGTTTGACATCTTCACAGTTGCATCATCTACATAAAGGACTATTGAATCATTCTCCCCTATTGGTCTTGGGATATCATTTATGTATAGGATGAACAACAGAGGCCCCAACACCGAGCCCTGTGGTACTCCTGCTTTTATAGTGAGGGTGTTTGATGTTACATTTTTAAAGTCTGTGTTGCTTTTTATGATCATAAATTGTTTTCTATTTGACAGATATGATTCTATCCATTTATAGGCCTTACCGCTTATTCCCCATTTTTCTAGTTTGTTGAGTAACCTCTGATGATTGACTGTGTCAAAGGCCTTTGATAGATCTATAAGTACTGCTGTTGTATACTCTTCATCATCCAGGGATTTCTTTACCGAATCTACAAACATTGTGACTGCTGTTTCTATAGAACTGTATTTCCCATAACCATGTTGAGAATCAGTAATTATGTTGTGCTTGTTTAGGAAGTCAATAAGCCTCTGTTCCATTGCTTTCTCAAAAAATTTTGATATACTAGATATTAGTGACAACGGTCTATAATTGTTTACATATGACCTTTCCCCTTTCTTGAAAACAGGTATAACTTTAGAAATCTTTAAGGAATCTGGAAATGTTCTACTTGTAAATGAATGATTTATTATGTGTACTAATGGTTTTAAGAGATAGCTATTGCATTCTTTTATAAGCATATTAGATTTTCTCATCAGTTCCCATTGAAGTTTTAGTCTTTAAGGACTTTATAATTTTACTTATTTCTTTTTCTGTTGTTGGTCTAAGGAATACTGAATCTGTGTTCACCTTAATGCATGCTAAATCATTGTCTTTTGACTTGCTACTGTGACTGTTAGTTAGTTTTTCTGCTATATTTATATAATGTTCATTTAATGTACATGCAATATGCCTAGAATCATGTACCACAGCCTCATTATACACAATCTGTTCAATGCTTTTATCCTGGTTCATAATCTGATTTTTCCCCCTCTCCCTATTAATAATTTTCCATAATGCTCTTTGCTTATTGCTACTTCTGTGTAGTATGTTTTGAATGTTATCTGATTTTTCCTTGTTAATCATATTTTTTAATTCATTTTTACACTTTTTCAGATATTTTTTGAGTGATGGATACCCTTCCCTACACAATCTACTAACCCATTTTATATGGTCCTTGTAGTGAATAATGTCTTCTGTATCCCATTTATTGTGTGTTGTTTTATTCTTTGATTGCTTTTTGTTTTTTACCAGGAAAGCTAGGTCTTTGTAATAATTAACTAAGTTTATGAATGAGTCATATTTTTCATCTGTTGTGTAAGAATGATCTATTAGTTTGGGGAGAGGATGAAAGAGAGGTGCAGGATCAGTTGGATGTGTGGAAGAGAGTACTTGCAGCTTATGGTATGAAGTTCTCTGAGAGAAAATGTGAAGTGGTGATAACAACAAGAAAGAAGAACAGGACAGACATAGGCATATCTCTTGGAGGAGGGCAACTAAATAGAGTGGAATGTTTCAAATATTTGGGAAGCTGCATTGAAGAAAATGGAGGAAACAGGATGGAGATAAATGAAAGAGGAAGATGTGCAAATGGAATTTTTAAAGGTATTAGAAGTCTGGTATGGAGTAGAGCAAAGGAGCAAAGAGGCAATCTATAAAACATACTTTATGCCAATTTTAACGTACAGGTCGGAAACGTGAGTGATAAAGGAGAGAGACAAAGGGAGAGTACAATCTGTAGAAATGAAATTTCAGAGGAGTAGAGAAGGGGTAACCAGAAGAGATAGAATAAGGAATGAGAGAATCATGGAGATGACAAAGGAAGAACCACTACAATAGATAATTGAAAAATCTAGGTTACAGTGGTATGGACATGTAAAGGGAATGAGAGAGGAGAATCTACCAAGGAAGATGCTGGACATGGAGCTGAAAGGTAAGAGGCCTAGAGGAAGACCGAGGGACAGATGGACTAAAGGTGTTAAGAAATGTGTTGAGCAATGAGGAGGAAATTGGGTGACAGTGGAAGAAGAGAGATGATGGTTAGACAGGAAGTGCTGGCGAGGCTTTTGTTCCAGCCAGGGGTTGGAAGCTGTACTATGTGATGATAATGATGATGACTTAGAAATAATATGAGCCATGAAACATATTTACACAAACATAATTAAAATAACATAATTACACTAATTATGTATATTGGATAATAATTTGGTTTCTCTTTTGGCATAGCATTCATACTGTCAGAAAAATAGATATTTGGCTGTATTTGTTTAAACCAATTGATATTCATTCTATCACTAATTATGGGAATTCTAGTTTCTGAACTTCACTAATCCCTAATAGAAGCTGGACAGTTGACAGAATAAAGACCATGCCCATGTACAGTTTTAATTCTTCCCTGTCAAGCTTGACAGTTTATTAGGATATTTTTGAACAGACAACTTGTCTGATTCCTCTACAAAAAGCTTCAAAAGTTTGTTGCCAATGAACACTTGAAAATATTCATTTGTAGTGTAATTATGATTAGATGTTGGTAATGTTCCTGTCCACTTTACCACATTTAGTTCTTTTTTACTTTTCTTCCAGATAACTGAAATGTATCTTTTAGCTTGCTGTAGAACACTGCTTTCCTCATCATTACCACTGTGGGCACCCTTCTCAAATAATACTCCAATCAATGTCATCACCATCTACATCATAACCTTTTTCTGGAATAATTATAGAATTCTGAACAGTTTTACAGTAAATAACAGTTGCCTCTCTATCTGCACCTACATCAGTATTATCCAGTTATGAATCATCACTGCTTTTTGGAATGTTCCTCATAATTGGTTCAGAAGCTCCAGTCCATAAAAGGCCAGAATTGTAATTGTATCCATGCCTGCATCATGTAAAGAAATGAAACAATTTGGTACTTCTTTCTGAGCAGCAAGTGATGTTTAAAAAGCTACAATAATATATTAACACACACAAAATATCTATTGAATGTTATGTATACTGACATATTACTGTAAAACAATGATTTAGTGCAAGTCAATGATGTCAGATTACCAACCCAATTTAAATAATTCCACTGATGTGATATATGTATTGTCAAAAATTATTTTCAAAATAGCTTTCTGAACTCAAATAATCTTTGCTAAAATCTGTTGGTCTTCAACTAGTTCTGCCAACAGTACAGAACTAAACTGTCTGGAACTATAATAGCTGTCATCTCTGGTTTGGTATTGGTGGCACCATACGCATGTAACTGATTTTCTTGCCATTATCAACAGATGTTTAGTTTTTTGCCACCTCACAACATCGTGCTATAGAGGGTTAAGGTTACAAGAAAGGGATTAAAAATCAAATTTTCAAGTATAATTGCTTCCAT
>CM061921.1:383032667-383228816 GCA_031002005.1 Vandiemenella viatica
AATTTAGAATGATCCAAAAGTTTAAAATATTTAAGTTTAGTAAAAATACTGCATTTAATGTAAAAATAATGGAATATACCTTTTTCTTTCCTTAATACAAGTTCATTGACAATGTGGTTCTGCTTTATATCCTTCTTCAGATTCTGACGCAGAAGAAAATTCACAGAAATCATCTGTATCTGATACCCAACAGAGTAGACAATCAAGTTCCAGAAAGGACATTATTAATCGTGCATGCAGTTTAAATGAGGAAGTTGGTTTAATAATGCAGGTAATTATCCATATTTTAACTGTAAATTTGCATTTAACTGGTATCCTTCAGTTTCTATTCAAAATCTGATACAGCTAATGTACATCCATCAACATATACTTCATGTTGTAGAACATGACCTATGAAAATAATTTGGCATGACTGGCAAACTTAGTGGCTTTGAATATGTATAAATGGAGACATTCCCTGCATAATGCTGCAATATAACATTTACGGGTGTCCATCTGGATGGTGTTGTAAAAATTCAATGTTTCAACAGGCTGCTCTGCTGTCTTCAGTATCTGATGAAGATGACGGAGCCAACTCTCAAAACATTTTATTTTCATGACACTATCCAGTTGTCCATCCATGAAGATTACATGGCTTTGAATAATTTAATGAAATGGATATTCAAACAAGGATAGGACAGGGAAAGTACACACTCTCCCCATTTTCCCACTTCTCCTGGTGTTTTAGGTGCCTGCTTTTTTTCTGTGCACCATTTATTATTTTTGAACTTCTCAATACATCTCACTGCCAGATTGATTGCCTCCTCTGACAATCAGCCATCCAAGAAAATTCATGCACAGGAACTAAATGTGATCACTGCTGTATCGCTTGTCACTTGAAATTGTGGTTCTCTTCTGGCTTCATAGCCCTCTTGCTTTTAGATTTTGTAACTGATTTATTTAGATTACCCATATATGTTTGAATTTATATTGCCATTTAGCATTTATCTTACTTATATAAAATATAAGTAACACACTGTAGACTGTACATATCAACTTCAGTTACTGTTATACATATATTTGCAGTGTAAATTAAACATGTTCTGGCATCATTGCTCATGCAATAACACTGAAAATGTGTTAATGATGTCACAGAAAAGTGGTGTTTGCAAGATTTGCCTGCACCCATCACATGAAAAACGAGGAATGAAAAATCCTCACTTCCAGATTTGCTTGCTTATGGCATGTTACCAAGGTAATATAATATTCTTGTTAACATTTGGTGTCATTATTGTCATAAAAACCAGTCAACTCTGTGAAGCATTTTATTTAGTAATGAGCTACAAAATAATATTTATTATTGGCATCATTCTAAACATATAAGGAAGTGGAATATAATAATGTTCCTCTTTCAGACATTGTCTTTAATTTCTGAATGATGCAACGTACTATAATTACGAAGGTTGGAACTTAAATGGTGGCAACTATTTATTCACAACTGATACAAAAGCTTTACATGTTTGCACCTGTTACTGTCCTTCAAGTAGTCACCAGCATTGTGTAGAACCCGTTGCCAGTGATGTGGAAGGCGTAGTATACCGTTTGCAGAGCCTGTTCTGTTGATGGTGTGAATGGAGCGGTCTACTGCCTGTCGAATCTCTGGAAAAGTTCTGAAACGAATGCCATGAAGTGGGTCCTTCATCTTTGGAATCAAATCAAAGTCACAAGGACTTAAAGTCCGGGGAGTATGGTGGGTGGTACAGTACATCCCAGTCCCATCGATCCAAAAGAGCAGCCATAGCTTGCGCTGTTTGCGCCTGTGCATTGTCGTGCAAAATGATGAGTGGGATGTGCAGAAAGTGTTGCTGCTTTTTTCGCAAAGCTGGTCGCAGGTGGTGCTCCAAAAATGAACAGTAATACTGTGAATTGACAGTCTGCAGTGGAGGAACGTAATGCGTTAGGATGACACCATCACAGATTGTACATGAGAATCACCATAACTTTCACCATACTGGGGCTCTGACGCACTTTCAACTTATGTGGCGACCCATTATGACACCATTCGTTCGATTGGTGTTTCAGTTTTGGCTCATACGATATGGCTCATGTCTCATCCAGTGTTACAGTACAGCATAAGAAAGCCTCTCCTTCGCACTCATAGAGCTCCAATTGCATCTGAGCAGCGTCGTAACGCATACATTTCTGCATTTTCGTCAATTCTTGTGGAACCCATCGTGATGCAATTTTCGCATGCCCAGGCGTTCCTTCAGGATGCGAAGCACAGTCATATGTGCTAATCAGGTTTCGTAGGCGAGCTCACGAATTGTCTGGCGTCGATCACTGTCCACTAATAGTGGCAACAGTATGCACTTCTTCTTCAGACATGCTAGGATGACCTACCCGATGAACGTCTGCCACAGTTTGCCGACCTTCGTTGAAGGCTTTAACCCAACGTGCCACTGTTCTGTACAGCAATGCCAATTCCCTGCACGCCTCTTGAAGACCTCGATGACACTATCATGCTGTACGACCTCTACACATTCAATCTTGATCCAACTCCATTGTTCCTGTTTCGAAACATAGTGACACCGTTACGTTAGACCAAGTTTCCTTCGAATGTGTCCATACTGGCGACGTGGGACAGGCGAGTCCATTTGCTCGGAGGTAAGGTAGGTATGTCAACAACGTGTGCTATCAGTGACAACAGTAGATTCCATTGCATAGTGTCTCCACAGCAGTGTTGCCTCTATTTAAGTTCAAACCCCCATATTTTAAACATTTTTAATACAGAACTTTGACACATACTGTTCTGCTACTGGTGAAGGGTTTAAACATAAAAATCAATTGTGTCTTTCATGTATCTGTGCCATTAATTTGTGGCAAGTTGTTGCTCTTTTCTTCTTCCTTAGTTATAGTTGCTGACAGGTATCTTTTCATTTTCTGTCAGTAGAGTATATAAATTTATTTTCTAAATTAAATAATTTGTCTGTCTACATCACATACAAGAATGTAATTGAGAATTTTTATGCTGTAATATACACGTAAGAATTCTTTAAGACCGCATCTCACGACAATTTTTTTTATTACAAACTTTGTTTTTTTTTCATAACTGTCAGAATATTTTAATGTAAAAAAAAAAAACAAGTAATGCCTTTTTTAAGAACATTTTTTAATGTTCTGAGTCTACATAAATTCTATACTTCAAAAATTATACTTACTTTCTATCTCTTTTAGATGCAAATTATTTTATAATCCAAGTATAATCCAAAGACAGGCCTAACTCTGATTCTATTGCTATCATAACTAATCCAACAAGCCGCTCTTGCCCCATTGTAGTTCTCAAAACTTTCTTAACTCTTCCAAGAACACTAAATGACCACCCTGCTTGTGCAACAGTAACAGGCAAAGTGCAGAAAATATGTAAGGCTACCATTATATTTGTAAATACATATTTTTTTATTTTTTTTTTACTTGTGGCTTTATGCCTGGTCGACGGCTAAGGGTAAGGCCATTAGAGGCGGAATGGGACTGGGGACAAGGAATGAGTAGGAATTCAGCCATGGCCTTTATGAAGGAAGCTTGGAGTGATTTGGAGAAAACATGGAAAACACAAATCTGGATGCCAGGATGGGGATTCAAACCCTAGTTCTCCCGAATGCGAGGCAAGAACATTAACCATTCATCCACCACGCTCGGCAAAATACAGTTATTAAAATTGCACTTATAGAGAGCAGTAACAAGGCGCAGAGGGAGAAGTGGCTTAATTCCAAATTTAACTGCGTAAATCTTTTTTAACTGCGAAATTTATTCTTTTTTAAATCCTGCTTATTAACATCCACACTGTGTAAAGATGCCATGTATTCCATGTGCTATGATAGTGTAGAATCATCTAGGCTTATGTAGTTCCATAATAAACCAAATGTGTCCATCATGTTGCCTATGGCAGCATACCTTGAACCTCATAGGGAGTTGCATTGACTATAACTATATCTAGAACGATATTAAAAACATTTTCTTTAAAACTGTCCACTGGGCGCAAGTTTAAATCTTCTGACATTTAATTGACAAAGCATTTTCTTTTACCTTACCTTTTCTCTGTGCCACAAATCGTCAAATTTAAGTTGGGTGATATTCCAATATATTCTGCTACTCACTTAATTCACTTAATTCTTCCACTAGGCTCTTAATGTTGCCAATTTCAACACCAATCCTTGCTTGAAGCACAACACTATGCATTTTTATTGAGGTTAATACTTTTTACCAAAATGTGAACATGATGATACATTGAAATGATATCAAATACTTCTTTATGCCATTTAGTTCAGCACATGCCTCTGCAGTCAAAGTTGAAAGCGAGTTCAACCGTCGTTTGTAATCCTGGCAAATTCTCAGCAAATGGATGCACGGCACACAGGCCATCTAGTTTCCGATAGCCCATGAAGGGGAGATCCAACATTTCTTTCAAAACTTTTCATCTTATGGGACTAGAATGAAAAAAATTATATTTTAGAAACAATTTTTAAAAAAGTGAGTATATCTGCGCAACCCTCCACAGCATGGATGCCACATAGATTTAATAAATGAGCGCTGCATGGAGAAAAAATTGCCAGGGGATTTTCTCTTAATATATGTGCTTGAGCTCCACAATAGGTGTCATCTATATTGCTCCCTGTAAGAACCTTAGAATTTTAGGCAAATTCTAGTTTTGCTTAGGCAAGACTTAGAAATTTTGAGAAGAGTAGTTTTCAACTTTAAGGAATTTCCCTGTAATCGTTCCTACAGTTACAATTCGCCATAAAAATGATTTTAAAGTATATTTATCATATCGTGAAACATTTATTTTAAGAGATTACAGTTTGTTCAAGCATTGAAACACGCGATCGTAATTTAAGTAAAAATCTAAGATTTGTAATATCTTTAAATCACGTAAAGCTACAACTGATCTTTTATCACCAGCTATAGTCAGCATTGTTCCCGATATTTTGGTGGTAAAATTAAATAATTTGGCAAAGTTTAATTAGCAATTTTAATTAAGTGAAAATAATGAACTTTTTAATTAAAAGAAATATTAATTTGAAATTTATATCAGTAGATATCCCTAATTAAGATGATTACGGACATATAACGGTTTTGGTAAAAAGTTTAAACAGTTGTCTAGTAATTAAGTTTTTGAAAATAAATTGTCACGGATTGTTGTTGACGCGCGTAAAAATCCAGAACACTTAGGGATTTTCCCCGATCGCATTAGAATGTGTCACTACGCGAAGGTTGAACAAGACATTTAAAACTAATCACTTAAAAATACTCATTAAATATCCATTGATCTTCTATTAAATAGGTCTAAACACTGTCAGACTTTAATTGCTTTTTGTCCTCTTGTTCATTTAATTTGTTGCGTCATATTTTGGCTAGGCCGCAGTAGAAAGTTGTGTTTCGGCTGTGGCGTCATTGAACTTATATAAACTCGTGCTTACATGTGACCATGTCTTTGGTTTGATTTCGTCTATCTGTATCCTGGGAGCATTATCTGAGTGAACCTGCGTCAGTCTTGTGTCAGGGCGGTTAGGAAATCTGTTGAAGGTGAAGCTACCGAGTCGGCCATGTTGGGACTTTGGTGTGATAGCCGCGAGGATAATGGTTAACATGAACTTTTAAATTTACAAAAGGGGTTGGTTTGGTAAAATTTCTCTCCACAATCTGCAATATTTTGGAAAAGAGTGTTCGATTTGCCTGCTCAACTGTTAAATGCATATTTAAATTTTGTGACTTTGAAAATAAAACTTTTAATTTTCTGGAAGTGAACTTTTGTGATTTAGTAGTTATTTTGGAACCTTTTCTAGATTTGTGGTTTACAAACAGATCTAGTGGCGACCTTCAAGCATTTAAGTTGAGTTTCTATTAGGCTACATGGAGATTGCACAGAACTTTCCATCCACACAAACTGTTAGTTGAGGCGCTAAGGCGATACTACAGCCCCGGTGTCATCCTGGTTCCTTACATCCCGTTGTCATAACTCTGTCTATGATATTTTGAAAGCTGTAAGCCATATTATTACACCTCATTGCATATCATTCCACCGAATGACTAACTAGTCTTCTCTTCACAAGTCAACACAGTCAAGAAAACTCTCTCAATTTCTTTATTGATTTTCTTCACCAAAGGCAACGTAGTGAAGCATGAAAACATTTTACTCTGTTTGGGTCTCATCAGGAGTTGCATCGACTATAACAGTAAAGTATTTACTATGTTTACCTCTCTTAAAATAGTTTGACCAAAAAAGTCTCACCTATTATAGTAAATTTGTTGTGAATATTGTGTGACAGATAATGAAACATACGCTTTCCTTCTTGTTGCAACATTTCAATTTTTCTAAAATGCTTTTTCATAATGGGATCAAACTTCACCAAAAACTCTAAGATACCAAAAAGTAATTGCCATTTTGATGATATCCAACTCGGTCACTATCACCTCTCAAAGCCAAACCTCTTTCCGCAAGGAAAAGAATAGCTTCGATTATGCGAAGCAATTCTTCAGTCCAAAACTATTCTTTTCTTCCAATATTTTGGTCTAAAAGATTTTCTACGGCTGAACTACTATTAATCCCATTTTTTAATTTGCACCATTCTAAGTGTATTGTGATCAGCGCTGCTTTCATATTCTTTTACTTTACCTACCCCCTAACCTCTTCATAATCCACAGCCATAGCCTTGAACTAAATTGGACTTAAGGACAACCGTGAGTCGCAACAGTAATCGGCAAGCAAAGCAATACTTTGCTCTGAACAAAGTAGTCCCTTTTTGGAAGATTCACTCAGACACATTTGAATGGAAAGGTTGATTACACTTTTGGTCCCACTGCAATCTTTAAAGTGTTGGTTCATGTCCTTGCCTAAAAGTTTCTTCTAACTCTAAAATACTGAAACACTTTTTTTTCACTTCACAGACCGATATCAAAATCTAAAAGCTTCTCCATTCCCCATCAATCTGGCCTTTGAGACACGTTCACTTTCTAAAACGATATCATCCCTACAACTGTCACTTGCCCTATTACTATAATTTTTTGACAACTTAACCCAAATTCCATGTCGACTTTCTCTTGATCGACTTGGTCTCATTTTTCCACTGCCAATGTTAAAGATGCTTGTGAACAACAGCTTCCTTGCTTATCAACATCTGCGAAATGATAATTTTATTGCAAAGTTAAGAAAAAGGCACTAATTTTTGTACGAGGGGATCACTTTTAGCTCTTAAATAGCTACACTGAAGGAACCAAAATTAGTTATAAGTGAAATTGTCTAACTAATGACATACCTTGTCTCTGACAATCCTGATTCCGCTTAGTATCAATTAAAAAATCCTCAGCATCACTCTGTGTCTTCTGACTCCCCTGACACTGATGACATATCGATTTCCACAAAAGGTAATAATGTTTGTCCCTTTTTTTGCAACATTATCTTTTTCAGCCTTACGCTTTCATTTTTATAACCTAATGAAGCACTGCAACACTTTTTTTCCACTTGGGTTTCTCTTTTCAATTATAACACTTAAAACTATACGATGAAAAGATACAATAACGTAAATTCCTAAACAACCATCAAATATCGAAGACCGTGCAGCAGGTTGTTGAGCTCCACTACCTTCTGAGTACTGTTTGTGGGTGCTGACAAGCCACAAAAATACAAAAAATACAACAAAGAGGCAACAGAGGTTGAGCCGGCCGCCTTCTTAAGTAAACAATAGTGGAAGTGTAAACCATTTTAAAATGGCCAAAGTGTGGTCTTACATGCACAAAACTGTAGTATTTTGCATTAATTTATCCATTAGTTATATATGTATACATTTAAAAAAAAAAAAAATAATCCAGCATATCAAGTAAGGCCTCCAGTGCTCTGGATTTTTGTTTACAATCATAGGTGCAGATTTTAGAACTTGTGTTTGATTTCTATTTAGTTAGGCGCCCAGGCCAGAGAGCCCCCTTTGGGGTCCCAGACTTGGAGTACTTTTTCCCCACCTACCCCCACCCCTACCCCCCCTAACGCCGGCACTGGTTATATATTCCAGCTTATACCTTATTTACAATGGAAGGCAGAGTATTTCCAACAATTTTTTTGTTTTGTATTGTATAGAATATAGCCTTTGTAGTGTCACATTTGGGGTGAAGGGTTTGGGACCAAATGTCAACCTCTCCTTCACTTGGTGCACCCTGTTTGCACGGACGAGGCTCTGGCGACTGAAAGATTCCTGGTATATTGAGTCACCCACTGCTTGCCAACTGCCTCCTAAAGGAGGGCAGAAGAGCAGGGAGCAGTTTTGGGTAACCTCTTGACCTTTGTGTTTGAAATTGCCCCTAAATACAGATGAATCAGAATTGATCAACGGCATGGAGTTGCAAAAGGCAACAGGAAACCACTGCATTAAATACCCTAAGGGTGTAATGAGGACATGTAACCCTCTCAAATTTCATATATGATGGTGGATTCTTCCAGGGTATAATATTCCAGAGGTAAAATAGACCCCAATCAGATCTCCAGGTGGGGACTGCTCAGGGAGGAGTCATCAGAATGGACAGAAACATTCTACGAGTCAGAGAGTGAAATGTTAGCAGTCTGCATAGGGCACGTATAATAGAAAACTTAAAATGGGAGATGGAATGACTTAAGTTGGATGTCATTGGGATTAGTAAGATTAAGTGAAAGCATGCATGGGATTTCTGGTATGGTGAACACAGAATAATTAACACAAAAGCTTTCAGTGGAGTTACTGGTGTATGTTTTGTAATGAACAAAAGAATAGGTAAATGGTTGAGTTATTATGAACAGTTTAGTGACAGGATTACATGGATGAGGATAGAAACTAAACCCACCCCGACCATGTTAGTACAAGTGTATATGCCAAAGTCAAGAAATAGAGAAAATATATGCAGAAAATGAAGAATTATTCCAATATGTGAAGGGGGAGGAAAATCTAATAGTTGGAATGTGAGAGTGGGAGAAGGAAAAGAGGGAAATACTGTAGAAAGATTTGGTATAAGAGAAAGAAATGAGTGTAGAAGCAGGTTGTTAGAATTTTGTGAAAGATATAAGCTAGTTGTGGCAAATACACTGTTTAAGAACTATGCAAGAAGGATATACACTTAGAAATATCCAGGGGATACAGGCAGATATCAGCTAGATTATATAGTGGTCAAGTTCTAGACTGTAAAGCGCACCCAGGAGCAGACATAGACTTTGACCATAATTTGATAGTAATAAAATGCAGTCTGAAATTCAAGTGAATAATGAAGCAATATAAGCAGAACAGGCTGGAAGTAAATAATCTGAAACAATCTAACATGAGAGAAAAGTTTGCAGAAATGGTAGACTAGATTGTAAGAAGTAACTCAGAAAGGAACTCAGCTCAGGATGAATGGAATGCATTGAAGAGAGAAATAATGAAATCTGGTAAAGAAACATTAGGCTTTAGGAACAAAGTTGCCTGAAAACCTTGGATCACAGAAAATTTTTTGGAGTTGATGGATCATAGCAGAAGGCACAAAAATACTCAGGATGAAACAGGTAGGAGCAATACAAGCAATTTAGAAATCAAATAAATAGGAAATGCAAAATAGCAAAAGAAAAATGGCTGCAAGAAAAGTGTGAAGAAGTAGAAAATCAAATGCTCATAGGTAAAATAGATGTTGTGCGTAGGAAGATCAAACAAAATTTTGGAGAAAAGAGGTTTAAATATAAAAGCTGCTGATTGGAAACCTGTTTTAAGCTCAAATGATAGAGCTAACTGATGGAAAGAAATACAATGAGAAACTGAATGATGGGGGCGACTTGAATGGAAAATGAAGGTGATGTCGACATTGATGACTTAGGAGACTCTGTTTTGAGGACAGAATTTGATAGAGCTCTGAATGACTTGAAAGCAAATAAGGCAGTTGGAATTGATGACATCTCTGCAGAACTTCTTAAATCCTTAGGAGAATAAGGGCTCAAAAGACTATTGAATATGAAATCAGAAAGTTATGAAACAGGAGAAATTCCAACTGATTTTCATAAAAAATAGTCTTCACACTTCCAAAGAGAGAACAAGCTGACAAATGTGAGAATTATCACACCATTACTCTAATATCACATGCTTCAAAATTACTGACCATAATAATATACAGAAGAATGGAAAGGGTAGGAAAAGAGATAGTAGGTAAAGATTAGTTTGGGTTTAGGAAAAACCATGGTACAAAGGAAGCAATTCTGGCCTTACGATTAATACATGAAGTGCGGGGGGGGGGGGGGGGGGGGGGAGAAGATACTTTTATGGCATTTGTTGATTTAGAAAAAGCTTTTGATAACATTAGGTGGGACATGATGTTCATAATTTTAAAGTCAGGTATAAAATATCAAGATAGAAGAATATTTTATAACGTATATAAAGGGCGTAGTCTATCCCCCTTATTATTGAACTTGTATGTAGGGGAAGCAATAAAGGAAATAAAATAAAAATTTTCATGTGGCTTAATTGTTCAAGGAGGAAAAAATCAGTATGCTATGATTTGCTGATGACATTGTCTTGTTAGCAGAACAGGGTGAGGATATTGAGAAGTTACTGAATGGCATGAACAAAATACTGAAGGAAGATTTTGGACTGAATATAAATCAAAACAAGACGAAAGTGATTAAATGTAGCAGAAATGATACCAATTACAGTAGATTAAAAATAAAAATATTATTAGATCTAATAGGAGAAGTAAGTGAATTCTGTTACTTGGGAAGCAAAATTACAACCAGTGGCTGAAGCAGGAATGATGTTAAAAGCAGAATAGCACTAACAAAAAGAGCCTTCAAGAAAACGATAAATCTTTTATTTTAAAATATTGATCTAGGACTTAGAAGCACAGCACTTTATGGTAGCAAAGCATTGACTTTAGGAATACTAGAAAGAAAGAAAATTGAAGCATTTGATATGTGGTGCTATAGAAGAATGCTGAAAATTAACTGGACAGACAAAGTACATAATGAACAAGTTTTGGAAATGATGGGAGTGACAAGAAGTTTGTGGAAGTGGCTTTCAGGACGGTGAGACAGGCTGGTAGGTCATATTTTGAGACATGCTGGATTGGATAATTTGCTGGGGGAGGGAAGAGTTGAAGGTAAGAATTGTAGAGGAGGATAGAGATTAGAATATATGAAGCAGATAATTGGGGACATGGGTTGTAATGGGTATATAGAGACAAAGACAATATAGGAAGGGATGAAGGATCGCATCAAACCAGTTGAAAGACTGATGATCAAAAAAAAAGTGCCACATTGCGGTACCTGTTGTAATGTTTAATTGTTACAAAGTAATCTGGTTGTAATGAGATGTTGATACAAGGATTAATATTGAATTAGTAATTTAGAATTGCATTTGATGAATAACTGAACATTTGGCAACAGAATGAATATCTCAACACTGAATTTACTGAACAAACACAATGGAAGGAAAATCACAAAAGACATGAGAATTGTTTGGTACCATAAAAAATACATAATAATGAGCCAGAATCAAGAGTAGGTTTACATAACATGGAAACGTAAATTTGCAAGATCTGCATGATTGAAATAAATACTGCTGTCAATACCTTTTGGTAGAATAATGCCTTGCACTAGCTAACTAAATAATGTAAATTGCTGGTGCATTGAATGAATTATTGACTTGGAGAACATGAAAACAATCCATCATAATATTTCACTATGAGGGTTACAATTAGGGATTGCAATCCATGGAATTCCACAGTTCCGTGGGATCCCACGTCATTAGGCAGTCTGGTGGATCACACAAAAAATTAAGTAGATCTGCAATCCATAAAATTGGGCAAAAACGTGTTTCAGTCTGCATAACCCTTCCTCCTCTTTGTCACTTTCCCACCTGACTCAATCTCTACCAGTTTATCGCCTTGTTTGACTGTAACCTTCAAGTTCACATTTGAATTCTGGCAATAAATGTGTGTTTTTGTCATCTTTCGTGATTTGTAAGCAATTAGATTCACTTCTATGTTTTTCTAAGAACTCCCCTTTTGTTTTTTTGTTTTTTTTCCGTATGCATTACTATAACTTCAGTTATGCTGTCCTCTTGCAAAATTAGATCCCAAATCATACACACAAAAGAATGGTATTGCTGTTATTGTTTCTGAGAAGGAAGTGGAAATAATATAGAAAGAAGGTCAAAACTATTGACAGCTATTCAAAAAGGAAAAATCTTTGGGATAAATTATTTCCAGAATAGTTTACAAAAATGTTTTAACCATAAATTGGTTCCTGTACCTTATCAGATTTTAGATATTTGTTTTTAAAAAGGTGGATTTCAACTTACTAACTCTGCTAATACTACCGTATAAAAGCTATATTCACAAATTTTTCAAATACAGTAAACATTGACATTAATGTTCAGTTTTGATATCTGAATAATCGTCATTCTCTGCTTTCTTTGTGGAAATGAATGCAATAAAATTCATTATCACCAAAAAACAACCTTATTTTAATTTTATCTCTTTTACGATAATGGTTTAGAATCAGTTTAAAAAGTGCTTTACTGTTAGGAAAATGGTTATAAAAGTTCTTTACTATACCACTATATGAGATTGGCCCCCTTCTAAATGTTTTTAGCAAGATAATGGATGTATAACAAGGTTATGTTCTGTGCTGAAAAGTACTTTACTATTAAGAAAATGATTATCAAAGTTATTTTATATATGAATTATATGTAATATGACTCCTACTAAACAGTTTAGGCAAGATAATAGGTATCAAACATGCTGGATAATGACTGTGTGTAAAACACATTCCTCATCAGTTTTTTGATGATAATGTTTCTCTTCAGTAGTTCACCTGCAAATAATTTTCTTAATGGATACATTTCTAAATGTTCCATGGAAATGACCAAAGTATTACAGTGGTCTCCATGGATGTATTTATAATTTTTGCATTCAGAAAGAATATGATTGCTGCCGCAGTATCGAAAGTGAAAGAAATGACGGGCTAGTAAATAATTGCTTACACTTTGTTTGTATGGTAATTTATCACTTTTACAATTAGACATTATAAATTTAGAATTTAAACAAATATTGTGTTTATTTGTAATACCTGTTCAATTTAATTTTTACAAATCACTTCTTGCAAACTTACATTAAACTCAACATTAAAAGAAAAATATTTTGTGTGGAGAACATTTTTTATGATAGACTGAATAACACTGAATGCCATCATGGACAGGGCTGGTGGGTAACAGTACCCTCTATCACATAACCTTAATTATGTCAGTATACCTTTTGCATATTTGTTTAGCAGCCCCAGTAGTCAGTAGTTCTTCGGCCGCCGTTACGTGAAGCAGTGCCCTCTGTCTTGATATAATTTAAAGTGTTTAGTTAGCTTTTGTTTCAACTTTGCATATTTGTTTAGCAGCCCCAGTAGTCAGTCGTTCTTCTGCAGCCGTTACGTGAAGCAGTGCCTTCTGTGTTGATATAATTTAAAGTGTCTAGTTTTCTTTTGTTTCAGCTTTGCATATTTGTTTAGCAGCCCCAGCAGTCAGTCATTCTTCAGTAGCCATTACGTGAAGCAGTGCCTTCTGTGTTGATATAATTTAAAGTGTTTAGTTTTCTTTTGTTTCATCTTTGCATATTTGTTTAACAGCCCCAGTAGTCAGTCATTCTTCTGCAGCCATTACATGGAGCAGTGCCTTCTGCGAAGTTTTAATTCAAAGTGTGTGGTTCGTTGTAGCTTCGTCTCTGTATATTTGTTTGCCAGTAGCAGCAGCAGCAGCAGCAGCAGTCATCGTCGGAACCATTACGTGATGTAGTACCTAGAGTGATAATTTAATTAAAAGTGTGTAGTTAGTTGTAGCTTCATTTTTTCATATTAGTTTGTCAGTAGCAGCAGCTGCAATCGTTTGTTGAAACCGTTATGTAAAGTAGTACATCCAGTGATAATTTTAATTCAAAGTGTGTAGTTAGTTGTAGCTTCATCTTTGCATATTTGCTTGTCAGTAGCAGCAACAGCAGTCGTTGGTCGGAACTGTTACGTGAAGTAGTACCTCCAGTGCTAATTTAATTTAAAGTGCGTAGTTAGCGTAAGCTTCGTCTTTGTATATTTGGTTATTGAGAAAAGGCCTCCTACAGAGAATGCATAGTGAGTCCATTTTTTTTTTTTTTTTCGTGTACTCTTTAGTTTTTATTTCTGTGAGGTAGTATGTGTAGGGACTGTGGTTGTTTTGTGCAGATACAGGCTGAGATGACTGATCTGCACACCCAGCTTGCAGCTTTGGTAACAAGAGTTACACAGCTGGAAGCTGCCGCAAGTGAGTGCAGTAGATGCAGTATTGGTGACCCTGTAGAAGCAAAGCGGCTCGCAGGTTCTCCCATACCTGTCATCGTATCTGCAGTCCAGGCCGAGACGTCGGAATCTCTGAGGCCGTCGCCTAGTGGTGGCTGGCGTGTGGTGGCTGGCGTGTGGTGGCTGGCGTGTGGTGTCTGGACGTCGACGCCGCATGCGGGGGCAGTCGTGCAAGCATGATTCCCAAGAAGGCGAGCTTGTACCACTATCCAACCGGTTTGACGCATTGTCTGGAACTGATTCAGTCCTGCAATCGTCGGCATGTGAGTTGGCTCCCCCACAGCAGGCTAAGTCTGGACAATTGCAGAAGGGGGTTTTAGTGATCGGTAGCTCCAACGTTAGGCGCTTTATCGGGGATGAATTCTGGTATAAATTAATTGTGTATTCCAGGGGGTCTGATCCGAGATATGGAACAGGCCATCTCGGATGCCATTGAACGGACGGGGTGCAGCCAGCTGCAGATTGTGGCTCATGTTGGCACCAATGATGCTTGCCGCCTAGGGTCGTAGGTTATCCTCTCATCCTTTGGGCGACTTGCACAAAGGGTGAACTCTGTGGCCATTGGCTGCAATATTTCTACTGAGCTATCCATCTGCAGCTTTGTCGATTGGACTAACTGTAGACCTCTGGTTCAGAGCCGTGTTGAGGGGCTGAACCAGAGATTATGGCGTTTCTGTGATAGTCATGGCCGCAGATTCCTTGATCTTCGCCCAGGGGGTTAGTCTTGTAGGGATTCCTCGCGAATCGGCTACACGGGTGGCAGAGGCTGTGTGGCGTGTATTGGGGGGGGGGGGGTTAGGCTGAGGGAGGATGACCCTGAGGAGGAAATTCAGTTGCAGACAGCCAAGATAAACTCAGCACCGCATGTTAGGGGTAGCTTAAAGAATCCCGAACATTAAAAGTTCTAGTAGTTAACTACAGAAGTGTTTGTAATAAACAGCCTGAACTCAAAAACGTTATTTGTAGTACAGATGCTGATATTGTAATAGGCACAGAAAGTTGGTTAAAACCGGATATAAGTTCCACCGAAATTTTTAATAGTAACATGAACATTTTCCGTAAGGATAGGTTGCATTCCCAAGGAGGTGGTGTATTTATAGCTGTTCTGCCACCGCAGGAATAAGTGATTACAAAGCTGTAATTGCTACAGTAAAACAACAACCACGCTCAGAAAGAGAAAAGAGAGAATCGTTTACAGATTAAAAAAGGCTTCAAAAGAGTGTTTTAGAGCGTATTTGAGGCATAGTTCTTTGTAGCAGGAGGCATCGTTGAAGATAGGTAACATTGATTCCTACATATAGTCGGGGTAGGTATGAACTTGCATATACCGAAACGGACAATCAGGGAAGAGAACGATCCCCCATGGTACAAACGGGAGGTTAAAAGGTTACTCACGAAGCAAAGGATGATACATGCACGATCAAAAAGGACAATGAATCGGACTGATTTAGATAAGTTAGAGGAGATAAGGGGACATGTTAAGAATGCGATGCGTGACGCCTTTAATGACTTTCGTGCCAATTCTCTCTCTAAGAGCCTCACCGAAAACCCTAAGAAATTTTGGTCGTATGTAAAAATAGCTTGTTGTAGTGGGAACAATAAGCCAGTTCTAATAAAAGATGGACGGGAAGTTGAAGCCAGCCGCGACAAGGCTACCGTATTTAACACCGAATTCAAAATTTCATTCACGCATGAAAACATGGAAAACATCTCCACTTTACCACATCGTGTGGAATAAGAGATGTATCCGATAGAAATTGATAGCATAGGTATTGTAAAGCAATTAAATCTCCTGAAGTGGTGTCCCGATGGTATACCGGTAAGAGTATTTTATGAATACGTGGAGGATATTAAACCATTTCTGTCAGATATATTCCGTAAATCATTAGAAGGGAGAAAAGTACCTTCTTGCTTGACGCTTTCATAAGGGCTGTAGCAGTCAGTCACGAATCGAGCGGCCCTCCTCTGCGCCCTCTCCTCTGAGTCGATCAGGCCCTTTCGATATGGATCCCAAACTCCACAACAGTGAAGCGTCTGTGGGTACACTCGATGCCGTGCATGAATCCCCCCACTCCTTCGCCACACGGAAGTGATGTGCCAATGACAATACGTGTAACTTCTTTGGTATTGAGTTGCAGCCATGGTTGCAGCACCATCACATTATGCGTTTGTTTTTGTGTGTGATGGAGTGCGTTCATAAGAATTTAACGCTGAAAGAGTTACTCCTTCAAGACAGAGCACGTAATCTGTAGAAGTGCACGAAACAATAACTGATTAACAGGTGAGAATTCACAAGATCAAAGTGAATTAAACCTTTCTCTACTCGCTTCTTGAACCTCTTGAAATCATTTTTAAAAATCTATAAATGTCTGATTTTAGGCCAAAGTCTTTTATTCATGTTTTTTGCGTAGCATTTACAGGTTACAGAGGAGAAAACAACTCCCAAACATCAATAAAACATTATTTCAAGTTGAGGTAGTGTGTCCGGAGGCAGTGTACTAATTTCCCGAATATAGGTTTAATGAGATGTGTGCCGAATGAGATTATCTTCATTAAACATTGTGTGCGGCATCAACTACAAAGAATATGGATTATGGGGTGAAAATGGTGCTCAGCAGAGATTCCAGAGAAATTTGTCACGCTATGTGCCATCCATGTCCAGCTGGATCTGGGTGGTCTGTAACATCTAAACATGCCGCTGCAGTAAGCTACAACTTAGAACATTATCACTTGTGTGAGGAATCCAGGGAGCTTGTTTCCAAGATTAGCCAGCCACAGGTAAGAGCTTGTAGTATTAATTACTGTAATTTGCCATAATTTCCAGTATGTAAGTTTGACTTTAATTTGCAGCGGTGGGGAAAGCCTACGCTTTGAAGGCAAGTAGGCTGTTTGAAATCATAGACCAATCAAAGTGGTTTGAGAAAAAATGTTCAAAGGTATGCTGCTTGCCATGGAGCCATGAATCCCATTACTTGCCCTTTCATGGCAAAACTCCTCCCACAGTGATTCTGGACCATCAAACTGTACCCAGGAAAGGGACCAAGCCGACAGTGTTGAACGGAATTCAGCCCAGACAAAAATGATAACAGGATCAATGGTCTATAAAATTCTGCGCACTGTGGAAGCAGGTAGTGTTCTAAGTATGAACTGTCATAATAATAAATATTTTAGCAGTTTTCTTACTTACATAATTTTTGATCTAACTTTTATGTACTCATTTTAGAAACATAGTAAACTTGTTGCAACAGGTAGTTTTTGTGAAGGTCCAGCCAGGAGACAACTAACCCAAAAAGAGCCTAAAAATGATCCATCTCTAAAATGGGGATTAAAAAAAAAAAGTTGCCAGATCTTATGAGAAGCTCATGGGTTGAAGGTAATGGTGTGATTTTTTTTGCCTGTATTTTGATTTTGTTATTACATATGCCCAGTCCTCAGTCTCAGCTATTTACTTTTCCAACAGGTGTAATCCTGTGGATTCTTCCAAAGAAAGGAGTGAGATTACTTTGGTGCTACTCCAGATGGCATTGCTGAGGATGGAAAGACCATAGTTGAGCTTAAATGCCCATACAGTGTGCGATTTGACAAACCATCACTGTGCCCTTCTGTGTACCCAAATGGAAAAGTGATAAACAAAAGATATTATGCGCAAATGCAGGCACAGCTGGTAGTGACTGGAATTGATAGATATGATTTTGTGATATGGACAACACAGGGAATTGTTGAGCAGTGCGTTCTTTTAAATAGATCCTATAAGAATCAGTTGATGAATGCTGTTAGCCTCTACTATCATGGTTATTTTTGCCTCTTCTACAAGCCCGAGGTTCAAATTCTTGGAGATTGTCATAATTGTCTTTCTCACAATATCAATACATTATAACTATCATTAATAATTATTAATTGATAAATTGCAATTGAGCGAATGCTCCGGCGGCAATCTCCCTACACACCCATCCTTCTCCCTTCCTCCTCCAACACACTTTTGCCCTCCACCAATTTTTATTATGATGCAATAACAAGTTTATTTTTGAAAGGGTTGATTTTTTTGGAAGAGCTATATATTTATTTATTTATTTTTAAATATGTTTACCCTAATTTATATAATCACTATATCAAGATAATTATTTTTGTTATATTAAGCTATTGAGAAGACTTCCATTTTAGTTTAATATTTATAATAATATTTAATTAAATTGCAATGGAGTGCAGGTTCTGGTGTCAATTTCCTTACCACCCATCTTCCCTGCCCCCACCTTCATTTGCCCTTGTCAAATTTTAACTTTAAATTCTTTAAAGCTTTTGTTAACTTATTCCAATCCCTGACATCCTTACCCAAAAAAGAGAATGTTCCCACACCATCGAAATCGAGTGCCAGCTTGTTTTCATGGTCATCTTTTCCCTTCCATGCATTACGTTTAGTTCTTACACCATTATCTTTCCATGACTCATGACCAATATAGGACTTGCATACTCCCATGACCCTCTTCACCCTCCTCCTGTTTGCATTGAATCCTATTCTAGCTCATTTAACATATCTGTAACTAATTGCATTCTGTGATAATTTCCAGAAACAAACCTAGCAGCCCTTTTTAGTACCCTCTCTAATTCCTGTATTTGATACTCAAAATGTGGGTCCCATACTACAATACCATATTGAAGCATTGCTCTGACCAAAGTTTTGCAACCCAATTCCTTTACTTCTCTTGTAGAGCCCCTCATCACTCTCTCCAACAAGTGCAGAATATTGAAACCTTTTCCTACTACCTGACCAATGTGTCCCACCCAGTTATCTTGTTATGAATGTAATGCCAAGATATTTACATTTTATGTCTTCAACAAGCATTTCTTTCCCCACCGTATAATCAAAATCAACCTTTAGTTTTTTATTTGTGTAGGTATCTAATAACCTGGCTCTTAATCAACACAATTATCCATTAGAGTAATGAATAGCAATGAACCCAATACACTACTGTGGGACTCCCATTTAAACTTCCCCTTCTTTTGGTACTGCATTTTCTACACTAACTTTGTTTTCTACTTTTTTTAAATTCTTCTACCCAGCAAATCACTTTCTCATCCACTCCAATAGTTCTTACCCTATATACTAATATTTATGGCTCACTCTGACATACGCCTTTGACAGATCTAGTGCTACACTATCAATTTGGCCTCCCTTGTCCATTTCATCTAAAATATCTTGCATATATTCTACCAACTGAGATTCGCATGAATATACTTGCCTGTACCCATGTTGCCTACTTGAAAACCACTTGTGTTCCTCACATATATTTCTGATGTAGTTGCATATCAATCTTTCCATTAATTTACCTACCACTGATGTCAAACTGATTGGCCTATAATTTTTGACTCTATTTCTCACCCCTGCTTTATGTACCAGCACTACTATCGTACTTTTCCAGTCCTATGGTAAGCAGCAAGTATCCAGACTCAGTTTAATAATATTTCAAGATATGGTACAATGTCACTCAAGCTATCTTTTAAGATATCTGTAGTAATATTATCTATACCAGCCCCTTTATTTTTTTTCAGCTTTCTTATTTCCTTTGGAGAACACTCTGAATGAATTACATTTTTGATCTGTTCATTTCTAATAGTGTTGTTAAGCTTGTTCTCCGAGTTAGATCACGCCATTTTTGATTCATTCTCCCTAATGCTCTCACTAAACCAAAACCTCATTATGGTACAAATCTTGTTTGTCTTTATGGAAGGAACATTTTGTACATGTTTTTTGTGCTAATATTGTGTCCTATTCATGTAATCTCAATTTTAAAATTTTATTATTGCTTTTCAAAGTAAATGATTTGTTTCTCTATTAAGTAGTAATTTTAAAAGTTTACAACTCCCTTAAACCCTGAATCTTTTTTCATAGTCACTAACTTGAGTGGATGATTTTGATATTTATTTTAAGGATGGAAAATGATGAATTTTGTCATTTTTGTTTTTTTGCCGATTATTGATATTTAGAATGTCCTCTTTAATTTGATGTATGATACATGCATATCTCGTACCTAGAAATGCTTTAAACAAGACATAACAACAACAGTGTCGAAGAAATGAAAAGATCTGTTTTAGCTGTCTTATTTCATGTTGCTTCAACTGATTCTGCTCCCAACCATGGACTCTGCCCCAAAGGAACTGATATATGGTGCAAGTACAATGAAGCACAAGCAGCAGGCCAAACATTTGTGGACAAGGATGGTTTACCATATGCTGACATTGAGGAACTTAAGCCTATATTCAGGGATGTGTTTCATGTACAGCTACTGAAGAAGTGTTTACATGGCCCTACCCAAAATCCAAATGAGTGCCTCATCAGTGTTATTTGGTCAAAAATTCCAAAAACTGTTTTGTATCAATTAATGCACTTCATTTTGGTGTTTATGATGCTGTAATGACAATGGTAGCTTATCAAGGTGTGAGGCATTGAAGAAACCGAGTATTAGCGTTGGGTATCACACCATACGAGCTATGTACAGGCTTGACCAGGAAAGGGATAGGGGGTCAAAGAAAGCATTGAGGGAAGTGGAAGAAAAGGTAGAGAGAAGACGACTAAAGAGAAGAATGGAAGAAAGCTACCAGGACGATCAAGATCACCCTAGTTATGGTTTTGGAATGCACTGAAACTTTGACAGCATTTTCCCGTAAGTTTACTTTTTGATAGTTTTAGTGTACCTTTTCTTGGAAACTACATGCATGAACTTCCTGGAACTTTTACAATCTTGAAAGTATGTTTCTTTTAGTATTTTAATACAGGGATATTGTATAATACCTTATAGTTTGTAAATTATTGACTGGACAGCACCTCCAAAAGTACTAAAAATTGGAATATTTTTTTTGAAAAATCAATTCTTCCAAACCAATCGCAACTTTGGGAAATCCCTGTGTTAAACTATTGGAAAAACATCATGGATTCACCCTATTTTGTTTCAAATATGTATCTAAATTAGTTTCTAAGAAAAGGTAGGCTACAATGAATTTCGCGAGAAATACATGGGAAAGATACATCCTACTGGAAACCCTTAAATACTGGTTAATCATTTTGTAATGCTTTATTATGTAGCCTAAATGGTTGCATTTATTATTTTGTGTGAACATTGCTGCAGAGTGAAATTAGTAACTGATATCATAATAGAGCTTGAGTGGGGCACATTGGAAGACAGCAGAGAGTTCAAGAGAGTACTGGGAGTGTACAAGATATGAGGTGTTGAAAGGTATTGGTGAAAGAATATAGAGTAATGTACGGAAGGGAACATATGACCATGACCACAAGCTGGTACTTAATTTCTGTAAAATTGTCTTTCGCAAATAAGGGATTAGAGATTGGAATAAATTACCATGGTAAATGACAATTAATTTACAAAAATGCTCACAGAATTTAAAATTAAATCTTTAAATAGCTTCTTATCAAACTATGCTTGTCCTTAGGGTACTTGTTATATTTTATTATACAATAATTTCTGTAACAACTTATTTCTGAGAATTTATAATTTTTGTACAACAGAAAAAAGATGTAACTGCAAATACAATAAATACTCTATATTGTAAACCACAATTGTTTTAATTGGTCGTCTAAGTTGTCAAAAAAACCTGTAAATAAATGGTGATGTAGTTTTTAAAACATAACTGTGTTTTAAGCAGTCATAAAAAAAAATTGGAATTGAAGAAATTTAAATGTTTCTTTTATAAAGGCTCATATACAATTACAAACCTAAAGTTTAAAATGTTAGAAACAGTGGTGGAAATCAAACTGCTTTTTGTCTGAAGTAACAAAAGTTGAAAACAATATAAAATATCTTATTTGCAAGATGACATGTGTACGTTGGCATTGCATGGTGTAAAATAGCTTATTTTTTTTTAGCTTTTCCTATCATTTTTTCCACCACAGTATGCCGATTTGTGATAACCCTGCTAGTCACTTGGACCTTTTGGCACTCTGAAAGGTGTAATGTTAAAAGCGGCTCCTTTGGCTTCCAACAAATCAAAAATTAAAAACCCTTGTCAATAAGAATCCACCATATAAGTGGGAACAATATAAAGCTGCTCCAAACTCTCTAATACCTACAAGTGCTTTGAAAGTATGAATGCCTTTGTAATGTGAGTATGTGCCTTGAGCATGGTCAGGGTAACCACTACTTTGTATTGGAATCTCAGTACAATCAATAACAATGTTTTATTCTACATACACCTTTTTGTACATTGCCTAAAAATGTAATTCTTTGAAAGCATTATACACACAGTTAATCGAAAAGTTAATTTCGATAATCGTTAAAGCCTTCCAATTTTGCAAAATTAGCGCAAGTTGAAATTAACCATTAAAAGTCAACCATCCAAGAGTGGAACAGATGTTTGTGTTGTAATAGGTATTACTGAAAGCAATACCAAGGTGCTATGTACCATTAAGTGAATCAACAATACATCTACCAAATGTCATTCTGGAAATTGTGTTTTAACTGGGATTCAACATTTTCACCAGCTTCTCAAACGTATCGGATTCTTCAGCATGTAGTGGAATCATGTTGGCAACGTAAAGGTTTGCAATACATCGCTCCACACCTCGTAATACGACGGTCCCGGTAGCTATGATACCAAATTTTTTATTGACGTAAACCTTTATTAGTAGATTGCGACGAAAACAAATCAATTCTGCTGCTATATATATATCAGAAGAAGCCACAGCACTTGAAGGCTTTGAATTATTTTTCTTTTTTTTCGCGACGAGTTGGCTCTGTTTTTAATTTTTCTTCAAACAGTTCATATTTGGATATATGCAAAGCCTTGATAGATATGTGTGCCTTGATTGTAGAAAGTTTAGGAAAAAACAGTTTGACTGAATAAATCAACTGTTTCAGTCTAGATTTAAGTGCAACATAATCGCATAAATGTGGCCTAGCATTTTTAATATTCTAGTTGCTGCTGTTAGCATTGCTGCTTTCAGTAACTGATTGAAGAGCTAAAGTTTCAATGATGTAATCATGTAGCGAATGTCAAGATTAACTTATTTCACTAACGAATACCAAACTAGTTCCAACTAAAATAGATAGATTATAAAAATATCAAAATCAATCGCCGATCGAATTGGAAACGAGTAGTGAGCGCCGGTTTGAAGACGTTTGCGTCCTCGCAAATACGGGCTAGTTGTAGGTCCATTTAATCATTACGCTAAAATAGATTAAAATGACTTGCTTTACGTGTCCCATATGAATATCAGAATCATCGAAACCACTGGGGTAAATAACGTTTATTCCAAGTCAACACACGGCAGAATGGAAAAAGAAAAATTGACCACTAATGTACTTATTTCGTTTTTCCTTAATTGCGAGGTCCATATTTTCTTCATGTGTAGAATTGATTGTACCTGTTTGCTGGTGGTGGCATGGAGGATATATTCCTTCCTCCATGGGTGGTGGTATCTAGTGGTGGAATTATGAAGTACTGAAGTCACCGCCGACCTGAGGTTTGTTGGACCTTTGCTATTAATCAACTTTGCCGAAATAACGAAATTAAGACATTTATTCACTTGTCTGCTTTTCAACCAAAGAAGTTACACGTATCGTTAGTGCGACGTCACTTCCGCATGCCGTGGAGTGGGGGAATTTGTGCTCGGCATCGAGTGTACCCACAGACGCACGTCACAACAGTAATCCAGATGCGGACGCTCTAGTGTTTTATACGCTATCTCCTTTGTATGAGCATTACAGTTCCTCAAAATACGACCTATGAATCGCAATTTAGAATTAGCCTTCCCTACGATAGAAGTTATGTGCAAGTCCCATTTCATGTTGCTTTGTACTATCACCCCCAGATACTTCAGGTAATCAACCGTGTCAACAGCTGAATTGTTTATTTTGTTCTCGTGAACAAACTGATTCTTTTTGTTACTTATCCGCATTGCCTTGCACTTTTTGCAATTCAGCGTAAGTTGCCATTTACGACACCATTCGTAAATCGCATCTAAATCGCGCTGAACTTCTAAGCAATCGTCGGAGCACCTTATTTCCCTATAGATAACTGCATCGCCGGCAGACAATCGCAACCATCATCTGACGTGGTCACCGAGATCGTTAATAAATATTAAGAAAAGAAGTGGTCTTATTACACTTCCTTAAGGAACCCCCGAGTAACATCTATCTTAGAAGAGGCTTCCCCGTCAACAACGAAATACTGAGATCGACCAGTTAGAAAATCATGTATCTATTCGCAAATCTGATCCGGTATACCGTATGCTCGAATTTTCGCTAAAAGTCGGTTGTGTGGTATAGAATCAAAAGATTTCTGAAAATCCAAGAAAATTGCATCAACTTGTGAACCTGCATCGATAACTTCATTACGTCAGGGGAAAATAGGGCCAATTGTGTTTCACACGATCTCTTCTTCCGAAAACCGTGCTGACACGGTGTAAGTAACTCGTTCTCATCTAGAAACTTCATAATGTTAGAGCATATAACATACTCCAGAATTCTACTGCAGACAGAAGTTAGAGATATGGGTCTATAGATCCTAGGATCACTCCGATCTCCTTTCTTGAAAATGGGAATTACCTGGGTTATTTTCCAGCTAGAAGGTACTTTTATCTCTTCTAAAGATTTCCGGAATATATCTGACAGAAATGGTTCAATTTCCTCTGCATATTCAGAAAATACTCTTACCGGTATACCAATGGGACCCCACTTCAGGAGCTTTAATTGCTTTACAATACCTATGCTATCAATCTCTATCGGATCCATCTCTAATACCACGCGATTTTGTAAAGTGGGAATGTTTTCCATGTTTTCACGCGTGAATGAATTTTTTAATCCGGTGTTAAATATGGTAGCCTTGTCGCGTCTGTCATCAACTTCCTTTTACTAGAACTAGCTTATTGTTTCCACTACGACTAACTTTTTTAAATACGACAAAATTTTTTTTAGGGTTTTCGGCGAGGCTCTTAGAGAGAGAATTGCAACGAAAGTCATAAAAGGCCGCACGCATTGAATTCTTAACATGTCCCCTTATCTCCTCTAACTTTTCTAAATCAGTCCGATGCATCGTCCTTTTTGATCGTGTATGTATCTTCCTTTGCTTTTTGAGTAGCCTTTTAACATTCTGTGTAAAGCATGGGGGATCATTCCCTTCCCTGATTTTCCGTTTTGGTAAATGCCAGTCCGTTCCTTCCCAGACTATACTTATGAATCGATGCCACCTCTCTCTTCAACGGTACCTCTTTTTACTATCAAGGCATGGTAATTATGCCTCAAATACGTTCTAAAACTTTCTTTTGAAGCCTTTTCGAATCTGTAAACGATCATTTCTTTTCTCTTTTTGCGCGTGGTTGTTAATTTGAGTGTAGCAATAGCAGCTTTGTGATAATTTATTCCCGCAGTGGTAGAAATATCAGTGAATAATTCAGGCTTGTTTGTAACGAGAATATCTAAAATATTTTCGTTACCGTTGAGGCATCGCGTTGATTAGTTACTAGCTGTTCAAAATTATGATCTGAGAAAAGGTCTAGAATGATTTCGCAAGCTGCTTTATCCCTGCCCCCAGTAACGTGAACGTAATTAGTCCACTCGATATATGGCAAGTTAAAGTCAGCACCTAACATTATTGTATGGTCTGGAAATTGCCGAGCTATATTATTTACATTATTCCTTAAGGCCTCGGCAATAGTTATGCTTACATCTGGTGGACGATAGAAGGAGCCAACCATAAGTTTCGTCCTTGCTACTTTGAGCTTGATCGATAAAATTTCGCAAACAATCTCGACATCTATTACGTTAGATGGGAGGTACTTACTAATAGCTATAAATACACCACCTCCTTTGGAATGCAACCTATCCTTACGGAAAATGTTCATGCTACTATTAAAGATTTAGGCGGAACTTATGTCCGGTTCTAACCAACTTTCTGTGCCTATTACAATATCAGCATATGCACTACAAATAACGTTTTCGAGTTCAGGCTGTTTATTACAAACACTTCTGTAGTTAACTACTAGAACTTTTAATGTTCGAGATTCATTCAAGCTACCCCTAACCCCACGTTATAACAATATCTATTCGTGGCATAAGTCCACGATACCCCTCAAACCAAAATTTTGCAGTTAGTTGTTAAGGTGTGATATTTGAGTCAATGATTATAAACACGAGACACAAGTGTGGTAGATTTTCCAAATCCAAAACTTTGGAGGAAGTGCAAACCAGTACAGGGAAACTGACGTACTGTTTCTTGCAAATTTGTCTAAAACATTTACTGATGTATGTATGACGACATATAACCTATAACTAGACCCGACATACAAACTTACAGCGTCAGGCCTTCGTCGCAGACAATGGTGAGATGCGTGCCGAAATGGATCTTCTAATAAACGTCAATATATTGCTTCTCTTGGAACCGGTGGTGGAATTTGGCAGTGTGTCCATATGAACGCCAACGAAAAAAACCTATTCCCCTTGAAACACACTACCATCTAGCAGACATACACCAGTTTTAATAACACAAAGTCGGCCTAGGTGCTCAATTCCAAAGCTAATGACTACACAGGAGAGCAAGATTCAGTTACCATATTCTTCAAAATATTATGGGCTTATAAATGGAGATCCACAAAATTTACCTTTTATTTTCTTTCAACCTTTAACTATGGATTAGGCAATATGTCTCTCTCTCTCTAAGCGTTTGCGCCGTTACACAACTGATTTTGTGATAGATTGTATAAGCTAACGAGCAATTAAATTTCCTTCAAAATAATATAAATATTAGAAAACATCGTGACATTAAATTATGTACCTCCTGGATGGCTGGCGGTTTTCCTGCAAATACGTAACCAAACCAAAGTTCAAGAACCATCATTTTTGATACAGACTTTGTGGCTCTAGAGATGACGAAAGTGAGAGTAGATTACAAGTCAATCTTTGTCATAATGTTCATTACTGATTTTTTAAAGATGAATTCATACCAGTTCCGTCACGTATTCTTCTAAAAACAAACGTGAAACTACTTTTCATGGGCACAGTTTTATTTATTCCATGAGCTCCTATAACCCCTGTAGAAATAATGAAACGCAGCAATGAATAATTCGACACACCCCAGTATAAGACCAACAATCCTTTCGAGATTCTTTCTAATAATGAAAAAGTTGCTGTCGTGGGCGTAACCACGGTGGGTCAGGATGGCACACTTGCCCCACCCTGGTTCCTTGCTTCATGTAATCAAGCGAGAAATATATAAAAATAAAAATACCTAATTTAATTATTTAATTAGATTCGAATAATTAAAGTCATACCAGATTACGTTATTCTCTAGCTGCCTGATACGAAAAATAATGTGTTTTGCTAAAACATGGATTTTTTTTAAAAAACTGTTGGTCACCATCTCTTTGCTAAGGATGCTGTGTAATTAAAAACAAAAATCAAATTCAGTGCTCTGCACCAAATTTGGAATTTATCATTTGTGTCATAGCAAAATATTCCGCACTTCTGCAACCTGTAGTGAATGCTCTACAAAAATATGTTCCGTGTCTGGCGTGTTTTCTATTTATCGTGAGTTGTTTCAACCAACTAATGTGAAAAGTACCAGTATTCCTGATTGCGATTTATAAGCGTTTTTCCGCAGTCGCCTAGATGAATGCTGGGATGATACCCAATTGCTGCCTGACAAACTACACGTTTCACAAACAAAAATACACCTATCGCAGACAGATGGTAACACATCAACTGTCCCTATTAGAATAGACTCCTTCCAACAAGCGGCAGGGCCACCAAGCAGCAACTAAAGAAGCCGTGGTGACTACGGTTCACATAAGCATTCATGACTCTAAAAGAGGACTCATCCGCTCATTATTAAAAAATGACTGATAAATAATAATAATAGTACGTCATCTCAGTGACACAAGTCAGCAGGCACAGCAACAAAATTTGTCATCTAAAAGGTTCCTGTCGATAAGCAGCTGATTTCTGTCCACCAAAAAGGAATAGAAGACAACAAGAAATTCGTAGTAACAATCATTTCTGCTGTGTTGTTTTGTGGCACACACGACTTACCTTTCAGGTGCAGGGAACAACATGAAGGGGTTCTTGAGTACTTAATTAACCTCAATATTGAAGCTAGTGACCAAATTTTGAGAGATCACTTTGAAAATTGCGAAAATTCCATCTAGATTGCACCACAAATTCAGAATTGTGTTATTGCCTATGTGGAAATATCAGCAGACGAGACGTCACTACTGATGTAAAGAATAAATATGACTGTAGCTCCTTGGCAGACGAGAGCAGTGAAATGTCAGGGAAACTTTCCACTAATCTCACTTTTAAAGAAGATGAAACTTCGAGAAGAATTTTTAGGTTTTGTAGAACTAATAGCAATTAAACAAAAACTATACCCTCTCAAATCGAAAATTTTGTAGAAACTGCAGGTCTCGGTCCAAAGAAGTGTGTTAGACAAAATGGTTTGCCACTAAGGCAAGAAAAAAATGGTAATTTTGATAAAATAATACTACAAAAATCCACAAGAGTGCATGGTTTTCTCAAGGCTTATCAGAAATCAATTTTGAACGAATTAATCAAAATGGCAGTAATAAAAACACAATTTTTACAACAAAAGAAATAGTAAAATTCTTCCTCAAATTACCTCGTCTTTGGAAATGAATACCAAATACACCATTGCTCTGCGTAACCCATTGATCTAAAAAATACAAAGGCAACGCCACAAGGAACATTATGTAAAACTCATGACGGCACTCGAAACACTGACAAGTGGTAACAATGCAACCTGAAACATTTTCAACAAAAGAGTGCTGCCACAAAATAGGCATTTGTAGTTAGTGTTTGTCTCATAGCAAATGTTCCGCCCTTCTGCAACCTGCAGTAAATGTTCTACAGATTAAATTATGGGCCTGCATCATTGTGAAAACTATATAAAAAGAATAGCAGATATTTTGAGGAAACATCGTATAAGTTCCGATATTGAAAGCCAAAGTCTCATAGCTGATGCCGAAACAATCTATGAGAGTCGTGAAACAGATTTCAAATTGCCAAGAGTCACGTATCGGCAGAAACTTCGTGCAAATCCTCCATCCCAGGTTTCTGGCGAGTATTGGAAGAGTAATTCCGTGCATAGATTCATTAATAATGTCGCTGGAACAGCTATTTTCGGAAGGAACTTACCGTTTACGTTGTATTCTAACATAATGCTCGTTATGACCTGAATCGATATTTTAAAAATAATACTGAAAGCTTTTGTAGTCACTGCAATTTAAATGGTTTTCTTTCGGTGAAGATGAACTTTGGTGTAAACTATGGAAACAAAAAATCCATCAGGATCCGAAATAAAGGAAACAGAACTAGCTGCAGTAGTTAAAGAAATTCAATTGTTCTACCCTGTCATAAAACTGGCGTTACCCACTTCACTTTTATAGCTCTGCACAACATGCACTATCGTAAAATTCTTCAACACTTTGCGCAGAATAAAACTTAGTTGTGGTTAACAACAACAGAAAGAAGGCTTGTCTGCCTTTGCATTATAATTGTGCGTATAAACAGCCTTATAGAAGCAAAAAATAAATTTAAATAAGAAATTTTGTAAAGGTTTAACCAGAACACTCGTTCGTGTTTGTTGGCGTTTTGGAGGTTTAAGGGGATGGTTCATTTATTGTTGAGCTTTCATATCAGATCTAAGATAAATATGTACGCCATCCAGCTAGATTCAAACGATACCGCTGGAAGGGATACGGGTTTGGCAGCAGGAGGACCGCAATCGACAATTCTGACTATTACATTTTCGACAAGCTTCACACACAGTATCACCTCCCACACCATGTGCATCACACCAAAAAAGGCGGAGTATCTAAGCTGTGTCTGTCTCGGTTGGATAACAAGCATTATATTTTCCTCGATGCTGCAGGAATTCCACCGTGAGGATACAAAATTTTGTATACTTACATGTGAACGGTGAATAAATATAGCGTTCATCCATGTTAGTGTAGAGTTGGTTAATAAAAATGTAAGTATGAAACAATCATATATATTATTTCTATAAGGTAATTTTTGTCACAAGCTGTAGCATTTCTTAAAATGTTCTTATTTTTTGTTCATTAGAAATGTGCCGTGTTGCCTTTTACTATGTTTTATTATTATTCGTGATTGTGCTTTTTTGTGCGGTTAAACCAAATAATTAATCTGTTAGCCATTATTCTGCACAATTTAAATCACTCTTTTATTATCTTTAAATACATCGTTCTTAAATACATTATCGGACTTCTTCCTGCAAGTTCTCCTTAGGGCTGCTCTAGGCAATCTCCTAGTTGTATCTCTGTATATTTGTTGCTATGGAAACCCTTTCTAAAAGAGTATTAATATGCCCGTGCCACGGAACTTATACTTCAAAGATGTCATTATAATATCTGTTATGCTACAGCCCCCCCAAGTTTACCATACCATTTTCCATTAATACCAGTATAAATGGTCATGGTAAACTTTCCGGTAAATATTACCTTTTTTAAGTAAGGAGAGCTTACATTGTACATTTGACTAACAACACATTATTATTATTATTTCACATATAACGAGGACCGATGGCTTGATTGACTTTCCTAGTTAGGTCTCCATGAGTAGCGACTGTTGAAACGGCATATTGTCTGTAACACACATTGTGACACAGAGTTACTGTCCTTATCACTTAACAATAAAAGAAAAACCAAAACTACAATAAGTATATTACGCTACAGAATTGTCCATCCCACCAATATGCTACTTAGATTGCTATTGTAAACAACTGTTATTTAGTAACATCATCTTTGTAACCATCTTCAGCTGTCATGGCCTCCGCCTGTTTACCAAGCATACCATTCAAATAGTTAAAAATTCCATTAACTACCCTTGGTACATGATATTCTTCATAAGACTGATCTTTTTGAACAATATTACTGTTGGATAACCGGCAACATTATTTAAATCACATGTTTGGTACCCGTGGACCAGTACAATCAACCCTCGCTAATACTACAGGGACACCATTGTTTCTTGCTAATCTAGCATCACCATCACAGCTTCATTTTTATTTATTTCTTCAATACATTACATTATATTCTCCCCATAAGTAATAACTTCTCTCCACTTTACTTCATCTTGAATATATTCATATCTAGGCTATGAGATGTACCAACAGAGTCATTTAAAGGTTCTACCTGGACCTCAGCTATGTCTGTGTTAACCAAATCCTGAACCTTTCGGTATCATTTAAAGGCAATGCCTGGATCGTGGCCTTATTTACAGGAACTGAGTCTTGACTGCCCTGCTGTACCCTATCTATATGATACTTTACTTCTTAATTCATTACACATTTATTCTATCATAGCAATACCTTGTTTCTTCTCAACTCATTCTATTCATTCTAATGCTCCGGTATACCTTATAGACTATATATTTCCTAAAAAGAAAATCCTAATAGACAATAAACTTTTACGTAATGGTATGCTGTGGTAACAGCCGAAGACTGCACATCTGACCAAGATCGTCAATATTGGTAAATGACAGCTTCCACTTAGTGATTATAAACTTTTACTATCATTGCAGTTGAAGAATTGTGGGCAGCAACATCAATCAGTACTATGTACAAGTGTTTTGTGGCACTGAATAACAATAAAATGCCAACTATAAGTTAACAATAATAATAAATTCCAATATGACAGAGTTTATATGTACACACCTGTGCCTTGCACTTAGTGTTAAATCTTTTCATTCACCTTAAACTAATTCATCATTTTCTGAATTGTAGGTTCAATACACTGACTGAATTTGTACACAGTATGAGGCAGTAAGCATAGCTTACCCCTCTACAAAAAAAGAAAACCTTTTTTTCTATATTTCCAATTCACTTTTTCACATTTATTCATACAAAACGACTGTCTGTTTACAGTTAATCTTACTTTGCCAGAACAGTAACATGGCAAACCAACTTCAAAAATATGTAAAGAACTCTGAGAATGTTCAACACCATTATTCTGTAATTGCTTTGATTCATAATCACAAACATATTTCTCCCCAACAATGGAAAAAATGTCACAGTTTACATCCTTCAAAATCATCAAACTACCCAATCCATCTACATTCATTAAAATCTCTTCCATCTCTTTTACATGACACCCTTCTTTGACAATTTGTCTATCCTTTACATGATTTACATCACCATTAATTATAACATCACTCATCTCATATTTTTCCCTAGCAGTATTAGGCCTACTATCATTACTTTCAATTGTATTACCTAATGATTCACAATGAATTGCATTCGTACTTTGTTCAAACCCTCTAATTACTAGACTCTCATTGCATATCTTTAGTTCCTCATTGATCCTTGTACACTGTTTTTCAGCCCTTTCTACATACTTATTTAACTTTGCCTGTACATCAGTTTCTGATCTAATTATTCGATCCTCTAAAGACCTATAACAGCTTCTTATTTCCTCACTTAATTGTGTTTGTGTAGCTGTAAGTTGTGCTTGTATAGCTGTAAGTTGTGCTGTTAGTTGCGACCCAAATCGAAACAGTATTTTTTCTAATGCACCTATAGTGACTGTTTCATGTTCGTTATTTCCAGAACCCAAAGGATCACAAATAACCATTTCCCCTGGCATCTGATTAGCCATTCTGTAGAAAGCTAAGCAATACTCAGTGTCCCAAAACTAGTATCAATAAAATGACGTGATATAATGAATTATTTGAATAAACAACAAAAATTCGAAAAGATAGGTTATGTTAAACTCCCAAAAAACGTAAAACTAATCATACCCGCACACCGCTTCTGTCACAGTCAACGTTCTTGTTACAATCAACAAGTTTTTGATTACAAGAACAAAGATAATTGAGTCTAGAAAACAATTAACTTTAACGTATTTTGTAGCTGGCGGTTTCTACGGCGGACGTTGTCAATCCCTGGCTGGTTCCCGCTCGGCCGCTAGTAGCGCTGTGTGCTTCCAAGTTCCAACGATTCTCCTCTCTTCTTTTCTTGATTTTTTTGTTGTCTGCTAGATACTCGAATTCGTAAGTTTACGTAGTAATTTCTTTATTCTGCAGCACCCAAGTCCTGTCATGGTCACCATGTAGCATTTCTTAAAAGTTCTTATTTTTTATTCATTAGAAATGTGCCGTGTTGCTCTTTTACTATGTTTTATTATTATTCGTGATTGTGCTTTTTTGTGCGGTTAAACCAAATAATTAATCTGTTAGCCTTTATTCTGCACAATTTAAATCACTCTTTTATTATTTTAAATACATCGTTCTTAAATACATTATCGGACTTCTTCCTGCAAGTTCTCCTTAGCGCTGCTCTAGGCAATCTCCTAGTTGTATCTCTGTATAATTATTGCTATGGAAACCCTTTTTAAAAGAATATTGATATGCCCGTGCCACGGAACTTATACTTCAAAGATGTCATTATAATATCTGTTATGCTACAAAGCCTGTATCTTCCTTCAAACTTAACTGAAATCAATGAATGAGGTGCCATTTGAAAGCTTGTGGTCTCCACTTTGGTCACATCATATTTTAAGAAAGGAAGTTTAAGGAATTCGACCCTTAAAGGGCCAAAATTTCAATATTTCTAAAATGCAGTTTTCTGTGTTACAAGTCATTTATCTCCCTGGATATCTGTCTGAAATCGTTTAATGAAGTATCATTTTAAAGATTAAGATCTCTGCTTTAGTGACGTCATATACTAAGACAGAATTTTTTCGGAATTCGACCCTTAAAGGGCAAAAGTATCAATATTTTTGCAATGTATTTTTGTGTCACGACCCATATATCTTCCTTTATATCTAACCGAAATGGATAAATGAGGTATCATATTAAAGACTAAGGTCTCCGCCGTGGTAACATTATATTTTCAGAAAGGAATTGTTCGAAATTTGACACTTAAAGGGCAAACATTTCAATTTTTCTAAAATGCGTTTTTTGTGTCTCGATCGATTTATCTTCCTAGATATCTAACCAAAATTGATAAATGAAGTGGGATTATTAGGAGTAGTGTCACAGCTCTGTGAGATCATATTTTAAGAAAGAATGTTTTTGATATTCAACCCTTAAAGGGAAAAATTATAAATTTTTCTACAACGGATTTTTGTGTCACGAGCTATTTATCTCCCTTGATATCTAACAGATGTAGATAAATGAGGTATCATATTAAAGATTAAGGTCTCCGCCGTGGTAACATTATATCTTAAGAATGGGTTTTTTCGCAATTCGACCCCACAAATGTTAATTTTTCTAAAATGCGTTTTTTGTGTCTCGAGCAATTTATCTCCCTGGATATCCAACCAAAATCGATAAGTAAAGTAGGATTATGAGGAGTAATGTCTCAGCTTTGTGACATCATATTTTAAGAAAGAATGTTTTTGGAATTCAACCCTTAAAGGGAAAAAGTATAATTTTTTCTACAACGGATTTTTGTGTCACGATCTATTTATCTCTCTTGATATCTAACCGATATAGATAAATGAGGTATAATATTGAAGATTAAGGTCTCCGCTATGGCCACATTATATTTTAAGAAAGGAATGTTTCGGAATTCGACCCTTAAAGGGCATAAATATCAGTATTTCTAAAATACTTTTATTGTGTCTCGAGTCATTTATCACCCTTGATAATTAAAAAAATTGATAAACGAGGTATCATTTTACAGATTGTTATCTTCGTAAGGTCTTCGTTTCCGTTAAACCACATTTTAAGAAAGAAATTTTTCAAAATTCTACCTTTAGAGGGAAAAAGTATTAATATTTCTACAACACATTTTTCTGTCTCGAGCTATTTATTTCCCTTGATACCTAACCGAAGTTAGTAAATGAGGTATCGTTTTAAATATTAAATTATCCGCTTTGGTCACATCATATTTTAAGAAAAAACTTTCTCCAAATTCAACCCTTAAGGGGCAAAAATATCATCATTTCTAAAACTTTTTTTTTTTTTACCTGACTTGATAACTAACCGAAATCGGTAAATGAGGTATCATTTTAAAGACCAATGCAGCTGCTTTGGTCCCTCCATTTTTTATAAAAGGAATTTTTTGTAATTCGACCCTTAAGGGATAAAAGTATCAATATTATTTCTACAGCGTGTATTTTTTTAAAGAGATTTATCTTCTTTGATACCTAGCCGAAATCGATAAATATCTTATTGTTTTAAAGATTAAGGTCTCCAGTTAGGTAAAATCATAAATTAAGATTTTTTTTTCGGAATTTGGTGCTTAAAGCGGTAGCGGCGCGTATGAGACAGTTCAGAGCCAAGTCCCCAGATTACAGCAGCAGATATCACAGAGATGTCAATAAACTTTTTTTATTCAATAAGTAGCTTTTCGGATATTTTTTTTCTGTTGCGGAAACACTTTCGTTTTGCCATGCAATTCCAATGTAAACATTTTATTTGCACAGCAACAAATATCACAGAAATATTTTTATGTTTTGTGCATTTTGTTCAGGTTGATTGTATTCTGTTAAAGTAAGTGACAGTTTGTCGTAAATAAAGAGTGTTTTAAATTTTTCTAACTGTTTCGTAATATGTTATAAGTATTTTGATGCGTACTTATTACGCTAAATATATATATATATATTTGCTACAAAAGTATTTTTCTACTTTTCATTATATTGCAAGCATTCAACCTCACTATTCATCGCATTTTATTCTTGAAATTTTAGCACAGGTCGTATAGTAAATAGATAAATAGTAATCCATTCTAAACACAATCACAATTGCGATGTTGTTGCAGGCCATGTTTCCACAGCTGCTTAATTAATTACTAGTTGAAAGAACACGCCAATGCAACTATTTAATTTATTTATTGCTGCGTCGTACGCGTTACACCTCTCATCGAGGCATCATCAGCGACGAATTATTTACATTTGTAAATGTAAATGTAAATAATTCGTCGCTGATGATGCCTCGATGTGAGGTGAAACGCGTACGACGCAGCAATAAATAAATTAAACAGTTGCATTGGCGTGTTCTTTCAACTAGTAACAATCACAATTATTTTTATGCGTGCGTGTATATATATATATATACAAACAAATACCTCAAGATGTGAAGATGGATTGTAAATAGTGCTGGAAGCTGCACTGTGCGAAGACACAATAAATGTTTAAAAAATTCAATTTTTAAAAATGTCCGATGCATTAAATCTTTAACGTTTAGCACGATGCGACCAAAAAAATAATAATTTTTTGTGTGTGTTATGCACTGTAAATACAATAATTGTCAAAATGACTGCAATGCTAAAAGTCAAGAGTTGTTTTATTGTATTTAATGTACTTTAGATAGTACTGTATATGATGCATTAGAAATTTAGATTGTTATCATGATGAAATGTTACAATGTGTGTGAAGCATTGTATATGAAAAAGTAACAACATTTATTGTTAAGTAATTTTGTGTGCTGGATACTTCAAAATGAGAAAAAAATGTGTAATAGTAATTTCTTATTTTAAAAAATGAATGTAAACATTATATCTTAGACAAATCTTTGACTTTTATCAAATAGTTAGATGATTTATCAAAATCCAACCACTTCACCAAATCAATGTTCTTTCTTTTCCTCAGGACTTGTTCAGCCAGAAATGTGCTTAGACGTTTTGATAATTATAACTCCTGATGGTAAAATCTTATGCATTATCATAAGTCTTTAAGCAAAAATGAACACTATTTATTAGTGTCACCTGTCTAGTAAACAATTCAGTCAACCATTCTGGTAGCTAATATTTCTCAGACTACTTTCTAAACCTGCTGGTTTTAACATGATCACCAACTTAAAATTAGGTAAATTCTCAATTATGAGAGAACCATTCTTCCCTCTAACGCCATTTGCTGAGAATCTTTCAGTTTAATGACTTCAAGAACTCTTTAACGATGCCTGTTAAGGTTACTGCTGCAGCTGTTATGGAGATAAGAAACCCTTTTCCGTACTATTCGTCACTGGTCTTAATGATTTCTTGAAAAATCGGTGAAAGCCGATTTTTTGCATTACATATGCAAATTTAAACAACCGTGCTGTCGAGACAGGATTAATTATAGGCGCTTCTAATCTTCTTAAATCCGTGAATAATTTATAATGTGACAGTTGTTTATAGTCCTTAATAAGCTATTTAAGTATTTTTGAAAATTGATTTTAGTTGTCTATTGTACACGTTATTCACCCTATACTAGTTATTTTTTGACGAAAGTGAGTGTTTTAAGTAAAATTCGAAGTAAAAATTCAAAGTCTTTAAAACTCCGCTAAAATGTACCTTAACAACATAGTGTGGGCCACCGATAGTCATGACGTCGCATGCCAGCAAACACATTATCTCGATAAGTAACGCCTTGCTTCTATACTATTATATATCTGTAAGCAAGCTGCGTGTGTCTCTTTACTGGAACGGGTATCGCGCAATAAGTACCACAGCAATTTGGATGTGGTTTTTAGAGCTAATGGTGCCAGTCAAAATCTGGAAAAATAGCTAATGACTTATATGTACCATGGGAAGGAGAAAAAAATTAAAAACCTTTATATTTGGAAAATTGTGGGCTGCCGATCATTATGCACTTCAGACGCGCACTCCTTTCGCAATAATCTCACAAAACTTTTAATTCAGCTGTTTTTTTTTTTACTTTTGTTACTCAGTTTTCTGGACCACAGTGCTTAAAATAAATGGAATACGCGAATTAAAAGTAATAAGCATTGACCTGCATCGCTACAGGTAAGTTAATATGCGAAATGTGTTAGATTGCTATGTGGTGGTAGACATATATTATCTCTGATAGATAGTTAACAGTTTGTCTCTGGAACAATATGTCTAAGTGGTCGCTAAACGTTGTACATTAATAAGCCAATATTTCTTCTTTACATATCATTATGGTTAAGAAAATCAATTTTCTTCTCGAAGAAAGATGTCTGAAGAACAGCTACCATAAATATTAACAGGTAACAATACATTTTCACCACAATAACTTGTGTGGAACTTTCCATATTTCTACATACCTTACTCCATTAATATATATTTTGGGGGCTATAAAGTGCAAATATTCGTCAGTAATATCGCCCAAGGAACGTGTGTACAAATTTTTGTTGCTGTTCAAACCACGGCCAGTAAAATAAACTGTTATTTCTATTAAATGAGTCTCATAACCCAATTTCTGCAATGTTTATCGCCATACGTGCTTTGGGTTAGTGACGACAGCAACATGGAACGAGTGAAACTAAAAATCAATTAAGCATCTCAAAACGTTACGACACACCGCGTAAATAATAATAAAACTAAATCAATCATGCCTTATGTTCTAACAAAGCGAGTCAATTGCCATTCTGGTCCAGGCAGAATTTCAACCAAACCACTAATTTGACTAATGATTACGCTCATATATGATAGTTTCTGTCACATCCGTATTGATACATTCGCTTTATCGTGATCGTAGTTTTAGTCCGCGTAAATCTCTATTTTAAAGCAGAATAACTGATCGAAGCAACATATCGTCAAAATAAAACCGATTATCCAATCAGAAAAAAAATATGCTGTTATGTCTAGGGTTCGGAACTTTATGATCAAAAAAATAAAGAAATATGCAGGCAAATATGATCTAAAAAATGGGTAAATATCACCTAAAAATGACAAAATATGACCAAACGCTTATATTTACTGTACATCAAAAGATGTTTAATTATACATCGTTTACTTTATCTAGTAGTGTCGCTTTCATGTAGACAGTATAATTTGCTTCCGTGCAGTCGCTGCACCATTAGGAAGTTAAATTTTAAATTGTTTTGTTGAAGTCGCTTTAATTTAAAATAATGTTCAGAATAGAACTCTTCCATTTGCACTAGTCTCTAAATTCCCTTACGTAACTTCGCACTTTCGGAAATTTTTATTTTCGGCATGGCTGCAGGTGAACTCATTGATTCACTGCAGATTTTACGAAGACTGAGGATATTTCATTGAGATATTCATTGACGCAGATCGACACTGAGATGCTTCTGCTGCATTGTCGAGATTAAAATGCGGGCGGAATATTACGTTTAGAGAGTGACAATAATGTATAGCTTTAATTCTTGGCTGGTGGTTTCTGCCCGCAGTTGAAATTAGTCCCTCCCCTCCACCCAGGGGCGCCCATGCCCGGGGGCAGGGGGGGCCGCGGCCCCCCTAGTTCTCGGGGAATATATATAGTGTTCACGGTTACAACATTAACTGCTTTATTTATTTTGTTTTATACAAGCGACTATCTTTTATTTATTCTTTTAGTCAATCTGATATATAATAATACAGTATTTACTTGCTAGTTTAGCATAACTGCCGTATAATGCTGGTTCAATCAACCGCCAATCAAGCAATATTATTATACCTTCGCCCTACGCTAGGAACACACATTTATGTTGTACGTCGCGCTCGCAGTCGACGTGAGGCACCGAGTGCATATATACAATATACGCCGACATTGCTATATATCCCAAAAAGTCGTTCTTCAGTGATTTGAAGAAAGGAAGAGACATCGTCACAACCTTGATCTTGCCCCTGTCGACCCCTCAACCGCAATACCACCGTGTTTATTCATTGCCAGTATCAGGCTTCATCTATTCTCTCAATATTTGGTGAGTATACTGTCACATTGATCTTGCAAAATAGTGGCTCACTCGTTCTGACCTAATCGAGTCAGAAATATTTATTTCAGGGATGGATATCAGGAATTTCTTTGGAAAAAAAGGTGATACTGCTACACAGAAAAGGAACCTCGATGACTCATTAAAAGTTCCAGATCCAATACCTTCGAAAGTGCGTCCCACAACTACTTCTAAATTCTCAACACCAACTCCTGACTTCACGTTGCAACAATGTCCTTCCACCATTAGCCCTGAGTCTGCTGATATCATTACTCCTGATGCTACTGACATGGATGACGTCAACCCGCCCGCTTCAGTTTCCACCGTTAACAATCCAGAGTTCGTTAGTAGTTCATTAACAGTTAATCACAGCTTTGATTTAGGTGAATACATAAATGATTCAGTGTCAGACGAAGTCAAGTATCAATTAATAACAAACATACATGCTCTAAATATGACTTATGATTTCAAAAAGGACATTGATGAGAAAAAAACTATCAAAAGGCCTTTTCAAAAAACTTGGCTACAAAAGTACTCATGGCTAGTATACTCGCCCAAGTTGAAGGGGGGCCTTTGTAAGTTTTGTAGTCTTTTCAAACCTGTTTTAAAAAGAGGAATATTTGGTGCTTTCGTGATAAAGGCTCATCAAGATTACAAACATTTTCATGAAGATGCTCGAGGCCATGAAAAGAGCAGTTGGCATCTAGAATCTACGAGTAAGGCTAAAAGTTTTTGTGAGTCCTTAGAAATGAGAAAGAAAAACGTGATCGAACAGTTAGATAGTGGGATCACGGAGCTTGTAAATACCAACAGAAAAAAACTGAAATCAATTCTTGCTACTTTAATTTTCTGTGGCACTCATGACATATCCATCAGAGGAAAGAATTCAAGCGAAGGAAACTTTCAGGATTTACTTTTGTTTAGAGTAAGTGCGGGGGACAAAGTGTTGGCGGATCATATGCAAAACTATTGTGGAAAAGCGAAATATACATCACACAGAGTGCAAAACGATTTAATAAGTACATGTGGCTCCGTGATACAAAACGAGATTATTGATGAGGTAAACAGATCATCAGCGTTTGCATTACTGGCAGATGAAACGGCTGACATTAGTGGAAAAGAGCAACTGTCTGTGGGAGTACGATTTGTAGACGAGAAAGATAACTTTACAGTAAAAGAAGAATTTTTAGGGTTTACGGAGCTTATTACATTGGATGCTGAAGGAATTTCTTCATCTATTTTAAATTTTGTTGAAAAATTAGGGCTTAATATGAATAAGCTGATTGGCCTTGGCTTTGATGGCTGTTCGACAATGGCAGGCCATGAAACTGGAGTGCAGGCCAGGATCAGAGAGAAGTATCCTTCAGCTGTCTATTTTCATTGTGCATCGCACAGACTGAACTTAGTTGTCAATGATCTTAACAGTGTCCAGGAAATTCGTAACACAATCGGAACGATAAAAGAAGTTATTAGGTTCTATAGAGAAAGTCTATTGCGTAGGAAAACAATACCTAACATTCCACTGTTTTGTGAAACTAGATGGTCCCATAAATATAAATCAATCAGGATATTCAAAGAAAACTTCTTGGTAATAAAGGATAGTCTGAATCACCTGGCATATAACAGTGAATACAATCAAGACACTCGATCACGTGCCAGCCAACTTGATTGTGCAACATCATCAACTACATTTATCGTTTGTCTACACATTATATCGAGGTATTCTTCATATCTGGAACCAATAGTGAACAAACTCCAGAGTACTGATATGGATCTCCACTCAGTTTACAGATTCGTCAACACCGACTTGATAGCCAATTTTCAAAAGCAGAGAGAAAGTGATGACGAATTCAGAAACATTTTCGAGGCAGTGAAAGAAGATTGTAAGGAACTTGACATAGATGTAAAAATCCCAAGATTGACTGGAAGGCAGACCCTCAGATGCAATGTGAATGTCCATTACTCATCACCCCAAGACTATTTCAAGGTGGCAATTTACAATCCGTACATGGATTCCATAATCACGTCACTTATCACAAGATTTGAAAAAGACAAAGACATACCATTCAAAGGTGGGATTCTTCACCCACATTTAATGAAAAAGGAGAAGAAAGAAGATTTCATGAGAGATATAAAAAGTTTGGAAAGGTTTTACCAAATAGACAACTTGGAAGCAGAAGCCAGATTATGGTATGACGTTTGGACAAATAAGGAGTGTTTGGAAAAAACAAAGCTCAATGATATACTTGCAGAAACTATGTTTTACCCAGCTGTAAGGAGATTGCTTGTATTCTACCAGACCATACCCCCACAACTTGCACCATAGAACGTTCTTTCAGCACACTGCGTAGAGTGAAGACATGGCTGAGAAGTACTACTGGCGAGGACCGTCTGTCCAGCTTGTGCCTTCTTAGTGTTCACAGGAAAAGAGCGGAAAACCCTGGTTTCCAGGACAAAGTGATTGACTTGTTCGGCAAGAAGAAAAGAAATTTACAGTTTGCTTTTTCACATAAATATTAGTGTTAAATCCATAAACCAACCAATGTATAATAATTTATTTCAGTTTGCTTTTATCACTACTAGTGTAAAATCGTCTGAGGTGTGTATTTTGAGTTTGCATTCTGTATTAAAGTTGCTTCTGCATTTATGTTGCTAAATATTAAATGGTTTCAGTATAGTACTTAACGTGTTATTGTTTTGTTATAAAAGGGCCAGTATAAAGCCGCGGCCGAGGTCGGCCACGTGGTCTCCCCATTCAACAAAAATAGTAGAAACAAAAGGGAGAGAGAAAGAAATCATTTTATTTAGCTTTCTCAACTAGTAAAATTTGTACAAAATTTTTTGTTTTGGACAAGGTGCGTTTAAACGGCAGAGCAATATGATTGCTCTGTTGTGTAACTCTCCCTGTCCGATTTCCTACGTATTCCACCCGATCGCACATTTCTGGAGTTATTATTCCGCGTACCATTTTAAAAATAAATATTAAAATATTTCGCTTTATTCGCTCGTTAATAGAAAAATAATTTAAAACGTTACGCATATCCCGCGTTGGTGTATATATATCGCAATGCAATATAGTTCGCATTGCCCTGTTTGTAACTTCTCAATTTGCTCCTGGTTGGCATAAAGGAGCACTTTTGAGCAATACTTCACATGAGGCGCAGTCATGGTGTTTTAAATTAGGTTTCTTGTATAGGCTCTAACTAAATTGCCTACACTATTCAGAGAGAGAGAGGGAGAGACATAGGGTAGCGCGGCGCGCTCTAATTCACTTATTCTTGACGATAAACATGTAAGTGAGAAAATGTTTGAAAAATTACTGAAATTGTGCTTAAAGTTTGTTGGAAGTGCTCTCATAATGAAACACTGGATGAATATTTGAGGTGGTAATTTTCGCTCCATTTTTAGGAAAAACACGTCTTTGGCGCATATCATTATTTATGACATCATCTATCCTCAACTATTTACTGTACAGCGATATAATTGTGCAGGTGCATGCACGTATACATTGACATATGCCATATGTAAAATAAGTTTTGAATATCTTTTAGTAGCAAAAAAGTGATAAATTAAAACGTCAGACATGATGTTGTGTTTACTGCATTCCAATGTAAACAAAAGGTAGTTTTTGAAGCGTATATGTATCTATCACGTCCTAATTCCTGCACTATGTGTCGCGGGGTGATGTAATTTTGTTGAAGCATTCAGTAGTAATGTAGATACTCTCTGCAGTGTCAATAGTTAAAAAGTAATAAGTTAAAACGTCATGGCATATGCTGAAGTTTAACCGCATGAACAGCGAAAATTTAGTAAGCGATAATTTTTTTATTTTTTTTTTCGCGGGGGGGGGGGGGGGAGGGACGGGGGGAATCAGCAAAACAAATTTCAGTATAAGTATGATATTAAAAATACCCCAATCGATCAGGTCTTGGCCCCCCCTACAAAGTATCATATGGGCGCCCGTGCATCCACCCCTCCCCATCCAACCTGCATAGCAGATGTACAGTTCTGTGAATAATTATCTTAATTTCTTCTCATTTATATCTTTTGAATTCTCGGTACTATCAAAAACTAACAGATTTTTCCCTCAAATATGACCATATGATCATAAATATTATCGAAATATGACCAAAACTAGGAAGATGGTCTGAAGATGCATTTATATGCTATATAAAATATATTTAAATACACTCAGAAACGTTGAATCAGTGTTTAATTCAGCATTTCATCTCAAAAAGAAGGCAGGAAAAAATATGGCTTGTCCTAAAGATCTGAACCCTAGTTGTGACTTATGCTCTAACAAAGCGAGTGAGTTTTCATTCTGGTTCAGTATGCATTTTGACCTAACCACAAATCTGGCAATTGATTCTTTTCTTAAATCATAGCTTCTGTCACAACCGCATTAATACATTCACTGTTATCGATTCTTGAAACTTTGGAATTACTTACATGCGGGTGATATAACGACATTAGTAATTTGGTGTCACTGAAAGCGAAGGAAATTAAAAATAATTCGTAATGCGTAAGGTAGTTTTAGTACGTGCTATTTTAAAACAGATATAATTGATCGAATCAACATATCGTCGAAATAAAACCAATATCCAATAAGAAAAAAAGATGCTGATATTATTAATAATAAAGAAAACTAATATATATATCTCTAAATAAATTTATGGCACCACGGTTATCATGAAATTCTCCGTATCCGAATTTGAAAATAAGATATTTTTTTAGCTAAGTTAAATATTACAGAAATAATATGTTTGGTTATGCCCACGGCTGCATTCTCACCAAAGCTTTTGCTTAGCTGTGTAATCCCAGCCATAGTTTACAAATAAAATTCCAGTAAAAGTTTACACTTATGATTTAAGCTGCGCTAACTATTATATATCGATATAAATTTGCGGCATCACGTTTATCATGCAGTCCTCCATTTTTAGCGAAGTTAAATATTTTTCATTGCCACCAGAGATACATCATTTCCAAAGTTTATACTGTGGTATGACAGAGTCATCCACAATGAATATTAATAAATAATTAATTAATATTCAGCTTTTCCTTGTAATATTCATTTATCTAAATTGTAAATATTATAAATATTAGGGTTAATTCATAGGTGAATAATTATGTATTAAACCCGGGCAGCCAGATTTATTATTATATGATTTAATTTCTGTGCAAAACTTGCCATTCAGAAAATATTAAATGTGGAAAGTTGGAACTGCAGTTTTGAACGTTCAGAGAACTGGACAATGCCCAGTGTCGCCGACATGCTGACGCCTTCGTTCCCAAAGGGATGGCGCGCGCGAACCGTTACCTGCCGAGTGTACTGACCTCATCCTTTCCCAGTGCCCCGACAAGGTCAAGCAAAATGTGCGGGAACGGGTAGCAAATATTAGCGACGACACGAAGCACTTGATGATGGACATATATCGATGCACCAATCGTGAACGGATACAGTTGTTAATTCAAGGCTTCTGTTCCATGTGCGGGGAGAGTAAAGCTGGCTTTTGCCGCGTCAAGAGGACACGACGCCAGATTCGACTTCACTTGCTGCCGAGACGAGCTACAGTGCGGACGTGTCACCCGACAAGCCCTTAGCCGTTGATCAGTAACTGTGTCTGGTCGCATAGTCTGGCTCAGATGGGCTGGAAGCTGAGAGGTCCACCTGCCAGAAATTGTAAGCTGATGTGCTAGCGCGGATATATCCGCAAATCTGGCATTCGTTGTAGCAGTGGCACAGAGCGTGTCACACCTCGTCGAGAAGATGCGATTACGGTAAAGTACCGACGACTAGGTCCACAGTTCCATTGGGTTTTAACGAGGCTTGCTAACCCGTAAACGGCTCCTGAGATAAGACTCTGCTCCCATCATAACAATTACTAAGCTATCCAACGTTTCATATTCTTAATTTCAAATTCGAAGCATCTTGCTCATTTTTTTAAATTCAAACGATGCTTTTAACTTTAAACGGCGCCCCTGGGATTCTTTTGTAAATGTTAACTTTAAGTTGTTGGTCTGTGATGCCACTTTAAAATATGTTGACTTTGCAAAATCATTGAGATATCTAAATCAGTTTTATGTTTGCTTTTATCCGGTGGATTGTAAATGTCGGGTATTGCTTGTTTGTTGTCTTTGGATTATGTTTAACATAACGTTAACTATACCCGGCCTTGTATAAGTCAGAAGACTAAATAAATTGAGTATAATTTTGTGTGAAACTAACTTCTTGTAGAAATCATGGTTCTAGTTCACCATTTAACCAAATAACCAACTTATTGGATATCATACATATTATTAATAATTATATTTCATCAACGTATTGGCTTCCCCCTCCCTAACCGACGGTCCAATACAATACTTATCTACATTTCAATCTAACAACTTCACTTCTGAAATACCGTGAAGGAAAATGGCTCGAAAGGTGGGTAGTTGTATGAAAGCCATTAAGAAAAAAATACATGTTATTACTCATGGATTAGGGATGTATTTATATGGTATTAAAAAAAGGGATTCTACGATTACCATGGCTCCGCAATTTGATGATGGATTCTTATGCAACTCAACGAGACAAATTGAAAGTAAAGAATAAAAAAATTTTATATCTCACCTAGTTCTGGAGATATTGTATCTCAAAAGTGAGGACGTTAGAGTGAAATCCGTCATGGACCAGAAAAAAATTCACCGAAACCAATATATCTACACGGTGGAAATGCTCTATAGGTGTTTTATTTTCTTCCTAGTGGTTGTTGTTAGGTTGAAATACAGCCTGGACCAGAAGAAACGCCACCAAAAGCACAAGGAACTATACCTACAACTGATTTTTGACATTTTCAAAAACCATGCGAGATATCAAAACAAAAAAATCTTTATTTTTGATTTGTTTTGCCGAGATATATAAGAATCCATCATCAGATTGTGGCGCCACGGTAATGACAGCACTGCCTTAAAAAATCTTGCGAGTGATCTTAGTACATTCGTTGCTGCAGTACTATCGTTGGCGGAGTAGATAGTTTAGAATTAACGGCCATTACTATCGCAGACAGTAATTATCGTTTAGCGTTATATCTAAGGTACATTTCTTTTTGCTATAACACGCACTTTATATGGGAAGGTATGTCCTCAGGAAATAACTGACCTGAAGGGTTATTGATTCTCGGTACGCCCTTACTGGAATGTTAGTGATAATATTTAACGTTGCTTTAGTTTCCTATATTTTATATATTGCACTGTGTTAAAATATAAGTCCTACAAAAAAAAATTTGAACATCAGTATGAAAACCGCATCTATGGTGATAACTTAAAGAAAGGAAATTTTTTTGAATGAAATCTATATAGTTTGCTTCTCTGCGTTAATATTTGACACTAAAATAAAAAGGGTAAAACTTTTTTTGGGGGGTGGGGGGAGGGGGGAAGGGGAAGGCTGCCTACTACTGGTACTAACCATTTGAAATTTGGATTAACTGCTTCGTTATAGTAACCTTTTCACGTATTGCACTCTCATTTTTCGGAAAAGTTACCACAAATTAAATTAAAAATGCCAAAATATGAGAGAGACGCCCAGCTATTAGATGGCACTGAAAAATTAATGAAAATGTATTGAAGTCTTGGTTAAATCCTTTATTGTAATGTTTTCTTGCCGTTTATGCTTCTCTCTGTTGTAAAAAGTCGCACGAAATTAACAAATAAAAAATTATTTGTCCGAGATGTAGTAGGCCCTACAAAACGGATTGCCATCTTAGAATCGATACAAGCAATAGGAGACAATGCATTGCTTCCGTTGTAAACAAATACCCAATTTTTTAGATGGAAGCCACAGAACGATTTATCCAAACATTATTTTTCTTGATCCAGTACTAATTTCAACCTAACCACGACCTCTATGACAAAACGAGACTGTTTAGATTGATATGATCCCTGTGCCGATAATTTTTGTGACATTTTTACAATGCTGCCAATATTACGCAGTTGCGCAGAGTCTCATATTTCGGCATTTTTAACATAACATGTGACAATTTTTTCCGAAGAAGGAGAGAGCAAAACGTGAAGAGGACATTTTTTGGAGGCAGATACTTCAAATTTCAAAAGGTTAGTACCAGTTTCGGATTGGTGGAGAAGGAGGCAGACAAGCCGCATTTCTACACACTTCAAGATCTGCGCGTGCAAAGTAGCGGGTAAAAACTAGTCTTTCTCTAAATTGGTAGGCCTATATAAGCTGTTGCAATTTTTCTCCTAAAAACCAAGTATTCCCACAACAGCCGAAGTATGAAAAACGTACCTGCAGCGTGCTCATAGAAATCCAGAGGTTGAAAGCGACTAATTCCTTCTTTTCTGCGAAACTCATTTATACTGTAATCTCTGAGATTCAACTGTAGTACTAAAATAAAGTAGTGAAATACACTCAACATAAAAAGAAAAACAATTGGCAGTCATTGGGTACTGCCGACACAAGTGAAAACTTAAAACTGTTGATATCACGTCATACTTATAGCTACAGATATCTATACCTATAATAAAACTGTTACGGGTATAAATCTGTACATTAAATGGATTTTGCAAATTTTAATTGGAGGAAGTATTACCAATGATATAGAAGCAAAAACTTTTTTTCATTTTTGTCTGTCTGTCTGTATGTATCTTTGAAAGCGCATCACGCTTAAACTACCACATGGATTTGAATGAAACGTGGCATAATTATAACAGACACTGTGGATTAACATTTAGAATAATTTTTATCCAAAAAGTAATGGAAGCTAAGTATTCTCGCAATCCCATCATGCTAAAACTACTGAATGGATTTGAATGCACCTTGGTATAACTATAACCGATACTATGGATTAACATTTAGAATACATTTTATCCCGCAAACGATAGGGTCCCATGTGATAAATGTTGAAAGTTAAGTATTTTTGAAAGCGGATGACGCAGAAACTACAGCATGGATTTGAATGGAAATTGCCATAATTATATCTGATTCATGGATTAACATATAGAATACTTTTCATACCGAAAATCGACGATGTTGGCAAGAGATAAGTGATGAAAATTAAGGTTCTTTGAAGTGCCCCACGCTGAAACAACCGGATGGATTTATACGAAACTTGGCATTGATATAATTGATATTATGGATTAAAATACTTTTTATCCCGAAAAACAACAAGGTTCCCTTGGGATAGGTGATGAGATTTAAGGTATAAAGGCAGACTGTAATGCTATGCAAGTCAAACAACGTGTGCAGAATAGAATGCGCGTGGCGGGGATGTCATAGAGTAAGCTTTAAGTTTCATGGGTGAGCCACGCTATATGGGAAAGCATATGCATAATACATTCTCTTACCTGAGAAAATCTGGGCACCAGACATATTTATTACATTTACCACCAATTTGAAGTGGACAGAGATAACACAAGTACTTTTTCAAGAACAAGCTTCCCACAATAGACACGATATTGTTGCTACAGTATTTCATCTGAATTTCTCACTTATGAGAATTTGATTCGTCACTTTGTTTTATGTACGGTGTCGAATGGTAGAAGAGAGGTTTGCCGCATGTATACATTCTTCTATGGCTGCATGAAAAGATGTGTCTTAACGACGTCGATAGCATAATAAGCGCAGACATTGGAGACCGTAAGCAGGATCCTTCTCTGTACGCTTTGGTAAAAACACATATGGTTGCATGGTCCTTGCGGCACGTTAATACTAACTCACCTGCATGGGAGATTGCCGCTGTACAAAGTTATTTCCGAAAATGCCGGTCAAGCAAACGATAACAGAGGAGGATGATTAATCCATCCTATTTTCGATGTTACCTATATACGGAAGTTTCACCGTTGAAATAAGACTGCGTGGTCAACATGTCGTTCTGGGTAACAGGTGGGTATCACCTTACTCCCCATCGCTATAAAAAAACATATGGAGATCACATAAAAGTCGAAATGTGTAACAGCGTTCAGTTAGTCAAGTACATATCCAAATATGTGAACAAAGGTGGTGACCAAACAACCATTACAGTGAACAACAATAAGGCCGGGCGCACATTGACGCGCAGTCGACGCAGCGCAGCGCAGCACAGTTTCTGTGTCTCTATGTTTTGGGGCGGAATAGCGCGTATTGAGACGCAGAACAGGGCAGCGCAGTACTGCGCCGCACGTGGCCTGCGCGAGGTTGTGATCACGACACAGAAACTGTGCCACGCAGCTCACTCGTGCCGGTTTACAACGTAACACTTCTTGCGTTATTTATAATCTTGCTTTACTTATAATCATTTTCAACTATGGAATAAGAAAAATTGATTAATTTGGTGCGTAACTAACCTGCGATTCACAATATCAGTCATAAAAAATACATAAAAATTAAATTTAAACAAGAGTTTTGGACAATGAGCCCAACAAGTGGCGAGTAAATTCAGCATTTATTTATCATAAAACTGTCCACTTACAATTTTCACTTTTCTTTTCTTTTTTTGAATTCATTTTTAATAAAACTTCGAAAAAGATTGATAGCCATAGGCTATTATCACAGTATTTGTTTTCTTATTATTTGTACTACATCATTCAATAGTGTCCGCGAGAAACACTTAATTTGTTGACACTGCTTTTCTAGTTTCAAGTGTTTATGTTCTGTTATATAGTTTTCTTAAAAATATAATATGAAATAAAAGAGAGAAACATTCTTATAAATGTCATGTACCGTCAAACGGCTAAATAATTAAAAATACAGCGAGATTTTCTTCAGTTCTAATAGATATTTGAGCTTTGTCGAGAAAATAACAGGTTACATTATGCCGTGAATCTCCGCTCGAGTCATCCGGAAATTATCTTTTGAGAATTCTCATGTCACTGCAAAAGCCAGATGAGAGTTTCTTCTTTTCATATACTCACTTTTGCATAGTTTTATCTAACTCAGCTTCTGTTAAAGTAATAAAAAATTTCCAAGCTCGGCATCCCAATCTGATTCAGAAATCAAAAATCGAGTTTTTGCATCGACATGTTTTTGGTTACGCTTTATTGTCGGTTTTTCGCACAACACAATGTTTTGTAAACTGCCGCACGAAACTGCGCTCTAATATGCGCGAGTAACTGCCAGTCTGTGCTGCCCTGCCCTGCTCTGCGTTGCCCCTACTGCGCCACGCAGCTCAATGTGCGCCCCGGGTAATGGAGATGAGGTCACTCGATATAAATCCAGCGATATGTAGCTCATCAGAAGCTATTTGCGTATTCTTAGTTTTCCGATACTTTAGAGGTACTCGCCAGTCACAAATACAAATGTTCACTTGGAGGGTGAGCAACGCATATTTTGTCCCTGAGTATGCAGAGGAGCGTTTGGATAATCCTTGCCTTTTTCCGGTTATGTGTGAAGAGCAGCTTCGCTGAAACACTGCTGTACGACGAGGTATTTGTCTACTAGACCTACAGACAAGGTGTATTTAATAACCCAAGAGAGATATCGCAGTAGGGAGTGTTCGAGGTGTTTTTAAGAATATAAATCAGGAAGAGTTTATACAGTACATACAAATAATACGGAATTGTATTGTTTGTGGTTGCTTTTGCATATGGTACGTGGCCCGACTTCATTCAGAGCGCTAAGAACAGTCGATGATGTCGAGCAACCCATCTTTTAGCCGTTTTCCGAGCGTGACATTTCCTTGATGATGACCAGCACTAGGACGATACACTGACTGAGGCTTGCGTTATCAACAGTTCACGCCACTTGCGCCATTTGTTTTCCATGATGTTGGTATTCAGCGGATTGTCTCATGCAACACAACCTTTGCTTGATTTGGCTGAGGAGTTTTTACGACATGGTCACGATCCCGTTGTGTCTTTGAATCTCTGCCTGAGGACTATTCACGACACAGTTTTGTCTATCGGTGGAAATCCTCTGACATGCTATTGTTTGGCCAAAACTATAGCTGTAAATCAACTTACTCTGCTAGTACTAAATAATAATAATTCGCATGGACGTATTGACTGCTGACAGGGTTTCTGTACCTGTCTTACAAGGGGAGGGCACGACCTTGGGATTTTATTTTGGGATGAGACTTTGCGTAATAATTATACCCCTTTTGATGTTTACCTCCTGCAATCGTAAGACGCAACGCTCAATAGATTCGGAGAAAACGGCCTGTTGCGCTGCTAGCCTGACTGCAACTTCACTAGTATATAAGCTGGGCTTGAATTTTTAAAGGCCGTTTTCTCCTAATCTATTGAGCGTTGCGTCTTACGATTGCAGGAGGTAAACATCCTAAAGGGGTACAATTATTACGCAAAGTCTCATCCCAAAATAAAATCCCAAGGTTGTGCCCTCCCCTTGTTAGCCACCTTAACCTAAACCGGTAGTGTCACTAGGTACAAGGGACCTACAGTTCAACGTGGAATCCGAACCACGGAAGCGTTCTGGCGTACTTCACACTACTCAGCAAGCTATGCCAGAGGTTAACGTCGGTTTAATGGCCTATGAAAATCCCCGCCGAGACAGAGATTCGAACCAAGACCTTTCGTTTGCTAATCAGACACCGTAACCACTGAGCCACCTGACCGCAACGGATACACTGTTAACATTAGCATGTCTGTAATGCGAACTCATAAGATTTTACCCATTCAAAATTCGCCTAACGCGCCTTAAGAAGTTTTCGCTTCGAAAACTAAAAATCTAACTTATTCCATAATCCGACGGTTCGTCGAATATTCCCGAAAAAGATGTACCAAGCTATTTTGTCAGAGGCTAGAAATCTAATTCCTTTCTTCAGGGTCCTTCAGTTTGACGTGGAATCAGAACTATGAAACCTCCCGGAGTAGCTTATATAATCAAATACAACTACTAAAAATTTCTAGGCTCCTGTAAATCAAACGTAAACGGTGATTTTCTATTTGTTTTAAAGTATATGTGTAAAAAGTTCCATCAATATTGGATAAAAACTGTGTGTTTGTTTAAAGATTTTGTCAAAAGCGTCCAACGAGCATATCATATCCGTAACATGTAGCGTGATGGTGACGCGCACAGCGTGTGGCATCTTGGTGACGGTGTCGTCACGAACTCACAGATTGATCCCCGTCTATACATTACATAACGCAAATGTAGTAGTTTTACCTAAAAAAATACACTGAAGATGTCTCTGACAAGGTGAGAGCTTCAGTGAGGAAATCTGGTTCTGAGAACAGAAGAGTGGGGTGTGTAGTATATGACACCCCTTAAATTTCAACCTAATACCAATAACCGCGTAATTTAAGGTGAGTTGTCAGTATACTGAGGGTCTTAGATTCTATAATCGAACTTCGATGTATATTTTCTGTGTGTATTTTCTTTCGGTCATCTTTGCTGTTAGTAAGAATGCAGATAATTTTTTGCGTAAATTCTCTAAAGTATTATTTTTTAAGGCTTCAAAAATGTTTGGATAATAACCGTCTTACAAACATTTGAACAATATCCGATGAAGTCTTCAAAACTGAAACTGTATGTTACTTCTACATTGAATTTTTTAAACTGAAAATTACTTGCACATTAAAAGTAATACCACCTAAATGGGCGCACTTAGGTCAGACAGGCAATAGTATGGTCACGTAAAAATTCCAGTAAAATGGATTCAAAGTGATTCCTAACGGTTGCAAGATTAGCGTTATGTTGCTGTCATAATAAATTCTTTTATTTATCACCGTGCGTCTGTATTTTTTGGTATTATAAAGTATGTATTGCAAAAATGGGTATCTTTTCATAAAATTTTCCTTGTATAGCAGCAATTTATGTTTTAAACTGTTGTATGACGTTTATCATCCAAAAATTTGTGAATTTTTGAAATAAAAATAAATTAATATTTTGGTGAATTTTTACAAAAATGAAACTGTAATGTAACAAACGAAAAACAGAAACGAAAGCAAGTACACACAGAAAAAAAAGTTTATTCCCAAGAGTACATACACCGCTCTTTAAACCATGCAGCAATCAGACCACTAATAATAGCCCGGCTTTCTTAATCGTAAATAATAAGCATATTAAATTTTCCTAAAATAAAACAACGATAAATTTTGCTGACTTGGAAAAAAACATTTATTATACTTTTGTAATTCAATATCTACAATTAAGAAAAATGGCCCACAACACCCAGTTGTTAAATTCTTGGGCCAACCTTACACCTACATTATTACTTGCACGTTTCTCGTCAAAATACGATGAAACAAGTTATTTTTTTATAGTTTTGATCGTATTTAAGAACGATTTTTATTAATCGCTAACTTTGAATTTGAATATAAGTGATTTTTAAGCTGCAGTTTTTTTTAATAAAATTGGGTTGTTTTCAAATTAATTCCAACCAATAAGGCGTTTATTTTCGGTATGTTTCCCCTGTGTGCTTCTACAAAATTGATCAACATTTTGCATTAAAAACAAAAACTCATTAATAAGAAGAAATAACAAGCAAATTAACAAAAAACTGAAAACTCAGAAAATAGGGAATAATCCACTCGCAGCCGCAGCGATTACTGGCACGTGATGTCACTGGAACTACTACCAATTGTAGAGCGTTTTCTATCATGCGACCAAAGGTAAGAAAAATTTTATTTTTTATTAAAAATAATCCAAATTTCTTTTTAAACTTAAAAAATAGCTTCCTTAATCATTAATCTACACATAAGACTATAATTTGTAATATATTTTCAATGCTGTCAAATAGCCTATTCCCAGTTTGAAAAATTTCTAGCCAAGCGCTGAACATGATCTGTATGTAATGTCATTTATGTCATTTGTCACTAACATATATATTGCCAATGTACATATCAATTAGTGCAACAATCTGAGTAGGAGTAATGTGTGGTACCACTTTAATAGTCTATCTATTCACCAGCTGACCACAGAACTTCTAAACATGATGCTGTCATGTCTTATTAAGTACGATAGTGTTAAATAGTACATCCTGTACAAACTAAGTTTGATGTATAAGCAGTAACTCTCTTGTCTCGCATTCGGGAAGACGTGGGTTCGAATCCTTCTTCGACCATCCAGATTTGGGTGTTCCATATTTTCCACAAATCACACCATGCGACAACCGAGTTGGTTCCTTCAAAAGGCCATGGCCGAGTTTCTCCCCTCCTTTCCCCCCTCTGATGACATCGACTTGGAGGAAGCGCAAAGCCATAAGCTAAAAAAAAAAAAAAAAAAAAAAAAAAAAAAAAAAGATTCAATTACCAGTTTGTAAAAGTAAGAATGATTTTATTAAACTCGAAATTTTACAAAATAACCACAGGTACAAAATCATATTTGTAAGAGAGATATGCAGCAGTGTATAGGGCTACTTAACATATGGTAATATCTGGTACTTTTACTCTCTTGCTATATTACTCCTATCTTTTTTTGCCCGCTCTGATCTTTTAAAAAATTGGAACCCACTTTCAAGTTAGGGACGCGCATTATCACACTGTATATGAGCCATGACGCGCGTCTCATCCCTCTCTAGGTCGGGAGACACCGCACCGCGTCTGAGCCATCAGTAGGATGAATTACTGCTCGCCCCTCTCGTGTCTACGCTTATCCGGAAGTCGTCCGTCTTCAGTCTCCTTTAACATTTTCACATGGCTGTTCTACGGAAATAATAATCAAAAATTTCCGTAATTATGAGTTTTTATGTTTGTCACTAGTTTGGTCATAGAGGAACAGAAATTTTCGAGTTCTCTTTATAAGTTACTCTCTATAACCAGACCGAGATATCAAACTGCTTAACTCAGAATATAAACTAAATTTTAAAATCCAGACCAGAAGAATTCGCTCTATATAAGATCATGTGTTATCAAATGAAAAATATGGTTTTAGGAAAGGAAGAACATGTGTAGACTGCATTTTCAGCATGAAATTGCTATTTGAAAAGTATAAGGAATTTAAAAAAGCCTATTCCATAGCTTATATAGACTATGTCTGTATATGGAAACGAAGATTATTTCAAAAATATAACAAAAAATATCTTCCACTAATTTATTATTTGAGGATGATCAAATAATATTTATTAGGATAGAACATTATCCACAAACATAATTTAACGAAATATACTTAGTAGCGAAATTTAACAACTTAGAAATATCAGTAAAAATAATTACAACCATTTACAAGAAAACATTTAACAAGAGCAATGATTTTAATAGCAGACACTTGATTTATTTGAAGTTTTAATTGATATGTTTGCGCACTGAGGCACCAAATACCACTTGTAAAGTTCATAACTAATTTCACTGTGCTTGGTCGTTGAGTGGTAATGCTTTGGTCTCGTATCCGGTAAGACACAGGTTCGAATCCCCATCTGGCCATCCAGATTTCGGTTTCCCGAAATCTCTCCAGGTGAATTTTCCTTGAAAAAGGCCCTGTCAAATTTCCTCCATGTCCCCAGTCCTTTCACGCCTCTAACAACCTCGATGTCAACGGAATGTACCTGGAAAAAAGAAAAAATATAAAACTTTTATTCAAAGAAATTACTAGGCTGCTGGTCTGTTTGCCGCAGCGTTTACTGACAGGTGACGTCACATAATACGGTTGTGAGCGTTTTAGAGCCAAAATTTAAATGAACACATAAAATCTATATTTTATATCTGTTTCTTCCAGTAATAATATAATATATGTTATTGTATATACATAGTTGTAATACTGACAAGTTTTTTTTTTCAGAATTATTACTGTACTCCATCATATGAATTTATACACCACCACCTCACCTCCATTAAGAAGTGGTATGTATTTGTTACATGTGATCAAAAATAAATGAAGGGAATGGAAGGGGTAATGGATTATTTAGGATGGTATGGAAATTAACGATGGGCAATAGAAAAGGAGGAATACATAGGGAATCGGTGGGTATCACCTCAGGTTGTTATCCGGTGGTTGCAAGGTTCCCAGTTTGAATGGGTAGGTTGTTTCTCACCATCTGACATCAGAGGGGCTGCAGTTGTTGAAGAGGATTCTGAAAGCATGAACGGTGTAGCAAGAATATAGACTATTGGTATCATTAAGTGGTGGTCTGGATTGTAACATTTCTTTATGACCATTCATTCCGATAAAGACTTGATTTGGGGTCAGACTTTTATAGGAAGCTGTACAATATTTGTGCTTTAACATACATATGACTTGTTACACTGGTTACATGCCCTCTGATGGGAAAGCTTTCACCACGATGGGGCCTCTTTTTCTTTTCTTCTTCTTTTTGCTGTGGGCAGTCTTTCGACTGGCTTAATGCAATGCTCCATCCCTTCGCATCTTGTTCTTGTGCTAAAATCTTCATCTCTACATACCCCTTACAACTCACGTCCTCAATTATCTGCTTCATATATTCTACAGTAAGTCTTCCTCTACAGTTCTTACCATCGACTGTTCCCTCCACCAGCAAATTAACGAGTCCAGCATGTCTCAAAATATGACCTACCAGTAACCTCTCAATATCCTTAGCTCTTTCTGCTGACAAGACAATGTCGTCAACAAATCGTGGCATATTGTTTTTTTCACCTTGAACACTAATGCCACATGGAAATTTTTCTTTTACTTTCTTCATTGCTTCTTCTACATACAAGTTGAATATTAACGGGGATAGACTACAGCCTTGTCTCACACCCTTTTTAACTGACACATGTCTCTCATGATTCTCTACTTTTATTAAAGCCACTTGATTCTTATATAGTTTATAAAGTATTCTTCTATCTCGATACCTTAGACCTGACATCTTTATAATTTCTAATATCTTATCCCACCTAATACAATCAAAAGCTTTTTCTAAATCAACAAACGCCATAAACGTATCTTTTTTTTCTTGATCCAGAATTGCTTCCCTTGTACCGCGATTTTTCCTAAACCCAAACTGATCTTCACATACTATCTCTTCTACTACCCTTTCATCCTTCTGTATATTACTCTGGTCAATAATTTTGAAGCATGTGATATTAGACTAATGGCGCGATAATTCTCACATTTGTCGGCTTGTACTTTTTTCAGAAATGTGAAGATCATATTTTTGTTAAAATTAGTTGGGATTTCTCCTGTTTCATAACTATTTGATATCAGCTTGAATAATTTTTCGATTCCTTCTTCTCCTTGGGATTTGAGAAGTTCTGTAGGGATCTCATCTCTTCCAACTGTCATATTAGCTTTCAAGTCATTTAGAGCTCTATTATATTCTGTCCTCAAAACACGGTCTCCTAAGTCATCAATGTCGACATCGCCTTCCTTTTCCATTACACTATTGTTCAAGTCGTCCCCAACATATAGTTTCTCAATGTATTCCTTCCATCATTTAGCTCTATCGTCTGATCTTAAAAGATGTTTCCCATCGGCAGCTTTAATGTTCACATATCTTTTCTTCATTTCTCCAAAATTCTGTTTGATCTTGCTATTTGCAACATCTACTTTACCTACGATCATTTCGCTTTCTACTTCTTCACATTTAGCTTGCAGCCATTTTTCTTTTCCTATTTTGGATTTCCTATTTATTTGATATCTAAATTGCCTGTATTGCTCTCTTCCTGCTTCATCCTGAGTATTTTTGTACCTTCTCCTCTGATCCATCAGCTCCAAAATTTCTTCTGAGATCCAAGATTTTCAGGCTGCTTGTTCCCTAAAGCCTATTGTTTCTTTACCAGTTTTCATTATTTCAGTCTTTAAAGGATTCCATTCGTCCTCGGCTGAGTTCATTTCAGAGTTACTTCTTTGACCTAAGTCTACCATTTCAGCAAATTTTTCTCTCGTGCCAGATTGTTTTAGTTTATTCACTTCCAGTCTGTTCTGATTATACTGCTTCCTTATTTACTTGAATTTAAACCTGCACTTCACTACTATCAAATTATGGTCAGAGTCTATATCAGCTTCTGGGTACGCTTTACAGTCTAGAACTTAACTCCTGAATCTCTGTTTGACTATGATATAATCTGTGTGATATCTGCCCATATCGCCAGGACGTTTCCAGGTGTATATCCTTCTTTCGGGTTTCTTAAACTTTGTGTTCACCACAATTAGCTTATATCTTTCACAAAATTCTATCAACCGCTTCCTCGCTCATTTTTTTCTCCTAGACCAGTGGTTCCCAATTATTTTTTCCCGAGTACCCACTGCAAGAAGGAGCTCAACTGCGCGTACCCCTTACAGCTGAAATGATAAATAAATGAATTCGTTCATCCCAGTAGAGTGCTTCTCACAACCACAGGATTACAATAATATAATTGACACAAAAACAATTTATCTTAAAATATATTTGGGTGATAGTAATGTTTCTTTTGGCTGATAAATGTGGATTTTTTTCAATTATTTTAGTGAACTCCTTAGCCAAGAGACTACCGCGCGTACCCCCTGAAGAAACCTCACGTACCCCTGGGGGTACGTTTACCACTAATTGGGAACCATTGTCCTAGACCAAAACTTCCTACAGTATTCCACTCTTTCCTTCTCCCACTATCGCATTCGAATCACCCATGATTATTAGATTTTCCTTCCCCTTCACATATTGGATTAACCCTCCATATTCGGGGTATATTTTCTCTATTTCTTCATCATCTTCCTGCAACGTTGGCATATTCATTTGTACTAACATGGTTGGGGCGGGCTTACTTTCTAACCTCATCAAAGTAATCCTGTCACTAAACTGTTCATAATAACTCACCCGTTTCCCATCTCTCTTATTCATTACAAATGCTACACTAGTGACCCCCTTGACAGCTTGTGTGCTAATTATCCTGTGTTCCACAGACCAGAAATCCTGCGTTTCCTTCCATTTGATCTCACTAATCCGAACAACATCTAACTTAAGTTGTTCCATCACCCCTTTTTAAGTTTTCTAACCTATCTGCCCTATTCAGACTTCTAACATTCCAAGCTCCGACTCGTAGAATGTTTCTATCCATTCTGATGACTCCTCCCTGAGCAGTCCCCACCTTGAGATCAGATTCTGGGACTGTTTTACCTCCGGAATATTTTACTCAGGAAGAAGCCATGATGATATATGTAATTTGAGAGGATGACATGTCCCCCGGATACCATTTTGGTCTTTAATGCAGTGATTTCCTGTTGCCTTCTGCATCCCCTTTCCGTTGATTATTTCTGATTCATCCGCCTTTAGGGTCAGATTCTAACCCCAAGGGCAAGAGGGTGCCCTGAACCACTCCCCGCTCTTCCGCCCTCCTTTTGGAGTCCGTTGGCAAGCAGTGGGTGACTTCCTATACCGGGAATCTTTCAATCTCCAGAGCCTCGTCCATACAAACAGGGTGCACCACGTGAAGGAGAGGTTGTGATTTGGTTGGAATAGGCTAGCATAGTCTCTCCCAAACCCTTACACCCCGAAGTGGTCGTAATAAATCACAATCCTCCACTAGGATATAATTTACAGATTCAAGGCCTGGAAACTACTGCGTGACCAAGTATGGATTGTAGTTGTCCTTAAAAGGTTTATGGTGGTTTTTGATCTGTGCTCGTCGCGATATGTCACAAAGTGCTAGATTTTGTAGTAATTGGAGATTTCGATGAAATATGTTATGAGCATGTATCGCCTGGCATTAAGGAAAGGAGTGTTTGTTTTTTAAGGATAGCAGTTGTTAAAATGCATATACTGTCGCAGGTTAGCAAGTTTGATATGGACCAAGGTGCTGAGGTTGTCTTCCGTGAAGGGCACATCCACATCCAGAAAGATGGCCTGGGGATGAGACTGTCTAGTTCAGGGTATAATTGGAATTGATATGGAAGGAAAGAAGGTTGTTTTCCCAATGTGTCCAGATAATAAAAATATCATCTGTTAGCCTGATCCACATGACGGGTATCACATTGACTTGATCCAAAAATAACTGTTTCATATGCCCAAGTAAGAGGTTTGTATAAGAGGTTGGCCTCCAGGTAGCCATCGCACTCCTACAGATTTCATTACAAATGTTATCAGATGATGTCATAATCTTTGTTTCTTTCGCCAAAGTTTCCTCATAACTTAAGTGCTTTTATGACCAGCTTGTGTCAATATATTGACGATGTTCTTCCATTCATCTTCCTCTTGTTCAAACCATTTCAAAGTGCTATATTGTTACTTTTATTCTCTGTTGAAAAAGTCATCCAAAACTGAAAACTTTTTAAGTTTATTGTGAAACATTCTTCCTGTTTTACATTTTTCTGTGAATCTTTGGTTTTCAGCCATCGAAATAAGTACGAAATGCATCATGTCTATCACAAAGCTTCTAAAAACTCTTTTGTGAACAATAAATTACGTCAGTTTTTGGCTAGTATCATCGATTGTAAGGTTTAGGAGAGACTGTATTGGCCACTTCTAATCAAATGTCAACCTCTTTGTCACGTGGTAAAGCCCGTTTTCAAGTACGAGGCTCTGTTGATTTAATGATTCACGGTATAAGGTGTGGCTCACTCCTTGCTGACGGCCTCATGAATTTAGAGCGGCAGAGAAAGAAGTGGTACAAAGCACCCTCTTGCCCAAGGGGTTTGAGACCGCCCCTAAAATCCGGATCAATCAGAAATTATCAAAGGCATGGGTATGCAGAATTCAACGAAAAGCCAGCGCATTAAAGCCCAAAAGGGTATCCGGAGGCCATATAATCCTCTCAAATTGTATATAGGTTGATGGCTTTTTCCAGGGTAAAATATTGCAGAGGTGAAACAGTCCCCCAAACGTAACTTCGATATCATAGTCAAAAAGACATTTAGGAATCAAGTTCTAGACAGTAAAGCATATCCAAGAGCTGAAACAGACGCTTACTATAACCTGATAGCCATGAAGTGCATGCTGAAAATCAAGAGAATAAAGAAGGAACACAAACATAATAGTCTTTAAGTGAACAGTCTAAAACAATCTAACATGAGAAAAATATTTGCAAGGATGGTAGACTTGGGTCTAAGAAGTAACTCTGAAAGGAGTTCAACTGAAAACGGATGGAATACATTGAAGAGAAAAATAATCAAATTTGGCCAAGAAACATTAGGCATTGGGAAACAAACTGCCCGTAAACCTTGGAACACAGAGGAAATTTTATGGTCGGTGGAACACATTTGAGGAACTGAATAATAAAATGAGCCTACTTTTGAAACAAATGGAGTACTATGGTATTTGTGGAACGCAGGTAAATGGTTTAAATCATACATAGAAGGTCGAATGCAAAAAGTTTCCATTTTTTATTCCAAAATAAGTAAAGATGATTCATCAGACTGGGAGAAAATTAAACATAGAAATTTTTTTTTTTTTTTTTTTTTTTTTTTTGCAGATGACACTAATGTGACAGTGAGGAAAACACCAAACAGAAATCTAGAATTTAATGTAAATGAAGTACTTAGTGAAGTAGCAAATTGGTTCAAGGAAAATTCATTAAATATTGAAAAAATAAATTATATTAGGTTTAAAACGAAAAATTATGAACAGCCAGATTTACAAGTAAGCTATAAAAATAGCACAATATTACAACCAAAGGAATTAAAATTCCTTGGTATTAAAATAGATGAGAAACTCTGTCGGCACGAACATATCACTTCACTACTGAAGAATTTAAGTAGTGCCACCTTTGCAATACGGACACTTTCTCTAACAGCAGATCTAGAATTAACGAAACAGGTGTACTCCTCATATTTTCATTCATAATTATTTTGGGGAAACACAAAGTAAAAAAAGTTTTCATAGCACAGAAAAGAGCTATTAGGACGTTGTGTAGGGTAAAACCAAACACTTCTTGAAGACAATTTTTTTTTTTAAACTCAACATTCCTACAATGACTTCTCAGTATATATATTCTCTCATGTGCTTTGTCATAGATCATTTTAACATGTTTACTTCCAATTAACAGGTACACAATTTCAATACAAGAAACAGAAATAACTTGCACCAAACACAAAATCTCTTTCATTAGTACAAAGAGGAGTTGATTATTCTGGTATACATCTGTTTAATAAACTTCCAAAGGGTATAAAACAGTTTGCAGATAATAAAGATACATTTAAAGAAAAACTGAGAGATTATCTTATTGGTAACTCCTTCTACTCCATTCAAGAATTTGAACAAATTAATTAATTGTATTCAATATGACTTTTGCAAAATTCAGTTGTAAACATTAATATTTATTGTTATTCTCTTCATTTGTCTTTGGAACGTATAATTGTTTTTACTATGATTATGACTCGTATGTACATGTATTAACCATGACATGTTTCACATCCCAGAGGTCCTTTCTGAGCAGGGATCCATGAAACTAGATTGATAAATAAATAAAAGAAGAGAAGGTACAAAAATGTTCAGGATGAAGCAAGAAGAGACTGGCACAGATATTTTAGTTATGAAATAAGTATTAAATGTAAGAAAATGCCAGAAAAGTGCGAAGAATTAGAAAAGGAAATGGACATAGGTAAAGGAAATGTGACCTGAGGGAGGATCAAAGGAAATTTTGGAGAAATTAAGAAAAGATGCATTAACATTAAAGCTGCCGATGGGAAACCTGTTTTAAGCTCAGAAGATAGAGCTAACCAATGGAAGGAATACATAGAGAAACTTTATAGTGTGGGGATAATTTGAACAACAATGTGCTGGAAGAAGGAGGCGACGTCGACATTGATGACTTACGGCATTCTGCTTCTAGGACAGAATCTGACAGAGCTTTGGATAGTTTGAAATCGAATAAGCGAGGTGGAATTCATGAGATTCCAGCAAAATTTCGAAAATCTAGGAAAGAAGGAATACAAAGATTATTCGGAAAGATATCAAACAGTAACGAAGCAAGAAAAACTACAACTGATTTTACTGAAAGTATCAACTTCACTCTTCTGAAGAAAGCACAAGCTGAAAAATGTGAGAATTATCGCCCAATAAGTCAACCATCACATGCTTCAAAATGACTGACCAGAATATTATACAAAAGAGTAGAAAGGATAGTAGTAGAGATAAAAGGTGAAGATCAGCGTGGGTTTATAAAGAATAAAGATACAAAACGAACAATTCTGGCTTTAAGATTAATGCTTAAAGGGCGGATCAAGAAAAAGAAAAATACTTATATGGCGTTTTCTAATTTAGAAAAGGATTTTATGATATTAGTGCGGCAAGACGATCAAAATGTAAAAGAATTCACTTCTAAAATATCGAGAGAGAAGAATACTATATACTCTATATATGAATCAAGTGGCTGTAAATATAAGTAGAGACTCATTAGGGACATGCATCTGTTTAAAACGGTGTGAAACAAGGTTGCAGTTTATCACCATTAATATTCAATATGCAGAATGTGAGGTACACAACCTCAACTATTGTGATTTTAACAGTAGTAATTTTTTTTTTTTAGTGTTTGTAATTGCAAATACTACCATTGAATTTGTAAGTTCCAAGGTCACAGAATGTCAAGACAAATATACGAGATATTTGGCGAAAAAAAGAACAGTTGAAAAAGTTTATGAAAAGGTTTTGTTGGAAGAGGATGAGTTGGTTTGAGGAGAAAATGAGGAGAGAAGTGAAAGAGAAAGGCTCAATGGAGAAGCTGTGAAGAATCTTGGCGGGATTAATAATTGTGTAACAGCCCTCTAATCTAAAATTAAATAGAATTGTATTTTATAAAGTATTTGTTGTGAGCTAAAGTTTGTTTGAATATGATCTGGTACATTTGTTTTGCAATTTCCTGTAAATCAATGTATATAGACTTTATTTATGAAAATAAATTATTTAGAGGCCATTTAATATGTTTAAGAACAGAATTGTGCAAGAGAATTGCTTAAATGTTGGTAATACCAAGTATTAATGCAAGTTACGATGTCTAAAGGACAATTTACTACAGTTTAAAATGATTTCTGTGAATAATATTGTGTTTAAGTATGTTTAATTTCCATTTCTGACCATTTTGTAATGATGTTAAATGATTATGTATTAATTATGATTGTTTTTAATATGTTTTAATTGTTTGAGTAATTGTTAATTTTCGAGAAATATCTGGCGGAAGCTTTTAAGGAGTTCTAGAAATTTCCATAGAGCCTGTATAAAGAAATCAACAGAAGGACAGTAGTAGTTTATACAGATTCACTTTGTGACCATGGAGGAAGGAATATATGGAGACGACGCAAGAGACCTTCACCACGCATTGAAGTGAAGCAGGGCGGAGGAGGAGTGGGGGGCATGGCCGGAGTGGAGGGGGCATGGCCGCTTCCATACAGACACGGGGAATATGTACAAAAACCTCAAGGGGACTCTAGGATAGAGGTGACGCCGCAATCTGGTGATGGGTTATTATGTAACTCGGTATGACAAATAAAAAATTAAGAATAAAATTTTTTGCTATCCTGCTTAGTTTTCGAGATATTCTGTCTCAAATGTGAAATGGTTTTGGTTGAAATTCAGAAGAAAAAATTGGTCAAAATCAAATTTGATGATGGATTCTTATTTAAAAAGACGAGACAAATGTAAAATAAAGAATAAAAATTTTCGATATCTCACCTAGTTCTAGAGATATACTGTATCAAAAGTGAGGTGTCTTGAGTAGAAGAGAAATTTCGCAAAAGTCAAATTTAATGATCGATTCTTATGTAACACGACGAGACAAATCGAAAATAAAGAATAAAATTTTTCGATATCTTGCTTAGTTTTCGGGATATACTGGGAACATCGCAATTGTTTGGAAGCGCATTATCGCCGCTGCCACCACTGCGCATGCGCGAACCTGCTTCACCAATTTAACGTCACTTCTCCTCCATATATTTCCTTCCTCCATGTTTGTGACTGCCAAGGACTGCGTTAGGAGAAGCTTTGAGTGCAATCTTTGGATTGTATCTATGCCTGTAATCAGTATCGTTGACATCGTGTTTGGTGAAAATAAACGGAAGTTTAAACTGAAATACATTGTGGACTACTTAATTGCTGTATTAATTAAACCACCAAGAATCTGACAATTGGAAAATATTAGCCTTAGGGCAGAGAATTTAGAGTAATGACAAAGATAATGAAATATGAATTTGTAATTGATAATTGGTTGTTATGTGGAAAATGGAACATATAAGATAAGTAGATGTTTTATTTAATATTGAGGTTGTAATGAAGACAGAGGAGTTGATTTTAAAGTTCATGTGGTAAGATTTTGTTAATAGTGGTTTGATTTACAGCGTGGGTATCGAAATAAATTCGGCGACGGACAAAGAGGGGTAAATTAAATTCTTATGTATTGGTCTGACGCTGTAAACATAAGTAAAAGTATTATATTTAAGTGGATAAAGTACATTTACAAATTTTCTAAAAAAAATAGAGAACCTTTACAAGAAGTAGCATTAAAGGAAGGAAAAGAAAATTTGAATGTGTCATGAGTATTCAAGGAGTAAAATCAGTACGCTACAATTTGCTAATCACATTGCACTTTAAGCAGAAACGACAGAGAACATTGGGAAGTTATTTAATGGAATGAACAAAATATTGAAGGAATATTTTGAACCAAACATTAACCAAAGCAAGATAACTGTGTTGAAATGTATGCAGATACGGTAGCAATGGTAGTAGATAGAAGTAGATGACTTCTTTTACTTGGGGAGTAAAATTACAACTGATTGCTAAAGCAGGAATGATGCTGAATACCATTAGCGAAAATAGCCTTCTTGAAAAAGATAAATCGTTTAGTTCAAATTATTAATCTACATTTGTGAAAGAAATTTTTAAAACATAGTATTTTACGGTAGTGAAGCCTGGACTTTATGAATATCAGAAAGAAGAAAAATTGAAGCACTTGAAATGTGGTTTTATGGGAGGATACTCAAAATTAAGTTAACAGATAAAGTAAGAAATGAACGTGTTTTAGAAATGATATGTGAGGAAAGTACTCGTAGTTTATGGAAGTCTTACAGAGAGAAAACACAGGATGGTGGATAAAATTTTGAAGACTTGTGAGATTGATTAATTTGTTAGTGGAGAGGAAAGACGAAGGTAAAAACAGTGGAGGAAGTCAATGATTAGAATATCTGAAGCATATAACTGAGGATGAAGATTGTCTACATCTACATCTACATTTATACTCTGCAAATCACAAATACTGTGGGTGGCAGAGGGTGCTAAGTACCAATCTTAATTCTGCGCATTCCAATCCCGAACAGATCGATGAAAGAACGAATACATAAATGAATCAGCACGGCATCTGATTTCTCTAATCTTATCCCTCCTGTCATTGCAACCTAAATAGGTTGGCGGAAGAAGTATTTCGTTGCACTCGTAACTTAAAGATTTTCGCATATTCTCCAGAAAATTCAAACGAAAACGACGTCGTCTGTCCGCCAAACAATCCCAGCCCAACCCACGAATCAGCTCTGTGACACTTACGTAAGGACTGTAACTAGCAGTCACGAATCGAGCGGCTCTTCTCTGTACTTTCTCTAATGTGTCAATCAATCCCTTGCGATACGGATCCCAAATTCCACAACAGTATTCCAAATACAGACGCACTAGTGTTTTGTACGCCATTTCCTTTGTATGAGCATTACAACTTCTCAAAATACGTCCTATGAATCGTAGTTTGGAATTAGCTTTGCCTACAACGGAAGTTATGTGCAAGTCCCATTTCATGTTGTTTTGTACTGTTACGCCTAGATACTTCAGGGAATCCACAGTGTCAACAACTGAATTGTTAACTTTGTACTCCTGAGCAAGCGGGTTCTTTTTATTACTTATTTGCATTGCCTTGCACTTTTCTCAGTTGAGTGTAAGCTGCCATTTACGGCACCATTCCGAAATAACATCCAGATCGCGCTGAATTTCTAAGCAATCGTCGGAGCACCTCACTTCCCTATAAATAAGTGCATCATCAGCAAAAAATCGCATCCTGCAATTAACGTTGTCACCGAGATCGTTTATAAAAATTAAGAAAGGAAGTGGTCCTATTACACTTCCTTGAGGAACGCCCGAAGTAACGTCTAGTTTAGAAGAGGCTTCCCCGTCTACAACTACATACTGTGACCGATCAGTTAGAAAATCGCGTACCCATTAGCATATCTGATCAGATATACCGTATGCTCAGATCTTCGCTAAAAGTCGGTTGTGTGGTACAGAGTCAAAATCTTTCTGAAAATCCAAGAAAATAGCATCAACTTGTGATCCTGCATCAATAACTTTCATTACATCATGCGAAAATAGAGCCAGTTGCGTTTCACATGATCGGTTCTTCCGAAATCCGTGTTGGTATGCTGTAAGTACCTCGTTTTCATCTAGAAACTTCATAACGTTAGAGCATACGACATGCTTCAGAATTCTACTGCAAACAGATGTTAGCGATATCGGTAGATAATTCCTAGGATCTCTCCGATCTCCTTTCTTGAAAATGAGAATCACCTGCGGAATTTTCCAGTCAGAAGGTACTTTTCTTTCCTCTAAGGATTTACGAATATACCTGACACAAATGGTTCTATTTCTTCCGCGTATTCCGAAAATACTCTTACTGGTATACCATCGGGACCCGGCGCTTTCCCCCACTTCAGGAGCTTTAATTGCTTTATGATACCTACACTATCAATTTGCACTGGATCCATCTCAACTTCAACACGCCGTGGAAAAACGGGAATGTTTTCCATGTTTTCGTCAGGGAAGGAATTTTTAAATTCGGCTTTAAATACGGTAGCCTTGCCGCGGCTGTCATCAACTTCCCGACCGTCTAGTAGTAGAACTGGCATATTGTTGTCACAACCACTTATTTTTTTTTACATACGACCAAAATTTCTTTGGATTTTCAATGAGGCTCTTGGAAAGTGAGTTGCATCGAAAGTAATTAAAGGCCTCGCGCATCGCATTCTTGACCTGTCCTCTTGTCTCAGCTAGCTTTTCTAAATCACTCCTATACATCGTCCTTCTTGAGCGTGCATGAATCATCCTTTGCTTTTTAAGTAACCTTTTAACTTCACGCGTATACCACGGGGGATCGTTCCCGTCCCTGATTGTCCTTTTCGGTATATGTAAGTCCATAGCTTACCTGACTATATTTTATTATGAATCGAAACCACATCTCTTTAACCGAGCCTCTTCCTTCTATAAAGGTAATGTATTTATCCCTCAAAACGTTCTTAAACTCTCCTTTGGGGCCTTTTCGAACCTGTAAACGACCCTTTCTTTTTTCTTTTTGCGTACGACTGTTAATTTGACTGTAGCAATTACAGCTTTATGATCACTTATTCCCGTGGTGGTAGAAATGTCCGTAAATAATTCAGGCCTATTTGTAACGAGAATATCTAAAATGTTTTCGTTGTCGCACCGCTTTGGTTCAGTGACGAGCTGCTCAAGATTACGATCTGAGAAAAGGTCGAGAATAATCTCGCAGGATATTTTATCCCTGCCACCAGTAACTTGGGCGTAATTACTCCAGTCAATATACGGCAAGTTGAAGTCGCCTCCTAGTATTATTCCATGATCCGGATATTGTCGAGCTATATTACTTACGTTATTTCTTAAGGCCTCAGCACCACCTACATCTGCATCTGGTGGACCATAGAAAGACCCTATAACAAGTTTTGTCCTAGCTACTTTTAGTCTAATCCATAGGATTTCACAGACCGTATCAATATTTATTTCGTTACACGAGAGGTGTTTACGAACAGCTATAAATACACCACCTCCATTTGAATGTAACCTATCCTTACGGAAAACATTCATGCTATGGTTAAAAATTTCTGCTGAACTTATATCCGGTTTTAACCAGCTTTCAGTACCTAATACAATATCAGCTTCTGTGCTACTAATAACGCTTTCAAGCTTAGGCTGCTTATTACAAACACTTCTACAGTTTATAACGAGTACTTTTAACGGTCGAGATTGATTTTCGCTACTCCTAACATATGGTGCCGAATTTAATTGGGCTGCCCGTGACTGTAATCCCAGTTTCGGGTCTTCATCCCTCAGCCTAAAAAATCCCCCAATGCACTCCAAACGGCCCCTGCCACCCGTGTAGCCGATTCACGTGTGTAGTGCACACCTGATCTATCCATGGGAACCTTACACGACTCGACCTCTGGGCGAAGATCAAGGAATCTGTAGCCATGATTATCGCAGAAACGACGCAGTCTCTGGTTTAGACCCTCGACTCGGCTCTGAACCAGAGGTCCACAGTCAGTTCTATCGACAATGCTTGCGGTCATCAACCACAGAGCTCACCGTATTAGCAAGCCACCGGAAGGAAGAGAGGATACCCTCCGACCCAAGGCGGCAAGCATCATTGGTGCCGACATGAGCTTACAATCCGCAGCTGGCTACACTCGTCCGCTCAATGGCATCCGGAATGGCCTGTTCCACATCATGGATCAGACCTCCAGGAATGCACAATGAATGGACATTGGACTTCATCCCAGACCTATTTGCCATGTCCCTAAGGGTCTCAATGAAATGCCTAATGTTGGAGCTACCTATCACCAGAATCCCCTTCTGTGATCTCGCAGACCTAGCGGGCGGGGGGGCTGGCAACTCGCTGATTGACGATTGTGGTTCTGAATCAGATCCAGACAACACATCAAACCTATTGTATGGAATAAGATGAGATGAAAAGGTTAGCGCGAGATAGGAGGAGATGGAGGATTGCACCAAATCAGTCGAGAGACTGAAGACAGTGTGAGGAAACATAGTCCCCTCACACCTAAAATTTATTGTTTTAGTATTCCTATTTTTTCACTTGTTGTTTGTGTTTTAATTTAACATTGTGCTGTTAAATTAAGTTTGATGAGAAGCATTCCAAATGATTGTATTTAGGATATGGAAACTATTTGTATTTAATTATCTTTGAAATAATCTGTGAGCGGAATGAGAGTATTCTTTGGTCAGTACAGAGACAGAAATGATGGCGAGCGGAGGCATGAATAAGGTATATGCATGAATTTTTTAAAATTTTTTTAATCAATTATTCACATCCGTACATAACCGTAAAAAATATAACATTGTTGAAAATATTAAGATTTAACATCAAAATAAATATTTTAAAACTGAAATCCAGTTCTGTCGATTTAAACGCTGCACTATGACGTGTAAGTGCACGACCACGTTGATGTACTGTATGGCGTGAAGTGTTTCATCACAAAAGTTTTATGTTTTCTAACTAAAGTCGATATGAAAGGATGTCGAAAATCATGGTATAGGTAATGTATCATATATTTGTGCAAAAATACTATAAGAAATACACCACATAAAGTGTATTTTCTTGTCCCGTTAATATAAGATAAAAGTTTTGTATGGCTTTGAGAAGAGAAAAATATCTGCTACTAGTTGTTTATATTGTTCTGAAGATAATTTTAACATAAGTACTTAGAATCTCTATATTTATGGATTTTAAGAAATGTAACATAATAATTCGTTACCTGTTCAAACTCTAATCATATCGTAGTCTACAAAAGTTTCTTTGGTATATTCTTCAAATAATTTCTTATTGAAACTTAATCCAAAGCAAGTACGAACATTTAAAGCTCAGTCAGACATTTAGTAAAACTAGGGTTACCAGACGTCCCCGTTTCCCGGGGACAGTCCCCCGTATTTAGCTCTTTGTCCCCGGACAGATTTCGTCCCCGCAATGTCCCCGGATTTTTACTGTTGACCCCAGAATTTTTTTAAAATCTAGATATACTTTTTTAAAAGCCCTGATTTGCTAATGCATTCGTTTAAAGAAAGAAATCAATGAAATTTCTTCTCTAAAGGAATTTGTGTCAAAAGATAAAGTAGACGGATGGAATGAATCCAGTGTTAGTGTAAGATGGAATTAACTTTATTTACATTTTTCTAATAAAATGGACCCATATGTTCAGCTTCGAAACTTATTAAAACTGTATTTGTGTCTTTCTGGGGGTAACACATCTGTAGAGAGAGTCTTCTCCTCAATGAACATGATGGGGACATCACAGAGCGTCAGAATGAGTACAGAAACAGTTCAAGCTACACTAACTATATTAACAAACTTTTCCATGACTTGCCGACAATTTTCGGACAGACAAGATCTTCTCAAGAAGATTCATTCTTCTGAGAAATACCAATGACAATTGACAACAAGTTGGAGGTAAAATCAGGTACCATATCTTTTAAAATACTAAATATATAACAATGACAAATATGTTTCTTTTAAGTTAACCCAACCTTTAATCATCATATAACTTATAAACGTGCATCGCATCATTAGGACAAAAAATGTCGAAAGCGTCCCCGGATTTTGGTTAAAAAGTGCTGAAGCGTCCCCGGATTCGGAGAAAAAATTCTGGTAACCCTAACGTAAAACACTTTTCGAGCCTTCACCACGCATAGGTCTTTCTCTAGTTTTACTTGTACATATGCAACTGCTGAAGATTACCGTCTAGATCCTTCACAAAAAATATTAATAGGTAAATCATAAAAGTATTACCTAACTCTATGGGATTCCATGATAACCGTGGAACCACAATTTGATGTAACTCGATGAGAAAAATCTAAAGTGAATTAAATAATTAGAATACTTTTTTATTTTTTTTTTGTATTTGGTATGTTGCTTAGTTCTTGAGATATAATGTCTCAAACGTGAGGTGGTTAGGTTGAAACACGCCCTACACCAAATGAAAATTTTCGCCAAAGCCAATTCAAATTTGTTGATCGTATCGGTTAGGTATGGCAAAGATACTGACATAAGATGTTAATATCCCCGTTTCTGCCAACTTCTTATGGCGAAATGAATTGTTATGGGGCGATGTTTCTGCTCACCAACTACTCTCGGTGTTCACGTGAGAAAATATTCTGGACCAAGCTCTAAAATTATACATTATACAATGGCGCACATTTATTTTCGATTCATAACAAAAGAAAGCCAGTTATTTAAGTTTTGTTAGGTTACATTGGCAATCATATTTCTCAGATGAACAATGTTTGTTACAATTGCTGCAATGTTCAATTGTTGGTTGTGGCATATAACTTCACTGAAGCTGTTTGCGAGATAGTTACTTAGATTATTTCTATAAATCTGTGCTCCTTGATTTTCCTGGCAATATCTTATTTTGTGATGTGTGCCAAGAAACGTTTCTAACAAAATTTCTGACCGATTTTGATGTCTGAGCTACAGCAACAAACCTGGTATGAAAAGATAAGCCATTGATGTAATAATGAATTCAGTGTCAGATTATTTCTACACTATGTGGTCTATCATTTTACATACAACGTTTTATGAGATTATTTGTGTTCAGGAACGTGTGTAGTAAATTTCATACCGATATCACATTTCCTTATTCGGACCCTTGCGTTGCGCTTGAACCACCAATTTTTGACAGTTGATATGTCGAGAACTAAGCGAGATTTCGAAAAACTTTATTCCTCAGTTTCAATTTTTCTCGTGCTGTCAGCATTTCAACCTAGTCACAACCTTATGATGGTGCTGCCATTTTCCGCGAGGTATAAAATCCAAGGACGATTTTAATCATTCGTGGAAATTAACACTGTAAATTATGGTTAATATTAATCGTCTTTTCAATCTAACTTATTAAAAAGATAAAAAAATAATAATTCAAATATCTAGCACTTCATTACCTAGCAGCTTTCACTCCTCTGAACTCAGCGGCCGTAAAATTCGGATTTGATGCAAAACATATTGTCATCATGAAATCAATTTTTGGAAGATTATCCGACTGTGCTTTCAGTCATTATTTGTTGTATGCGTATTGTAGCAAGAACACAATATCTCACCAATTATGCTGATATGTAAGATAAACTTCAACCCATTCGCAAAGTTATGAAAACACCCAGCAACTATGCCTTTGTTTACAATATGATCATGTACTTGATCGTCGCGATTCGATTTCCCTTGTATTTTTAACACTTTTTATTAATTAAAATCGATAAATAAAAATCGAATAAACAGGAAAAAAACGTTGTAGCGGTAAATCTACAATAATAAAGTTTCCAAATAATAATACTAGACGTAAATTTGAATTTCATGCATATTTTCTATTGCTGTTCCTAGCTCGAACAGTAATTGTGTTTTTAATCAAGATAATAAAAGAGATTATCGAGTTATTAATGATTTGTTGAAAGTGTAATTTGTGAAGCAAATGATGAGCGAAATATAATTTGAAGTCTACCACGACACATTGGGACCGGTGCAGAAAATTAATATCTGAACGAAACAGTAAGAAATGTAATGCTGTCCTATCACATCTATCGGTGTATTTCTTAACGTATCGGGTATAAAGAGTCTGTACCCGATAGACGACCGTAGTGTAGCCAATCCGCTGAATCAGATAGACTTATAACGAATTTCTCAATTCTCAGAGAAAATTTAACACGAATTTGTTGTTTGTTGATGTATGACAAAGAGCCCTCATTTTATAAGGAACCTGCAAACCTATTCACTGGACCTGTTCGCATTATGATTGCAGAGTGACGAGTAGGATTAAGTGGCAACCAGACGTACACCAAGAATACAATCTATATTTGATACAAACTATCACCAATTATGATCAAAAATTGACGTCTTTCGGGAGGGACTTCACCATGTTAACGAAGGTTCGAAGAGACCGTGGCAAAGGGATTGCGGATTAGATTTTCTAACAATCTGAAAACTCCTTCTGCCATCTCAATGGAAACGTAGTAAGAGTCGCAGTACTGGCAGCATCTTAGTCAGGAGCTTTAGCTCTCTCTCCTGTGACTGAGCTTAAATCCAAAGGTAAAATTTTCGCACTTTTTCGCTCTGCCCTTATATTTTCTTTGAAACGTTTCTCTGATCTATTTCCGATCGAACCGTATTGTTGAGCTTATGCCTGGATGCATTGGATACATCTCTCCGAAAGTCAGTGCCCTCCTATGCAATACAATACAATACATTCCTTTTCCATTGATCCCAATATAAGAGACTGGCTCTGTGGGATGTGGAAAGTTGTCAATAGCCAAACCAACAAGTACTCCATTTACAATGATGAGCATTTGGAAAAAGGGTTGACTCTGTGCAAGGGATGAGAGTTATCTGTTTTTATAAAAGACTAGAAAGAAAATCTCTGCAGCCTATCAGAATTGATAAGCATAGCGTAGCAACAGCATAGGGAATCACTGAATCGTGGAGAACAATTTCACAGTCTGCAATGGTCTGATGCAGTTTCTATCAATGTTGCTGTTGAAGAAGATCTTCTGCCATTGGGCTCTAGGCCATTTTGCGTTTGCCATGACCAGTTGAAATAGTTGTCCTGAGAGGTTAGCAACGTATAGTCCTATTCTGTAGAGAAACAAGCCACCAAGCGTGGTGGGTGAGTGGTTAACGGTGTGGCCTCACATTCGAGAGGACGTGGGTTCGAATCCCCGTCCGGGCATCCAGATTTGGGTTCTCTATGGTTTCCTCAAAATCATTTTAGGTGAATGTCGGGATGCTTCCTTCAAAAGGCCATGGCCGAATTCCTTCCTGTTCCTAGTCCCCAGCCGTTTCCCGCCTCTAATGACCTCGACGTCGACGAGGCGTAAAGCAATAAGAAAAAAAAAGGAAGCAAGCTGTCAGCTTCGACACCTGTGTCTGGAACTTAATAGTACTTGAATCGATATGGCACCACTACCATCTATGTACGGCTGTAAATCTCCTGATTACAATTTGATGGAAGAGGTACCAGAGCTGCCATTTGTTGGTCACCACTAGGATGACAGGACAATCCTCACTATGAACAACGGACTGCCTCAGCGATTTCTTCATTTTGTTAGTTGAGAGTATTTTTGTACTACCTTATGCGGATAGTTGAGCAGTTCCTTGATCATTGCTACTTTCCGCTGCAGGGATATAGCGCTAGTGCGCCCAACGTGCTTCCAAATATCCAATGTGCCACCATCGCTGCAATAGATGTAGAGGTGAAGCAGCGGCTTTGTGGAGCTGACGCCCGCGACACGAGGAAGAAACGCTGAGTTAAGAAAACGAGGCCAGATTTGTTACTATTGTTAAGGACTTCGGGTAACTTGCTCGAGACTGCAGTGACAACTAAAGATGTGTCCTATGCAGGATGCTCATCTCATCGGTGTCTGCAAGCCAGCGGGACGTGAACCCCAATTGCTGCAACTGTTGTCGAGATCCATTCGGTTTGCAACCTTGTCAGTCTGTGACGTGTCGATATACGTTCCAGACACATCACACGTTATGCAAGGAGAAAGCGAAAAAGTGAGGCTAAAGGCAGCCTTCGCTGTTATTCACCAGTCTTCGGAACGCTATTAACCAACGCCCGATAGCCAAGTGGTCATAAATACGACTGTTCCACCCGAAAGGCCGTGATCTGTTATGTACATGTAATGTACTCAACCCTGGGGTTTACTGGACCGCCTCGTAAGTGTATTAGACCACGTACAAAGATAGGACACCCAATTCATTTCCTCCGTGTCTGTAAAAGATTCATGCGTGTAGGTAACTTGTTTGTTGTGGACAGATAAAATATTAAGGAAGGAAGTTAAAAACAGTGCCAGCACATCCAGGTCTCCTCTTCTGGTAAGACACATGGGGTGCCATAATGCTTAGCGTCCCCATCCGACGGGCGAATCATCAGTGTCGGAGGTCCTCACTTCATATACAGTGCGGAGAGTTATGGTGCACAGTATGGTGATAGGAAGTAAAAATGTTCTATATCGGCCCTGCAGTTGACTTGCAACAACTACTAGAATAATTGCTTTAATTCGAGATATTAAACAGTTAATAAATTTCCAACTATCGTTTCAAAATACCCTTACTTTAATTTAAAGAATAGATTCTTGTATCATAACAAATGTTATCGCTATATATTTTGCTTACTGATAAATAAACTTCATGAAGTGGTTATGTTATGCTTCCATGAAGTTGGCATGCTCTCTTGTGAACGCAGAGTATTGCTTGTAAAACCTGGGAGATTTCTAACATGGCGTCTACATGATTGTGTGTGTATTTTGCAGCTGATGTGAGGAAAATAATGAGATTGATATTTTGATGTGGACTGGAAACCATTCAGCTGAAATTGCGCCATGAAGTATTTGATTCACACTCGAACTACTCGCGGGTGCAGTTTATTGCGAAAATGATGCTAGACAGAATTAGTTTTTAAATGCAACTGTCACTCCTCGTTTAATAATTGCTATATGTTAGTTAAAAGTCCGTGTGAACTATGTATCTCCGAACTGTGGGCTGTAGGTGCGGTAAGTAAAGTTTATAATTTGCGTAGGTGACGTAAAAACACACGGTATTTAGTTGGTGCGGGTTGTATTTCTTGTAAGCAGCACACCTGCCTTCTAATAAACACGATGTGGAACTATTATTACTGTAGATTTAGTGGTCATGGCTTTAAGAAAAGAATTTTAGGGACTACGCTATAAAATGTGTTATAACTGTGGTGACCAATGAGCGGCTTTTGTTTACCGTGGGCATTTGTTGTGGAGGTTAATGTGGAATGAAGATTTAAATCCTTGTAAGTGTTTATTACTGTTGTAAATTAATCTGAAATTTGCCTTATCGTAATTGACATCATATTTTTCCGTTCTTTCTCAAATTTTACAATCCCATTTATGGTGGTCAATCAAAAGTAGTGTAAAGAAGCACTTTATTCAAAAATGTATATGCTGATATCCAGGTTACTTTTGTATAAACTCTGTGTATCTAGTAACTGGTGAAAGTGTTACTGATTTCTCAAATTCAGTTTACAGTCAAAATCTTTTTAAAAACAAATCTGCCATGAACTGTGCTGTAATATTTTGTCATATTTGACATTAGAGCATGAATAGTGTGTAGATGGTTTACATACTTTTTTGTTGTTGAAAGGGACATTCATATCATAGATCTTGTACCTTCTACCTACTATTTATTCAAATAAATATACTGAGAATGTGAGTTAATGTGTGTTGCAATGGTGTTTGATGGAGTCATAAACTTTCAACAGTAATTGTGGCATATATGAATATAACAAACTACTTTTTAATATCATCAGGTAATGAGTTACCACAGTTATGGTTGCAATAACTTAGTTCATTTAATACAATTAATGGGTATTTGAAAGTACCATGAAGTATCAGTTTTATCACACAAATAATACAGTACCAAGGAAAAACAAATGGTAAAAATATTATGTTGGTATTGAAAATTTGAAGGAACAACTTAATTTCTGTTACATCATGAATTCAGGTTGTTGGCATTAGTTTGATTTGAAAGAATGGTGCTTAAATAAGGTTTGCAGCAGGAAATTTTTTTATGAGGATTTGACATAATTTTGAACAATTTACAAGAGAAAAAGTAATGATGTATAATGGAACATTAGAATTGTATACAACCTGCAAGGTGAAAAGCTTAATGTGAAATGTGGATAGCTAATGTATGTAGTAATAAAAAATTGTTGTTAACCATGAAATCTATTTGAAGCTGAGATTTGTTGATTTACAGTCTTGATGTAAACTAGATCTGTCAAATTATATTATACAAATTGCAATGATGCTTGAAAATATAGTCTGTTTGCTGTGTTGTTTACACATTACAGTAGACGTGTAGAATAGGTTAAATGTAGGAGCACACTGTTCTGTAATAAGTTTACAGTTTCCATACAAAGGTTGTTGCGTTATAAAGGAGGGCCAATTTGAAATGTGTATTTCAGTGTTTATGAATTTAATTACAATTGTGCTTGATGATAATCAATTGAAATGTGAGCAACTTGATTATTCGTATAGCCATTAACAGCTTTAACATCCAAACTTGTAAACTATTGTTTGAGTTAGTTCAAGTTCAGTTTCTACATTTTCTATAGAGCCATTATGTATGAAATAGTGTCTGTAAAAGTAAAGTATTTAATTGCTGTTATACAAGAATGAAATTAAAGGAGAAGATGATTAAGTAGTAGAAATTGAAAGCTGTATACTTTTACTAAAGTCCATAATACTAATGCTATAACTACTTTCTTCAAATAGCTCATGATGTCAATGGTTTATCAGAAACATTGTAGAACTGTTCTTCAGATATGTCGGATGTAAAGTTATATCATTTAAAATAATTGCAGTGGAGTACATGCCTGTGTCTACCCATATCACCACCTTACTGTTACTCTTAACAAATTTAAACTTCTGCATTGTTTCCAGTCAGTTGCTCAGTATCTCCCTCAGTAATTTATTACAAACCCTGATTCCCTTACGTACAAAAGAAAATTTTGCCACTCATTTACGCCTGAAATCAAGTGCCAGCTTGTGATCATGGTCATCTCTTCCTTTCCATGTGCTACTCCTAATTCTTCTTCAAATGTTATTCCAAGCCTAATCCTTCATATATATCTTAAACACTCCAAGCTTTCTCTTCACCCACCTACATAAAAGGCCATGGTCGAATCCCTTCCCATTTCTCATCTCCCCATCCTCTCCTGTCTATAATTGCCTCAACATAGACGAAGCGTATTGCCTGAAGGAAGAGAAAATATATAATTGTCCTTTGCATCCTCTCAACTCCTGCATTTGATACCCAAAATATGGGTCGCATACTGCATCGCCTTATTCGAGCAATGGTCATCCAAGGTTTCGTACCCGATTTCCTTCACTTCTCTCGTACACCCCCCTGATCACCCTCTCCAGTAAATGAAGGATTTTAAAGCCTATCGCTACCACATGCATTGTGTGTCCTGCCCAGTTGAGTTTACTATCAAATGTTATGTCAAGATATTCACACTTAAGGTCTTCAACTGGCAATTATTCCTCCAGCATATAATCATGAAAATACCTTTATTTTATTTTTTATCTCTTTACATAATATACTACTTCTTCATTCCATGTTGACCTATCCAGCTAGATATCCTGCCCAGATCTCCCTGTAGCTATTCAAACCTTTACCATTTTAACCCTTTTTTATAACATCATGTCATCAGCAAACAACCTATCATCTGACTGTAAACCATCAACATTCATCAAAATAATGGACAGCAATAATCGCAGTACAATACCATGTGGATCTTCCATTTCACTTCCACCTCTTTTGATAGTGCATTTCAAAACCATCATTAAGTGTGAATGGGTTATGAGCCAGTAATATATAGAATTCAGTAGTAATATGAATGATGACACGTTTATTGTGTCTTTTCACCTACCGTTTTCCCTGTCGTGTGGAATATTCTTTGTCTCAGTCTACTGCTCCAGAAAAAAAGTAATTCTAATAAAATTGTAGTGTTTAGTACTTGTGATATAGGTTTTATGGGACTACAGCTCTAAACCACATTGACCTTAAAGTTTTCATTGCAATTAATGACTAATTATGCTTATTTTCCAGCATGTTTCAAAAAAAATTAAAGTGCAGGAAAAGATGAGAGAATCGTTATGACAGAAATTAGCTTGAATAAAGCAGTTATAAATTATAGATGGTATTGGACCTTTCATAAATAGTAGCTGTGATTTAATAAATACTTTTTGTTACTTTTAATCAAAGCTGTGACAGAATAATAAAGAAATAACTGACTTACATATATATAATTTCTTTAGAATACTGTGAATTTCACAAGCTAAATTAGTTTGGCATGCTCATTACTTCATTTGCTTGGAAGATAAGATGCTATATTAGAGGTACGAGGGTCGTTTGAAAAGTCCGTGCAAACAATAAAAACTACTTACGTGTTTGGGGTAAACCTTTTTTATTTTTTGACATAGTCTCCTTTTAGGCTTATACACTTCGTCCAACGATGTTCTAGTTTGTTGATCCCTTCCAAATAATGGGATTTGTCCAAGTCTGCAAAATGTCCATTAGTGTGTGCAATTACCTCCTCGTTTGAATAAAATCTTTGTCCCGCCAGCCATTTCTTCTATTTGGGGAACAAATAGTAGTCCGAGGGAGCCAAGTCTGGGGGGGGATGTGAAACGAGTTGGAATCCTATTTCCATTAATTTTGCGACCACAACTGCTGAGGCATGTGCTGGTGCGTAGTCATCATGGAAAGGGACTTTCTTGTGGGCCAATCACGAGCGTTTTTTCTTGCAGCTCGGTTTTCAAACAGTCCAATAACGATGAATAATATGCACCTGTAATAGTTTTACCCTTTTCCAGATAGTCGATGAGGATTATCCCTTGTGAATCCCAAGACAGTTGCCATAACCTATCCAGCCGAAGGAATGGTCTGTGCCTTTTTTGGTGCAGATTCTTCCTTGGTAACCCATTGCTTAGATTGTTGTTTGGTCTCAGGAGTATAGTAATGTATCCACGTTTCATCCACAGTGACGAAACGACGCTTAAAGTCCTCCGGATTCTTCTGGAACAGCTGCAAACCATCCTTGCAACACTTCACACGATTCCGTTTTTGGTCAAGCGTCAGCAATCGTGGCACCCATCTTGCGGATAGCTTTCTCATGTCCAAATGTTTATGCAAAATATTATGTACCCGTTCAGTTAAGACGCCCACAGCACTAGCAATCTCACGCACCTTAACTCTTCTGTCATCCATCACCATATCATGGATTTGATCCACGATTTCTGGAGTCGTAACCTCCACATGCCGTCCAGAACGTTCAGCGTCATTTGTGCCCATATGGCCAGTCCGAAAATTTTGAAACCATTTATAAACTGTTCTAATCGAAGGTGCAGAGTCACCACAATGTTTATCAAGTTTCTCTTTAGTCTCCCGAGTCGTTTTGCCTTTCATAAAGTAATGTTTAATCACCACACGAAATTCTTTTTCGTCCATTTCTTGAAAATCACTCTACTTCCTCGATTCACACGAATGCCAAACACAAATAAATAGACAAATATGGCTGAAACTTGGTGTGCGTTCATTCAAGAGATGCTACTAACTAAACATGACCTCGATATGCGCCGTTGGTGCCATCTCACGGACTTTTCAAACGCCCCTCATATTTTCATATTATTTTGACATTATACTATGACATGCTATCTCATTATATATGTACCAAATCGTGTGAGGTTGCTAGCAGGGGCTCCCTCAGCTTTCTGGCCCTGGTGCATGGCACCGCTTAGCCCTACTTTAGCTACACCATTGTATATATTATTGATGGTTTCCACAATGTTTGTTGTTAACTAAGCTTACATGGGCTTTCATTGTGTTGAAATTTCAAACTCATAGGACTTCCCGTGTACAATCTCCGTCCTCACTTTCAGCCAAGCAGATAATCTGTATGTATTTAGTGTCAGTTTGTTTTTGGTAGTCTTTTAACTTGAATGGTAATAGAATATTTCTGACTTGGTCAACTTTGAGGTAATTTTTTGCATATGTAATTATTTTTGTGGAAAAGTCCTTAGATATAGTATTTCATTCAAAATGGCTGTTTCACTTTCGCCATTTCCCAACCTTTATTTTGAAAGACTCTTCCAAATCCTACTTGCCAATTTAAGATTTGAAAAGTACAGTGGAACTAACGTATGAAAGAGTCCTAGAAATTTGTATCGTTTTCTTCTTCTTTCTGAGAGTCCTACTCAAAATAATTGCCTGCCCTCATTGTGACTGTACATGGTTTTTAGGGAATTGTCCCTACATTGGCTAAAAATTATCTTGCTTTTCAGTGTTGGACTTCTCAATACATAAAAGAGCATACCATTTATCAACGAAATGTTGCAAGTTCATTGCTGAGCATAATATTTTTGAAATCATTACCATAAATTGAATCTCTCTGTTATCAGGTTTCAAAAACCAACGTGAATCGTGTGTAAAATCAGTGTTTGTAAGGATGTTTTAAGAACTTACCTGCTACTTGAAAAATACTCTTGGGAGTACATGTAAACCCATCATTCATCAACGTTGATGGCAGGAGGGCTGTGATGAACACACAAACACGAGACGCACAGAACTGTACAGTAGTTTGGAATTTCACAATACTTACACCTCTGCATGAATAATGTTTTGAACTGAAATATTTTACAATTGTGTTTGCTTCCTACCTTCAACTTTGGTGTGTGATGGGTTTAATTTCCCTGTCCTTTATTTGCATTGCCTAATAGCTGTTTTGTTTTGATCTATATACAGTAGTTCAATTAAGAATAATGCTTTGTATAGTTTGAGGTAGGGCAGGGTATCTGGATTTGTTTGTGAACATTATTGTAGAACATTTTCAGCCACTGATATGATATGAAGGAGCTGCTTTGGCAGATAGAAAGTGGGCGAAGAGAATTGTGGATATAAATTGGTGATCATACCTGAACAAATAGAGAGCAAAGAATTAGAAGTAGCATGTGGAAAGTGAAAAATCACCTATGATGATGGACTAACACTTGATTTCAGGTATAAGGATGTAGGAAACTTTTCATTTGTAGGCAATGCCGTTGACACTGGAATAAGTTATTGAGGGAAGTGCTGAGCAGTTTATCTTAAACAGTGAAAAAATTTGATGTAAGAATTTTGCGTGATGCTAAAGTAGTTGTGTGGAGAAATTGCCATTGGGATATAGTCTCCATCATAATTTATGTGTACCTTATCTTACAATTCAAAACATATACAGCAGTAACAACTGCAAATGTATGTTTCTTCCGTCTTTTGTGATACTTTATTTTGTAGGGTTCCTGACAGTATTAGTAGTCAAATACAGTCTGCCTCTAGCCTGTTGAATATAAATAGAAATTTTCTGTAATATTAATTCTCAAAGCATTTGGTTTAGATCTTCATCATTAAACTGTCTGCTATACAGGGACAAGACTGCTGGGATTTAAGTACATACCAGCTAATAGAGTGGAAAGGAGTTAATAACTTCATTGTGCATTAATGCAATATTCCTTTGCCTTCAAGCCAGCAGTGTAGAATCTGTTCTTCAGTTATTAATCATTTAAGTTTAAAATTTATCTTGTGCAGAATTTTTCAAGCTTTCTAGTTCTTGTGTATTTTTTGAGCAATCGAAGAACAGGTAACTTAGTTGTCTGTATTTCTGGCTTCAAACGATGGGCATTCTCATGCACAGATACAGTATTTGGTCTGGATGAGTGGAATCATTAAAGCAGTTTTGATGACTGCAAATTACTGTTACAGTTATTTGCTGTGTGGACTTTTATGTTCTTATTGTTTCTTAATTTGAGATCAGTTGTTTGTCACGTCAATATTAATTTCCAGAATTCGTAGGCTGAAATAAATTCAAGTTTGATGGGGAGGGAGGTGTCCAATTTTCATTATTAATAGACACTCTAGACCTCTCTGTACGCATATTGAATATATATTGATTTGTAGCTGCAAGATCTCAATGTGGAAAAAAAAATTTTAAACACATATAGTCTTGCAATTAGAGGTAATTTGCTGGATAATAGTTTTGTTGAAAGTTTTACTGGAAAAATGCTAAAATATTCAGTACAGATATGCATTTTCTTGTCACTTGTAAGTTGTGGAATAAATTGAAATTACAAGTGAATTGAAGTTGTTATTTCTCAAGCTGTACGATTTGAGGTTGCAAACCATAATTTTAACTCTTGTCTCTTTCTATTTTGAGTGAAAGTTGATGTATTTAGTTAACAGGGAGAGATCAATTGATTAAAATTTTTGTAATTATTATTACACTCAAAATAACATCACAGAACCAATTCCTGTCCATCTTCAAGATACTGGAATTTATTTAGCTCGAGCCCAGTTCTTAACTTCTAAATGATACACATAATCAGTCACAAGGGGTTCCCCCCCCCCCCCCATGTGGGGCTAAACGTACTCCAGTTATGAATGCTGTTAAAATTCTCCATATCTGTATAAACAATCATGAGTGCTCAAAATATTCGTTACAATACTACATGAATACTACATGTTATGTAATTAAATTTGCCCGTGTTGATAGATGATTAAATTTTGAGTTTGTATTGAGCTTAAATGTTTCATTACATACCACTGATAGTAGGCAATGCCAGATCTGGGGGGGGGGGGGGGCAAGGAGAGGCAAAATCATGTTTGAAGGACAGTCACAGTGACCTCCACTACAGGCCAGTGAACAACAATGGGTGTTGCAAAATAATCTTTGAAGGGGCAGCAATCTCTCAGTTTTTGCCCCGACTCGGAAAATCCCTAGATCCGCCACTGATTGTTGGTGGCCAATAAACTCATCTGTTGCTATGAATACTGATTTTGAAAAACCAGATATGGTGATCTTTGGTATACAAATTAGCAAATTTTATTTTTTGTTCTTCATTTAAGTAGTTTAGAAATGCTTCACCTTACCACATTGTAATTATGTTTGACATATGACTGTCAAATGTGACATGCTTGTAGTAATGGCTCTTGGACTTTATTTTTTTATGACAGTTTGGTGCAATTAATATTGCAAAGAGGTACTGTTACGTTCCATAGATGAGCTTCCTTAAATAAACTTTAGCGCAAGGTGGGGAGAATTTTTATGGTTGGAAAACAGTTTGATGATGACCATTTATGTTTTTCAGTTTGGAATGTGATGTGTGCAATGGCTGTACTCTGAAGCATGGCCAGAAAGACAGAGGCCATGCGTGGTTTTAATGTGTCTGTCGTGGGCTTGTCAGGCACAGAGAAGGATAAAGGACAAGCTGGAGTTGGCAAATCTTGCTTATGCAATCGCTTTATTAGGTCACTTGCTGATGATTACAATGTGGACCACATCTCTGTTTTGAGCCAGGTAATTTCAATTTGTTTCCTTAATGTCATGAAATCATATGGAAATTGTAATGAGAATTTGTGGCACCATGCAGTAAGCATGGTGGGACTAAATGTTCCAGATCTGAGAAATTTCTGTTGATATCCTACTGAAGGCATGGGATGGATTAATAGTGAGACACCAGCCTTGCCTTTTCAGAATTTTGGAGCAGATGCTGGTAATTTGGCCGTCCCCATTTTCAGCTAGTACTGGAAAATGTTATGTGACTAATCAGTTATGGAAATGTAAGCTCATTCACAATGTAAAATTAAATTTTACTGTCCATTTGTATTTCTCTCTTTTGTTATAATTTTACTTTCATGAAAAATAAAAAAGCCCATAGGTTGGCAACTCAACCATTAATTGCCAATAGGATGTATTTATTCTTTTGAATCAATCAGCAATTGTGATTATATATTTTCACAAATATTGATTTATGAAGAATAAAATTAGGTGCTGGAGTTGAAAGTTTGTTAAATAGAAAAATTAATTATAAAACTAATAAATCAATTTTTGCATATTGACCCTTCTTCAGGAGAGAGTTGAGTGCACCAAGAATACTGGAATGCACATGTGTCTCATGTTACTATTACAGTCTACCCTTGCGTTCTGCTTACTCTCCTGAAGAATCTGTTTCATTCGGTATTTCCTTGCAGCGCCTTCTACTTGTGTTGAAAGGTGCAAGGAATGTAAATAATTTCGAGGCTATTTTACACTGTGAATGAATCTTTCTTTTTTCATGTTGAGTGCTGTTTGTGTCAGTTAACCCCATTATCTCTTTTAACTTTGTCTCTATATTGAGTATTATTTGATAGCTGCTAATTGAATCATTGTTACCACTGCTGATAGCTTTGATATTATCCTGTTTCAAACCAGTTTGTGAATTTAACAAATTTACAGGTTAAATAATATGTTCAAGTAGTAAAATTATGATTGTGGTCTTTGATATGACCATGCATGCAAAAAAACAGGAAGTGATTAGAGCATGTTTTCAGTCTTAACTAAGCCCTTTTCATTTTAATATTCCACATATTACCTTTAGGAAGTCATTATGATCATCCCTCCAATTTTGTAGTTCAAATTAACTAATCAACTACAGAGTTCCTATAATTATTGCTGTATTGTAGATGTATAAGGACAATTATTTTTGTGAGAAATAATTATACTGTCTCATTGAATGTATGTGTTTCTGTAACATCACAACTATAGGAGGATAGTGTTAATTTGCCCACATTGGTTTCGTTATAGAAAAGAATTGTGGAAGCTCCCTGCATTTTAAAATAGTTAATTGTAGATTTAAATTTTTTTCATCTCTAGAGTTTTAACCGAGTGATTCAAATAGGTGCTCAGAATATTATTATATGGTTTTTATACTGTTGTGAGCCTATCAGTAATGGTGTTACATTGATGTTTTATCGTATAAAATTTTTATTTTTGACTGTGCATAGTTTATTCATAAACTGATATTAATTGAATCCATCTAAGAACTTGTTTACTTGGTAAAAAGAAAAAAAAAAAACTGTTCTTCTGTATTTTTCAGACTGATTTCAGTGGCCGTGTTGTGAATAATGACCACTTTTTATATTGGGGAGAAGTAACAAAATGTTCTGAAGAAGGCATTGAATTCCTGTTCCAAGTAATAGAGCAAACCGAGTTTATAGATGATGCGTCCTTCCAGCCATTCAAAGGTTTTTATTAATTAGTTGGCATATAGTGTTCTTTTCTGTTGCTTATTCTCCTGGCACACACCAAAAGAAAACCTTAATGTGCACTGCAAGTATTCAAAATGAAAGAGAAATAAACGTGCATTTCTATAGGTGAAATTTCATTTGTTTATTGTTTCATGTATTCATTGTAAGTTATTTGTTAAATTCCAGTGGCTTCATCATATAGGGTCAGTATGGTAAGGAAGTTTATGAAAATCTACTTGTAAAATAATGAAAAATCGCCATTCAATCGGTTTTACTAATGATCTCCAGAAATCATATATGGAATGGTGCTGCTCCAATTTTTAATAATAGTCTTGATGAAATTATTAGAACTATAATCATATTGTTTGCTCAAAAAAAGATTTTATTTATTTTAATAAATAAAATTGAGAATATTCTTAAACTTTTGGTTTATTCTCATGGCTTGTCTTCCCTCAATTCCTAACATAATCTTAATATCAAGGTTCCCATTTTCTCTTAGCTTATGATATTAAAGAGCAATCTAGAAGTGGAGGAATCAATAAACTTTTCATTAGTTATAAGATGCAAAGGGATGCAGCTTGATAAAAAAAAAAAAAAAAAAAAAAAAAAAATGGGAAGAAGTGTGATGTACACATTGAACTCTGTTTTCATCTATATCAAATTTAACATTAATCTTTCATCAACTCTCATAGCTGAACAATTGTCCGTAGATTGCAACGGAAGATATGAAAACCGTGTGTGGTGGTTGAGTGATAATGTTTCGGTGGACACTGGTTCAAATCCTTGTCCATGGCATACATCCATTGTTTAAAGAGAGCGTGGGCATTGTTGGTATAGATTTCTTGAACTCTGAAATGTTCTCCACTGATTATCAAATGTAATCATTAAATTTGAGTAACAACTCAGAATAAGTGATGAACTTGTAAAAAGAAATAAGATCCCACAAAAACAATTCTTGTAAAAATAGGCCAAGTCTTGTGCTTGTGCAGAGACAATAAGTTATGAGCTCTTCTTCTGAGCCAAGACTATGCTTTACAGTGTGTATTCACTTCACTTTCTTAAACAATTGTTTTTATTGGTGTTATAGATCTTTTATTTAGAATAAAATATGTTCTGGTTACCTTGTCATAATTTTTACTGAAATAAAAGGCATAATATATACGATTTATTCCAAGACTTGACAAACCCAAATACGTGTGAGGGCTTTTGTGTATTTGTAAGGTTGATAAAAGTAACACATTTAAGATTTACCAAAACATGGCATGCATAATGATTATTTCACCAGATTTTTTTTAACAAACTACTTATACTACCAAGAGAAACCAGTCTGTTTCAGAAAGTGAAGTGAATGCACACTGTTAGGTATAGACTTCGCTTAGAACAAGCTCTGATAACTGTTTGTCACTGCATAAGTATGAGACTTGGCCTATTTTTACAAGAATTCTGCCATTGGACAAGGAAATCCAAATCTCTCCTCAACAACAAATTCTTTCACATAAAAACTGGCATAAAAAAAAACCCACACTGAAAATTTTTTTGCCGTTTTCACAGTTTAAAGTTGAGGGTCTGGTCTAAAATTTGAGGTGTGTGTATATAATTATACTAACTGGTGACAGAGCATAGAATTAATATTTGATCAAAACAGTATAAAAATGGGACACTGGTCTTGGGCCATTTATTGGTTTTTTTTTTTTTTTTTTTTTTTTTATAAATATGGGATATTCAGTCTCTATCAGAATATATGGGCATAGTGTAATGAAGCTCATGAATTAGATAAAGGATTTATTGATTGTCAATGGAGATTTAATATGATGAGAATTGTTAAAAATTTGCAGTTGGGCACAGCAGTTTTTGTAAGGCCAGTAGTGAGAGTTGTGGGGTAAGGGGAACCTTTGCACTAGTACCAAGTGTTAATAAATGAACAGAAACACTGCCATGAGCTTCTTTGGGCCACGCAAATAAAGTCGCGGACCAGAGTTAGTTATAAATCAGTAAAATAGAAATAATTCTGTGTTTGTTTAAAATTGGGCATAGTTTCACATGTGTGATATTAGTTAAAAATAATGTTTTGAAAAATTCTATAGTTATGTGCATATTGCATCTCTGTTCCAGGAAGCAAAATGGAGCCATATATAAAGAGATGCAGTGCAACAAAATTAACATCTGCAGAGAAATTAATGTACATATGTAAAAATCAGTTAGGTACTGTACTTGGTGTAATTATTAATGCTGATATAAGAAAATAATTTCATACTTCAAAATTTAATTTGGAACTATTTTTTGCAGGTATTGAGAAAGAGTATGAACAGAAAGTCTTACCTGATGGAAAAATTAGCATTGATGGATTTTTGTGTGTGTTTGATGTGAGTGTTGTACCTGGTAGGACAATTGAAAAACAAATAGAGATAGTTACTGGTGTTCTGAATAATTTGATTAAAACAAAGAAACCAATCGTTCTTGTTACTACCAAAAATGATGATGCCAATGAATCGTACGTGAAAGAAGCTGAACGTTTAGTTGCAAGAAAGGAATATAAAGGTGCAATACCATTAGTGGAGACATCTGCTCATGAAAATATTAATGTAGATTTAGCTTTTATTGTTCTAGCTCAGTTAATAGATAGAACAAAAGGAAGAACAAAAATTTTACCTTTTGTTGAAGCAGCTAGACTTAGGAAAGAAATTCTTGAACAGTGTACTGAAGCATATCAACGTTTAATTCGTTCCCAAGTGAATGACTATAGAGCAGTGTGGAGTTACACATCGAAAAAATTAGCACAGCAAGATGAATTTATTCGTTTTGTTGAGTTGTTTGGAATGGAATGTACACAGCGTCTCTTTAGGAGGTATGTGAAGAAATTGAAGGATGAACATTTAGCTAAAAGAGTTCAAGGTTACATGGACATGCTTCCTGAAATTTTACAAGAAATGGTTCCTGACATATCAACTCTGCGAGACAGGTATGTGACAAATTTATTTATTTCTATCTTCACCTCAAATAGGATCATGGTATGAACAAGTAATTTAATAAATGTTTGTGTAAGATACTTGGTTAACGTTCTGGCCTCGCATTCGAATGGGCGCGGGTTCGAATCCCCATCCGGGTATCCTGATTTGGGTTTTCCACGGTTTCCCTAAATCACTCCAAGTGAATGCCGGGATGCTTCCTTCAAAGAGGCAATGGCCGAATTCCTTCCCGTTCCTTGTCCCCATTCCATCCTGCCTCTAATGACCTTAGCCATTGATGAGGCATAAAAAAAATACACATTGCTGGCTAATTTGACTAACAAGGTTTCTAATCCAGCCATTTTTGTATTTGCCACCTGTGCTATAGGTTTCAGGTGCTCTTCTTAAGCATCTAGGTGATTGTGGGAACATGCTATACTTCTGCTGCAATAACAAAATAGAAACCCTCTTAAAACTTGCACTGACTTTATTGTCTAAGCCTTTGGTTAAACATATAGTTACATATGTAACGTGGGATTTGCTTCTTTTACATTCATCCCAGTTCCATGCATTGGAGTGGTAGTGCACACATAGTGTCGTGTAGGGTAGTAGTGGAGTGAAACCTGGCTTTGGTGGCAGTGGTGGAGTGTTCCAAATGGGCAGACTAGACCAGGATATGCATGGTACAGAGTGCAAGAATTTAGCCTCTTCCAACCAAATATCAATCTGTCCTTCGTGTGGTACACCAGATTTATACATATGAGGTTCTGGCAACTGAATGCTTCTCAGTATAGGATGTCACCCACTGCTTGCCAACAGCCTGCTGAAAGAGGGCAGGAGAACAGGAAGTAGTTGAGGGCACCATTTTGACCTTGGAGTTGAAAACTGCCTGTAAAGTCAGATGAATCATAAAAAATCAATGGCATGTATCTTGAGGCCAGTTAACCCTCTCAAATTAAGTATAAAATGATGGATTCTTCATGGGTAAAATAGTCTCCCAATCAGATCTCTGGGCAGAATGGACAGAAATTGTCTTCAAGTCAAAGTGTGGATTGTCTGAATAGGGCAAGTAGATTAGAAAACTTAAAAAGCAAGATGGGATGATTTAAGTTAGATGTCATTGCGATTAGGATGAAAAGGATTTTTGGTCTCGGGAACACAGAATAATTAGCACACAAGCAGACAGTTGAGTTACTGGTGTGGGAATTGTGATGAACAAGAGAAAGAGGTTTAGTAGAGAAACTGGTTGAATTATTGCAAACAGTTTAGTGACAGAATTATCTCGACGAGGGCCAAAACTAATCCTGCTCCGGCCACATCAGTACAAGTATATGCCAATATCACAGGAAATGGGAAAATATCTGATGAAATTGAAGAATTAATCCAATATGTGAAGGTGGAGGAAAATCAATTAATGAGTGATTGGAATGCAGCTGTGGGAGGAGGTCAAGAGGGGAAAACTATAGAAAGTTTTGTTCCAGGAGAAAGAAATGGCGGAGGAAGCAGGTTATGGTGGACTGGCTATTTTTTCACTCTGCCACTACTGAGAGGAGGGGATGATGACTGCTCCTTGACGCGGTCATTCTGGCACTATTACATTGTTGCCTACGTGAAACTGCTGATGGTCTCAACCTACTAGGCGGTTCATTGCTTCGCAATTGCTTACGGTCCCTGCCACAACTCTCACTAGTGAAAGACCTTTGTGCATGTTGCATGCCTTGTGGTGAGTTGATTCCTTTTCCCTCGCAATACTCACTGTAATCGCTTCCACTGTATTTATCAAGTATGTCCGTTTTCCCTGGCAATGATGCCTTTTTATTTAGTTTCATGTCCTTCAGCTTCCCATAGCTCCTCCTTAGTTCTTCTTGCAGTAACCCTTCACCTTCTTTCTTCCGATCCTCCACTTCCTTCGTAACCGTTAGTGATGGCAAATTCATCTTACTTCTATTTTCCTCTCTTCTCTTCTCTTCTGCTTCCTTCTGTTCCTTTGTAATCATTACCTATGACAATTTCCACTTGCTTCTGATACCTTTCACTATTTCCTTTTTTGATGCCTCTTCACATTCTTTCTTCAGATTCCCTAGTAACAATAGTGAACTGCACTTAGCTCTGCTTTCTTGTGTTATTCTTCTTGTAGCAATACTACTGGGTTTTTTTAAATTCAAATTCTTTAATAACGACAACGATATCCACTTGCTGCTGCTTTCTTTTATTATTTTTTTCCCACGATTTTAACATCTCTCTGCAGATCCTTCAATTGCTTCTCAAGTATTTTATCCCATCTCTCATTCCCTATCTTCCCGACGTATTCGGGCTAATTCGTATTTGGCGTTCCACCGTCTCCGTATATCGCAAAATTTATCCTTCCACTTGGAAGACACCACAATATGCTGTACACTGCACATTTCTTTTGTTCTCCATACCAAGCACGGTGGGTGAGCATTTAACACTCTGGTCTCACATTCAGGAGGACGCCGATTCAAATTCCTGTCCAGGCATCTAGATTTGGGTTTTCCTTGGTTTCCCCAAATCACTCCAGGCGAATGCCAGGATGTTTCCTTGGAAAAGCCGTTCTTCCTGTTCCTTGTCCCCAGTCCTCAACGTCAACGAGGTGTAGAGTCATAAGTAAAAAAAAATATGTTCACCGTATTCTTACTCTCAGGGTAACTGACGTTTCTTCTTCTTCTTCACTCTTCATTTTTATTCCATTTCCCTGTTTGCGCACTACCATTTTCCCTTAATCTATTATGGCCTTCCCCTTTTACAACCAATCTCTCCCGATTATATCATCGTATGGGGCATTCACCCCCGCTGAAACCACTTGCATCTGCTGCCTTATTCTCAACTCCTTCCCTTCTTTCAGCGTAATCACAATCTCTCCTTTTGTGGGAATCGCCACTCCCACGATTCCTTTGATTCTGATGGCATTTGTCATTTCACAATGCTGATTTTCTCTTACAGACTGCAATCTGAGAAGCGTCACTTGTGCTCCTGAGTCAAAAATAAGCTTAATCTGGCTATGTTTGCTTTCTTCACATTATAACTTCATTTCTGCTATTACTGCTGCAGTCACTCTTTTTCAATCCCCGTACTCGCTCTATCCACGGACACGCGTTACGCTCTCTCGTGTGGTGCTCCCGTCTCCGACAATTACTGCAATTCCATTCGTCTTCTCACCTTCTGTCTTCTGTTTGGTTTTGTTTTTCCTACCGTGCAGTGACTCTCCCGCTCTTACATCGTGGCCTCCTTTCCAACAGAACTGACACCTCGGTATCACCGCTGTTGTAATTTCTTGTATAGCTGACACCTCTCTACACTGTCTTGCGTTGTGTCCCGTCTTCTCACAGAACTGACAATTTGCTCCAATTTTTCAGCTAACTGCATTTAAGAATTCACTTTTTCATCCTCTACTCATTTCTGCACACTGCTTTTGGTCCCCTTCTTGCGACTGTCTTTTTTTCCGACAGAATTACAATTCCTTCAGCTAGAACACTTTCAACCATCTCTGCTATGGATAGTTCCATTCCTCTCTCTCTGAGCTCTGCAATAATTTTCTCATCTACTAACACTTGGACAAAAACTGTACGGGCCAGAGTGTGAAATAATTTCGATGCTCCGGTCAATTCACTCCCTTGCAATTCTCTCTCGGTTGATTCTCAGAACTCTGTCCAACTGGCTGGCCTATTCTGCAACTGATTCTCCTCCTTTCTGCCGGCTCGCAAACATACTTATTCCATAGTGATCAACCGTACGCTTTGGTCTATAATTCTCTAATCTTTGACCTTCTCACATACTAGAATGTGTCGCCTAGCTCGCCCCGCTATCTGGGTCTTTACCGTTTTTGGCAGAATCTCGCGATCGTCCTTATACACGAAACTGAACGCCGTGTCACAATTATCGAAAAATTCGTCTTTCTCACCACAAAAGGAATTTGGAATTAATTTTAACACTTCTGACAAACTCACTCGCGGTATCTCCCCTTTTACAACACCACCACCTTCAGTGGAAGGCATGCTGACAAATGCTCACTATTCACTTTTCTGATGACCCACCATGGACCTACTTTTAGCTGCCTTCAGGTGCCATGTTGCCGTTTCTGCTTACTGCCGTTTCGACTGCCTCGCCGATTCTGCTCGTTGAACATTTCTGTAATACTGTCATTATGGGTGCAATTTTCTGCCTAGTTTTTCTTGCTCCCTATTTTATTCTCATTAATCGCAAGCCTGCTGGAGTATTACGTGCCCGACACTCTCTCGTGCTGGCTGATGCCACACCTGACAACCGAATATAGATCCTACTGTGGTGGACCAGGTACTATTTTTTCACTCTGCCACCACAGAGAGGAGAACTTATATGCGGGTAGGAAAAACTACTGTCGTATGAGCAGTAGAATGCATACATAATACATCAACTGGTTATGTACAAGTATTTACATTTATTCATTTATGTACATGATAACCATTCAGCAACCCATTAAGATGACCCGTAGGTTATACCGTCCCCTATTAGCTATCGATGTCTAAGCAGGTTCATTCCCAACTGTCTTTATTGTGACGCCGCAATGTCTCGTCCGCCGTGACTGCTGCCGGCGACCAGTCTCGCTGCTTTGACCACCCAGTTGGATCTCTGCTCTGTCGCTGTACCTCAGTTTTGTTCATCTCTCCCCACTACATTTTCCCACAAAGGGATAATGTCTATCTGATCGCCTGCCTCCTTAATACAGTTATTCTGGCCCGATTACGTCGTTGCCTGTGTGAAACTGCTGATTGCCTCGATCTACTAGCCAGTTGGTCACCTTGCGAGTTTACACATTCTTTCTGGCTCAATTGTTTTACAGTCCCTGTCACTATTGACCTAGCTCTCTATACTTCTCTGTAAAAATCCTGTAATTCCCAGTAAATCCCAATAAAATATTGATCCATTAAAATTTTGTGAAAAATATTAACTCTTCTTGGTGAACACACTATTTAAGAATCATGCATGAAGGATATTCACCTGCAAATGTCCAGGGGATACAGGTGGATATCAGCTAGATTATAGCACAGTCGAACAGAGATTCAAGAATCAGATTCTAGACTATAAAGTATACCCAGTAGCTTATATAGACTCTGACTACAATCTGATGATTATGAACTGCAGTCTGAATTTCAACAAAATAAAGAAGCAACACAGGCAGAAAAGACTGGAACTGAAAAAATTGAAACAGTCTAACGTGAGAGAAAAACTTTACCGAGATGCTAGATGTAGGTCTATTAAATAACTCCGAAAGGATGTTTACTGAGGACATAATAAGAAATAATCAAAGCTGATAAAGAAAAATTAGCCTTTAGGAAAAAAAACCATCTGATAACTTTGAATAACAGAAGAAATTTTGGAGTTGATGGATCAGAGAAGAAGGCACTAAAGTGCTGAGGATGAAGCAAGAAGAGAGCAGTACAGACATTTTAGAAATCAAATAAGAAGGAAAAGTGGCTGCATAACAAGTGCTAAGAAGTAGAAAAGGAAATGATCATAGGTAAAGCAGAGAGGAAGATCAAATGGAATTTTGGAGAAATGAAGGAAAGAGGTATAAAGATTAAAGCTCCTGATTGGAAACCTCCTTTAAGCTCAGAAGATAGAGCTAACCAATGGAAGGAAAAAATAGAGAAACTGTATGATCAGGATACTTTGAACATTGTAATGGAAAAATAAGGCAATGTTGACTTTGATGACTTAGAAGATCCTATTTTAAGGACAGAATTTGATAGATCTTTGAAAAATTTGAAATCCAATGTGATTGATGAGATTCCTGCAGAGTTTCTGATATCCCTAGAAGAAGAAGGAGTCCAAAGATTATTCAAACTTATGTCTAACAGTTATGAAACAGGGAAATAGTCCAACTGATTTTTATGAAAGTAAGTAGCATCTTCACACTTCTGAAGAAAGAAAAAGTTTACAAATATATGTGAATTATCACACTATAAGTCTAACACATGCTTCGGAATTAGTGACTGAGATAATATACAGAGGATTAGAAAGGATAGGGTTGAGAGTGGTGGGTGCGTGGTTAATGCACTGTCCGTGTATTTGGGAGGCCGCACGTTCGAATCCCCATCCGTGCATCCTGATCCGGGTTTTCCACGGTTTCCCCAAATCACTCCAAGTGAATGTCGGGATGCTTCCTTCTAAATTCCTTCCCATTCCTTGTCCCCAATCCCGCCGCTAATGACCTTGACGTTGATGAGGCGTAAAGCCATAAGTAAAAAAATAAAGAAGAAGAAAGGATAGAAGAAGAGATAGTAGGTGAAGATCAGTTTAGATTTAAGAAAAACTGTGGTTGAAGAGAAACAATTATGGCTTTAGATTGATACTTGATAAGCATATCAAGAAAAGTATACTTTTATGGCATTTGTTCGTTAAAAAATCTTTTAAAAATGTTAGGTTGGACAGAATGTTCAAAATTTTGAATGAAATCTGGTTATGACACATGGTCACATACTTTCATCCCACCCTAACCCCGTTTAAATTCAATTAATACATAATTTTAGAATCATTTCTTATTGTTTATATTAACACTTCAGCTGTCATAGATTGTTGCTTACAATATTAACAATGATGTATTGTTTACCTGTGATATTATTCAAGGACAGTCTCACTTGGCGCACAAATACAGGGCTTAGCTATCGATAACTCAACATTCGGTATGGAGCAGTAGTGTAATATTGCTGAGCTGAGGCGAAAAGCCTTAGCGTGTATGAATGAATTGGATGGAAGTTGTAATAGTTTTATAATTATTTTGAGGAATTTCATTGATAGGAAAAGACCATTGTGAAGATTTATATGGTTTAATTGATTCAAGTTGCAGAATAAATTGAACTTCATGGAACCACGTATAATCAATTGGTAGCAATATTAAAATTGAGAAATATTAAGTTTTGCTTGGAAGCATAGAAGGTGAAGGAATGTGACACAACAGTTACGTGTTTGAAATAGGCGGGTCTATAACACCGGTTGGACAAAGGCCTAAAATATCGAGATAGAAGAATACTTTATAATGTATATAAAAATCAAGTGGCTATAATAAAAGTAGAGAATCACGAGAGACATGCATCAGTTAAAAAGGGCGTGATACACAGTTGTAGAGTATCCCCATTAGTATTCAACTTGTACATAGAGGAAGTGATAAAGGAAGTAAAATAAAAAATGTCCAGCATAAGTGTTCGAGGAGAAAAAATGAGTATGACGTCCTGTTACCAGAACAGATGGAGTACATTGAGAAGTTGCTAAATGAAATGAACAAAATACAGAACGAAGATTTTGGACAAAGCATAAACCAAAGCAGGACAAAAGTGATTAAATGTTGCAGAAACTGTAGCAATAATAGTAGATTAAATTTAAAAATATGATCAGATGCAATAGGAGAAGTAAGTGAATTCTGTTACTTACGAAGTAAAATTAAAACTGATAACTGAAACTTGAATGATGTTAAAAACAGAATAGCATCAGCAAAAACCGAAATCCCTCGGTCCAAATTATTAAACTAGCACTCGGAAAGAAATTTTTAAAACTCTATGTATCGACCAGTGGTCTTGAATCTGTCCTAGTCAGTCATACCGAAATACTGAAATCTAACCATTTTTCCACGATTTCTGAGAATGCAACGAAATTTTTCCAAATTTTTCCCGATTTTACATTTTTAAGTTGCCAACTCATCTTGTTTATGTGTTACGGGGAATTATTCGATCTATTACACGAAAGGTAGTTAGTTACTGTATATCTTTTGGGGACTACCCCTGTGCGTTTGTGCCCTACATTATCGACATTTATAGGGGATTCCCGAGCTAGTTCGCTTCTCTATATTCTGCTGGTAACCATTACTCATATTGTTAATAAAATGTTCATACATGTTATTAAAGACAGTGTGATGGGCAATGCAGTAAGAGGCAATGCGCCGTATTTGGTGAATTATTTGCATTCAGCATGTGTCGAGATATTCCAACAGTCGACAACCTCGGTTTGGTCAGCCACCCGCAGCAAACGGAATAAGCCGTCCAAGAGTTAATATATTTTTGTTAAATAACTTAATAAATGAATTGAAAATTACTAAGTCTGTTGATTTTGTTATTTTGATTACGTTTTGCTAGTATTGATATTAAATTTTTACTGAAAAAAATCTGATATTTGTTTTAAATTTATAACATACTCTGAAATTTTCCTATTCTTTAACAAAGATAAAGATGTTTAAAATAAAATAATGTAGTAATCTAATTTAGTTTTAAATAAACTTAGATAACTTACATTTCACACTGCCATCTTCTGACTTCAACGTATACTACACGAAGCTAAAATAGTGATATGAAAATCAAGCCCATCTTTGAATGCAAGTTGAAACCAAAATTTTCTTTCCAACTTTTGTTCGTTCAGTTGCGGCAGCAGATTGGCATCAATTTGCTGCACAGTTTGATGTCAAATTGGTAGCAAGTCTTGAAGTTCTAGTCTGGTAGTAAAATTGGTGTCAAACTGATAGGAATTCTTCGACAGCACATATTTAACAGCAATCTGTGGTTATATGGAGTTTTTTTTCATATAATGATTTTGGGTACAAATATACCAATATTAGTGGGCAGATCTATCGATTTCGCATTTTGACATTGAAGACCACTGGTATGGACATACAGCATTTTATGGTAGTGAGATATAGACTTCAAGAATACCAGAAAGAAGTAAAATTGAAGCATTTGTAATACAGTGTTACACAATGATGCTGAAAATAAACTGGAGAGATAAAGTATTAAATGAATGTATGTTGGAAATGATGTGTGATGGAAGAAGTTTGTGGAAGATTCTTACAGAAATAAGAGACAGTATGGTGGGTCACATTTTGAGACATGCGTGATTGATTAATTTGCAGTAGAGAGTAAGAACTGTAGAGGAAGGCAGCACTTAGAATATATGAAGGATGTAGTTCGTAAGGGCTAAGTTGAGATGAACAGTTTAGTGGAGGATTATTATTATTATTAATTTTTAATTTTGATGGAGCTAACACTCCGGTGGCAACTACCCTTTTTATTTAATTTTTTAAATTATCTTTTATAATTGGTGTGTTTAATTCCTACCCCGTTTACTTTTCGAATTTGCAAATTTTAAATTCCTTAAGCTTTTTGGTAAATTATTTATCACTTCACTTGGCAATTTGTTCCAATCCCTGACACAGATACCAGCAAAAGAAAATTTTCCCACTCCCTTAAGCATGAAATCAAGCACCAGCTTGTGGTCATGGTCACCTGATGATTGCATCAAACCAGTCAAGAGACTGATAACAGCAGAAAAAAAAAATCTGATACCTAAGACGTACTGACAACCAGTTTGCATGTGTTAACTTCTGAGATCCTGCTTGGACCATGAAGCAGACAGTGAATTTAGTGTATTTTTGGAGCCAGCATTAGTCACGACTAACGGTTGCAATGCTGCAGTGTTTTCAATTCTGCAGGGCATTTGAGAGATTGCCATCAATCCCACAGGATCCAGCATAGGTCTTTAGAGTGCTATTAGATTAAATAATAAGCATCTACCTAATGCTTAATAATTCAACTTAAAACTTAAATAATAAAAACCAACAGCAATATTTTAGCTAGCAAAATTACATTAATTTAAACATTTCTAGCCTCTCTTAAGTGTACTCTTTGTAACTATAGATTAATCTCTTATGAAGAACACTAACTTTGTGCTTTTAAATTGTTATTTTTAAATGTAATTCTAGCAGTCAAATAAATAATCAAATATTGCAAGTAATCAGTCATTAATTCCATTACATGTCTGACACTAAATCACAAATTTGCAAATAATCTCTCTATTTATTGAGCAGTGAAACAATCACATTATTTGGTATTTGAATGTAAGATACCTAAATGAAAGCAGTAAATAACATTGAGTCTTAAAAAAAAGAGAGACAGTGTGTAAATCAATCAGTTACTTCTGCTATTTCAACAAAGATCTTAAGAAACAAATAGTATTAATTTAATTCTTAAAGAATTGCATATAAAGACAGCAGCTGTTAACTTTCTTACTGCTCCACACATCGTGCAACATGATGAAAATAATTTAACATGCAGTTGTTTTAGATTTTCAGAGTATTATTACTAGGTCCATTATAACCTTAGTAAATAGTTAGAAAATCATACAGTGCCAGAAAGTGCCCATCTCTAAAGACCTCGCTGTTGAGAGACGTAAAGCAGTTACCAAAAAAAAAAAGGGGGGGGGCCAGAAAACGACGTCATGCTGACTGACAGACATTTTACAACATTTTACAAATTGTGGAGTATTTTGGCCTCTACTGAAGACTCTCTCTATGAAGATCCATTTGCTTAATTGGTGGAGAGATCTTAAAAGGATGTGTGAAAAATGGCTAGAAAAGAATTAATATATGATATTATATACATCATGTCCAGAAATGAAAGTGAATTATGCGTTGAGGGACTGGAGTGACTGATGTTGGTAGAATACCTGTTAGGAATCTCCATAAACTACCTTATTCCATTTTGGACTCTGTGGAATCTCTTCCCCCCCCCCCCCCCCTTTCTCCCCAATTTCTGTGTTGGAAGGTAGCTTCTTCCCTATTAATTCCAGAATACATTTTGTACCATTTCCTCTTACCAGATTATCATTAAAATTATTGAGTGTATAATGAACATGAGCAAGATTTGCTTAATATTCTTTTTTTATAGCTATAAATATTTGTAATCAAATGGTGATATAGGCACTCCTGCAAATTATTAGTTGTTGCGAAAATATCTTTCTCGGGTGCAGTCGGGCGATCCTTTTCTTCTCAAGTTGTTACTTTCTCCTCGTCTCATTCATTGTAGTTCATTAATTGATAAAATAGGGCAAATTATACCTGCGATGTAAAAATCCCAAAACGAGTTGCATCGTTTATAGTTTTCTTTTGCTGCAGTTCTGCCACCTTTCTTTCTACATTATCGGGGAATGATTCTTTGACCTGTTTATAAGCTTTCCATAGCTTATTGATGCCATTTTAATTTTCGAAAACTCTGGGAAAACATTTCCAATAAGAAATGTGAAGTGTAATGTATAGTGCTATTTGACATCAAAGTCACATTTTAAACTTGAGTTAGCACAAGAAGTAAAGATTCACTGAAGTTTGTTTAATATAATAAAATTAGAATCAATTTCTCAATGAGTGGTATGATGGCTCGTGCCCAATCTGAATCAAAATAGCTTTGTTTTAAAACAATACAAACTGTCGCTGGTGGGGGATATCCTGTGTGCCATGATACCTGGCTGGCACTTCAGCTAGTTCAAACGAGCCAGCCTCACGATATCTCACAGCGCTTTGATTATATAGTGTTTTTTTTTTACAATATGAAGGTAGTTAAATTACGGAAATAAATATCCACGTGCTGTTGTGTATTCTATACCCTATTTTAACAGTGCGAAATAAATGTTTTTAGAAAACTATAGCCCACCTCCCATACCTTGATGATTAACTTGATTATGCTGACTGAGACCAAAGGCTCTGGCCTGGCATTTGGGAGGACACAGGTCAAATCTTTGTCCAGCCATCCAGTATTTTGGTTTTACAAGCTGGGATGGTCCCTTCGTAATGCCCATCCCCCCCTCCTCCCTCATCTCCCACCTCTAATTACCTACCGAGCGTGGTGGTGTAACGGCTAGCGTTCTGGCCTCGCATTTGGGAGGACGGCAGTTCGAATCCCCGTCTGGGCATCCAGATTTGGGTTTTCCATGGTTTCCCAAATCACTCCAGGCAAATGCTGGGATGCTTCCTTCAAAAGGCCATGGCCAAATTCCTTCCCACTCCTTGCACCCCATCCTTTCCCATCTCTAAAGACCTCACTGTTAGAGAGACGTAAAGCATATTAAAAAAAATCTAATCACCTCAATGATGGTGAGGTGTAAAGCTAGAAAATCAAAGTTTATGCTGAAGCAGTGCTGGATCTAGGTGAGGAGCAAACTAGAGCACCTGCACTGGTCAGCAACAATTCAAGTTGAAAGGGCAGCAAATATGTATGGTGGTGACATTTTTCTTTTAAGTGCCTGAGCGATGGCTTCTGGGGCACTCGGTTGAAGTCCAAACTTGCCTGTTGTGAAGCACTGCCCGAACATATCTTCCAAAAGGAGGATTCAGGAAAGAGTACTGATTCTTGCATGTATTTGAAGGAACATCAAATTTCAGCTGCCAGTAGTTTGTTTCCTGTGTTAATGGCAATTATTTACTGAACTGACACACTTTCATTTTAGATGTGGGAAGAAGACACAAATAATCGATAATTCATTAAATGAATCCGTAGTTGACCACTGTTGTGCAGATACTTAATATTTTGGGTCTGTTTGATCTATTAAAAACAGCCAGATATTTGTTGTTGTAATACATTTATTTCCTGTCTGGTGTTTGATTTGTCATTCTCTAATAAATTTTCAACTTTACAGGGTGATTCAAAATGATTGTTGGGATTTCACAAAATTCCTACACTTAGCACAATTGAGATACGAATTTGAATCTTTTTTTATGTGTAAAGAAACTCATCAAGTTTTTTTACATCCATTACAAATGTTCGATACGTGCGCCCTGTGTCACTCTGCACACATTTATGTGATAGTCCATTTCATCCCAGACGCGACGCAGCATGTCATCAGAAATGTTTAGAAAGGCGGCCCTGATCCGTTCTCTCAGTTGCGGGATAGTTGCAGGTAGAGGAGGAAGATAAACTGGATTCTTGACGTTACCCCACAGAAAAAAATCACATGGGGTTAAATCTGGTGAACAAGGTGGCCAAGCCATGAGCATTTGGTCACTGTCGGCTCCGTGTCCTATCCATCGCTGCGGCAATTGTTCATTGAGAAATGTTCTGACCTCCTGATGGAAATGAGGTGGAGCACCATCTTGTTGGAATAAGAAATCATCCACCTCTTTCAGCTGAGGCAGCAACTACTCAGAGACCATATCGAGGTAAGTTAGTCCTGTTACTGTCTGTTCATTGAAGAAGAACGGGGCGTACACTTTCGCCTTGGAAACAGCAGTGAACACACACACTTTTGGAGAATCATGCTGGTGTTCAATAAAAGCACTGGGATTTTCTGTCCCCCAAATCCGCACATTATGCTTGTTAACTTTCCCGCACAAGTGAAAGTTCGCTTCATCACTAAAAATGAGTTTTTTTTACAAAACCCATCTTCTTCCATTTTTTCTTGCATAATGTTTCAAAACGTGAGACGTTTGCGATGGTCGTCAGGTGTTAAAGCCTGAAGCAGCCCTAGGTGATAGGCTTTCATTTTTAGGTGTTTTCGTAGCACGCGTCAAACTGTGGTTTGCGGAATGTTCAGTTCTCTGCTGCCTCTTCTTGTTGATTTCCACGGGCTACGTTGATAAGTTTCTCTGACGCGGTTCACATCGACTTCCGACACGGAAGGACACCCACTGCTTTTCCCTTTGCATAAGCAGCCCTTATCCACGAACTGCACATATCACCTCCGAATGGAATTGTCTGAAGGTGCATCCTTCATATTTTTTTTTCGAAAGTGCCGTTGGACAACGGTTACTGACTGACTCACGTGAAAATCTAGAGTGCAAAAAGCCTTCTCTATAGCGTTAGCTGCCATATTGCAAACACTGACATCTGGCGGAACAAAACGTAACTACAAGATTAGCGGCTGCTGCAAAACAAAACTTTGAGAGTTTGTCTCTTCATCCATGTAAAGATAATACTTGTATGTTTAGTACACAGCCGGTAAAAAATTCATGAAACCCCGACAATCATTTTGAGCCACCCTGTATTTATCACTGTCATTGATTTTACTTTCTCATTTCTGTTTTAGTATGCTAATAACCTACTGTTGAGTTGCCCTAATGTTCAGTAGCAGTATAAAGAGCTGTGTTTTGATAACATTGAGTGTGATTTGACAGTTTGTTGCTAGGACAGTCATTTGTAATCCGAATTTTCTCCTGCGTAATAGTTCTTCTTGTGCCTGTTTCTTTGGTTGCAATGACAACACAATTTGTGGAATATTTGCTAATTTAAGAATGGATACTTTCCCATTATATGATTGCAGTGAAATCTTCACAAGAGATAGTGTTGTAAAAACACGATATTTCGATGACTAGCTCGACCGTCTTCCTAAGGTGTGTGAAAATATAGTGTTATTACAACACAATCGAGTGGTACACCTTTCAAGGTTTCATTTCATTTGTTAATTTCTCTTAGTTGGTCTTCACCTTCTGTCCCGAGATACATTATAATCATCTAACAGAACTGAATGAAGGAGAGTTGCAGTGACAAAGACATTACTCAATATTTGAGGCTATGTGCTTAGTCATGAAAGTAGAAGATGAAGCATATGGCTAGGTTCGCATGAGTGCCTGCAGTCAACCTAACCACATAAATGGTAGTTTTTGACTGTTATGTTCAGAATGGAGGTGGTGGGGAGTTTTTTTTGTTTTTTTGCTGTCATCAGTCTATTGACTGGTTTAATGCAATCCTCCATCCCTTCCTATCTTGTGCTAACCTCTTCATCTCTACATATCCCCTACAACCCACGTCCTCAATTATCTGCTTCATATATTCTAATCTCTGTCTTCCTCTACAGTTCTTACCTTTGACTGTTCTCTCCGCCAGCAAATTAACTAATCCAGCATGTCTCAAAATATGACCTACCAGCCTGTCTCTTCTTTCTGTAAGCTTCTTCCACAAACTTCTTTCCTCGCCCATCATTTCCAAAACTCGTTCATTTCTTACTTTGTCTGTCCACTTAATTTTAAGCATTCTTCTGTAACACCACATTTCAAATGCTTCAATTTTCCTTCTTTCCGGTATTCCTAAAGTCCATGTTTCACTACCGTAATGTGCTGTGCTCCACACATAGAGTTTTAAAAAGTTTTTTCTAATTCCTAGATCAATATTTGAAACTAAAAGATTTCTCTTTTTCATGAAGGCTCTTTTTGCTAGTGCTATTCTGCTTTTAACATCATTCTTGCTTCGGCCATCGGTTGTAATTTTGCTTCCTAAGTAACAGAATTCACTTATTTCTCCAATTGCATCCGATCCTATTTTTATATTTAATCTACTAGTATTTGTATCATTTCTGCTACATTTAATCACTTTAGTCTTACTTCAGTCCAAAATCTTCCTTCGGTATTTTGTTCATGCCATTCAGTAATTTCTCAATGTCCTCAGCCCTCTCTGCTAACAACACAATGTCATCAGCAAATCATAGCATACTAAGTTTTTCTCCCTGAACACTTAAGCCACATGGAAATTTTTCTTTTACTTTCTTTATTGCTTCCTCTACATACAAGTTGAATATTAACGGGGATAGACTGCTACCTTGTCTCGCGCCCTTTTTAACTGATGCTTCTCTCTCATGATTCTCTACTTTTATTACAGCCACTTGATTCTTATATAGTTTATAAAGTATTCTTCTATCTCGATACTTTAGACCTGACTTCTTTAAAATTTTGAACATATTGTCCCACCTAACATTATCAAAAGCTTTTTCTAAATTAACAAATGCCATAAAAGTACCTTTTTTTCTTGATCCGCCCTCCAAGTATTAATCTTAACGCCAGAATTGCTTCCCTTGTACCGCGATTTTTCCTAAACCCAAACTGATCTTCACCTACTATGTCTTCTACTATCCTTTCCATTCTTCTGTATATTATTCTGGTCAGTATTTTTGAAGCATGTGATGTTAGACTAATGGTGTGATAATTCTCACATTTGTCGGCTTGTGCTTTCTTCGGAAGTGTGAAGATGATATTTTTTATTAAAATCGGTTGGAATTTCTCCTGTTTCGTAACTTTTTAATATCAGCTTGAATAATCTTTCGATTCCTCCTTCTCCTAGGGATTTAAGAAGTTCTGCAGGGATCTCATCAATTCCAACTACCTTATTTGCTTTCAAGTCATTCAAAGCTCTATTAAATTCTGTCCTAAAAACAGGATCTCATAAGTCATCAATGTTGACATCGCCTTCCTTTTCCATTATGCTATTGTTCAAGTCGTCACCATCATACAGTTTCTCAATGTATTATTATTATTATTATTATTATTATTACTCTGCGATTCACTAAAAGTGTGTGGCGGAGGGTGCATTGCACCTATCGAAAAGGGTTATGGTTTGGAAGGGTTATAAGGGATATGGCAGGAGGCGCCCATGGGCTATTGTGAGGAACCATCCCCGCATTCGTGTGGAGTGATCTGGGAAAACCATGGAAAACCCAGATCAGGATGGCTGGAGTGCTTTATCGAAAGCTACACCTGTCGGATTTTAAGTTTACTCGCCCGGTAAATCCTTTCTATTCCATTCCCTAATTGCTCGTGGGAAAAATGAGTACAGAAATGAATCGGTTTCTGGCCCTGATTTCTCTTATCTTGTTTTCATGGTCATTTCGAGATATGAATGTTGCTGGTAGCAATATTTGCTGACTGTCATTCCGAAATACATCTGTCTTGAATTTTTCAATTAGCTTCCGTCGAGAGCAACGCCTTCGGTGTTCCAGGTCTTCCCAACCTAACTCCTTCAACATCGCACTTACGCTTTCCCTCCAACTATATATACCTGTCACGAATCGGGCGGCTCTTCTTTGGACCTTCTCTAAAGCCTCCATTAACCCCTTTTGATGGGGACCCCATACAGAACAACAATACTCTAAGTGAGGACGTACTAGTGACTTGTATACAATCGATTTAACTTCCTGAGTGCATTGATTTAAATTACGACCTAGAAATCGGAGCATACGATTTGCTTTTCCCATTACATTCTCGATATGCTCATTCCACGACAAATTATTACGAATTGTTAGCCCTAGGTATTTAGCGGAATTTACCGTTCTAAGGACAGTGCCATTAATCGTATATTCATAGTTAAATGGTGTCACCTTTTTACTTACACGCATGATTTGGCACTTTTTAGCGTTTAACTCCAACTGCCAATCTTTACACCACGCAATTATTTTCATAATATCGTCTTGTAACAAAGCGCAGTCATCCTGGGTTTTGATTTCGCGATAAATTATAGCATCATCGGCAAATAATCTTTTCATCCCCCCTATTATGTCGCATAGATCATTGATGTATATGAGAAACAACAGTGGCCCTAACACGCTTCCCTGGGGAACTCCAGACCCCACTTCAGTAAGTGATGAACGCTCACCGTCGAGAACTACACACTGTGTTCTGCCCTTCAGGAAGTCTGCAACCCAGTCGCATATTTGTCTAGATATGCCGTAACCGCGAAGTTTCATAAGTAACCTAGTGTGAGGCACAGTATCCAAAGCTTTTTTAAAGTCTAATAGAACCAAATCAACCTGGGATTGCTCATCTATAATTCGGCACAAGTCGTGAATTAGAAGTGCAAGTTGTGTTTCGCAGCATCGGCCTTTTCTGAATCCATGTTGATTTGGATTTAAAAGCTCACCTTCATCCAAGAACCGCATGACATTTGAATAGATGATATGTTCTAAAATCCTGCAAAATATTGAAGTTAACGAGATCGGCCTATAATTCTGAGGATCATTAACATTCCCATTTTTAAACACTGGAGTTACGATAGCGGTCTTCCATTCGGCTGGTATTTTTCCTTGATCCAGAGAGACGGTATACAATTTCATCAAATACGGTGCAATTTCCTTTGCGTATCTTGAGTAGAATCTTGTAGGAATACCGTCTGGTCCGGGAGCCTTATTGGTTTTTACATTCATAAGCAGTTTAGTTATTCCCTCGAACATCAAGAGCGAGATCATTCATAATTTTGTCGGTACGATTGTTAAATATCGGTATCTCCTCTGAGTTTTCTATCGTGAAAAGCCTTTTTAAATATATCATTCAAAATTTCTGCTTTCTCTACGCTTGTTTCTGATAATTCACCATTTTCTTTAATCAGCGACGGCATAACCTTACGAGAGCCTCTTATTACTTTGATATACGACCAGAACTTTTTTGGATTAGTAATGAGATCTTCGGATAAATTCCTAGCTTGGAATTCTTTAAACGCATCGCGCATTGCCTTACGCACTTCCGCACGCAACTGGACTAATTTAGCACGATTAGATGAGTCCCCCGATTTTTTCACCGCGGCATGTAAACGCCTTTGCCTCCTGAGCAAACGTTTCACTTCCCTATTCAACCAAGGGAAGTTATTACTGACCTTAATACACTTCTTAGGAACAAACTGGTTTAAACCGGTCCATATTAGTTCTTTTAAATTAAACCAAAGTTCCTCAACATTTGTATTTAGCATGTACGTTTCAAAATTCTTCGCAAAGTGATCAACCATACCCGCATCGTTTGCCTTATCGAAGCAAAACACGAGTTTCTCTTTGTCATGCTTCAAACTCAGACTACAGTTTAACGTTACCACAACTGCCTTGTGATCACTTATACCGTCTTCTATACAAACTTTATCTACAATATCAGGATTGCTAATTAGAAAAAGATCCAGAATGGACGAGGAATCTTGTCGCACCGCGTTGGCTCTTCGACCATCTGTTCAAGAGATCTTTCTGCAAATGATTCTAGGAACGTTTCGGTTATTAACCTATCTCTTCCACCCAACCTGAACGTGTATGTGTCCCACCTAACCGACGGTAGGTTAAAGTCACCACCCACGATCAATATATGTCCTTGAAATTTTTTGTAAATGTTATTAAGTGACTCTCTGAAGTATTCCGCGTTAGCCAGATCAGAATCCGGAGGTCGATAAAATGACCCTAGTATGAACTTTAAATTTTTGCCAATTTTTACCTTGACCCATATTAACTCGCAAAAATTTTCCGTTTCAGTTACTACAGAGCAATTAACGGTTTTACTTACGGCCACGAACACTCCCCCACCAATTGAGACAGTTCTGTCCTTCCGAAAAACATTGAAATGAGGGCCAAATACTTCGCTAGATTCAACTTCAGGGCGTCAACCAGCTCTCGGTTCCTAGTATTATATCGACATCATTAGTCGCAACTGAGGCGTGAAAATCCGCTACTTTCCCTCTAATACTCCGACAATTTAGTACCATTATCCTTAGCTGCTTCGTATTGTGATTTGTGTCTGAAATAGCATTTTTCATACTCGCACTCTGACGGTAAACGGGTGAAGTAATTGGAGCTGTAATATTAAAATTATTCGCGCCATCACTACCGGGACCAGCTTCTAAGTTATCAGCACATTCTCTTCGGTGAAATGAAGGATCCTCGGGCCTCACACTGTTCCTAAAAAATAATTCATATCAAGGCGGTTCCAAATTTTAGCAGCCACCTTGGACGCCATTCTAGGTGTGTAGTGGACGCCCGACCTGTCAAATGCGTCCCAGCTGGCAGCTATCATCGGACGAAGGTCGACGAAGCCCCAGTTGTTTTTGCGACACAGCTCCTGCAAATTATTATTTAAATTAAAGATCTTCCACCACACAGCCTCCCCACAATCGACACGCGGCACCACACTGCAAATTGAGAACTGTAATGAAACTGAATTTTCCCGGGCGGCTTCATACGCCTTTCGGCCCATCTTGTCCATGGATTTAACTATATCTGGAACAGAAACACGACACGAGTCATTAGTGCCGACGTGCGCAGCTACTCTTAACTGACGGCAGTTCGATTCCCTAATCGCTCTTGGAATGGCCTCCATGACACGTGGTACGGTTGCTCCTGAAAGAGAAACGGAATGAACGTTAGTATGAGGATCTGCGCCGTTCTTCGTGGCTAATTCCCGTAGCGGTTTCTCCAGCCATCGCACGTTGGAGCTGCCAATGACCAGTAAACCTTTTCCTGGCAAGGCTCGGGGTCTGCGGGTAAATCTTCCCTGCTGCTCTTCTGGGCCATTCGCGTTTGAATCTACAACTTCCTGCAACACAGAAAACGCGTTACTTAGGGGCAAGGTATCATTTTCCCTTCGGCTAATTGGGAATTTCGACGCCTTTCTCCGATCCACACGATGCCAGATGTTTTCTGCAACTGGAACCTCAAAATCAAAACTTGCCGGTTCCACTGCAGTTGGCTGCGGAATTTCTTCGACGCACTGCCGCTCCTCGTCTAGGATGCTCCCATACCTGCGCTTGAAGAGACGCCATAGTATTAAGAATCTCCTCGAAAACCAGACGCCTACCAGAACACTTTGCACAAGTCATGACACCTGAAACAGACAAAAACCGAACTACAAATAAATACACAAAAATCGGTGACCGGTACTAAGGGCTGCTAAGGCTCGTGGCTACTGCTGCTACTGCTGCGGAGGCTCAACTGACTGGAACACTACCTAAACAGGAAATATTCAAAGATAACGACAAAAACTAGCACAATTTAAATCACACACAAAAGTTGGCTACTGCTGCTACGGCTGCGGAGGCTCAACTGACTGGAACACTACCTAAACAGGAAATATTCAAAGATAACGACAAAAACTAGCACAATTTAAATCACACACAAAAGTTGGCTACTGCTGCACTGCTGACTCACTGCCTACACAGAAAATTCAAAGACAAAAACAAAGTCTAACTATCACACTTTAGATTAAACACACAAGAAAGTCGATGACTGCTGCTCACGGCGGCGGTTGCTCGACTGCTGACTCACTGCCTACACAGAAAATACAAAGATAAAAGCAAAGTCTATCTACCACACTTTAGATTAAACACACAAGAAAGTCGATGACTGCTGCTCACGGCGGTTAGCTCTTAGCTTAAAAGAGTTTTCCCATCGGCAGCTTTAATGTTCACGCCTCTTTTCTTCATTTCTCCAAAATTCTGTTTGATCTTCCTATATGCAACATCTACTTAACCTACGACCATTTCCTTTTCTACTTCTTCACACTTTTCTTTAGCCATTTTTTCTTTTGCTCACCGAGCGTGGTGGTGTAACGGTTAGCGTTCTGGCCTCACATTTGGGAGGACTGCAGTTCGAATCCCCGTCTGGGCATCCAGATTTGGGTTTTCCATGGTTTCCCAAATCACTCAAGGCAAATGCCGGGATGCTTCCTTCAAAAGACCATGGCCGAATTCCTTCCCATTCCTTGCTCCCCATCCTTTCCCGTCTCTAAAGACCTCGCTGTTAGAGAGACGTTAAGCAGATAAAAAAAAATTCTTTTGCTTTTTTGCATTTCCTGTTTATTTGATTTCTAAATTGCCTGTATTGCTCTCTTCCTGCTTCATCCTGAGCATTTTTGTATCTTCTCCTCTGATCCACAAAAAATAATATCATAGGAAATGTTGTGCGCAGGAAAAAACTTAATCATAAGATAATAATCTAGGTTCCGCCAGCTCTTGTCGCTTCCCATAATATTCACAGAGGTAGAGCTCCGCTCTCCCCATTACAACCTTTGGCACTAGAATAGATGTGACGGGGTCAGTGCCGTGCTCTGGCTGTTAAAGAAGTAAAGAAGAAAATTATCATGAAAATATGTACAAGGTAAATTAAGACATATATATAAATTACATTAAAAATTGATAATACTGGCTATTCTGTGGACACGTATTTGTGCAAATATGCCTGTATACAAGCGAAAGGCTAGCTCCAAGAGTCCATCCTCTGCGAACCAATGCTATGTTGACAAGATTCAAGATTGTTTGGATTTGGTCGCGCAAACAAACATTTCATGCAGTCGACATTGAGAAACTGATTGTTCTTGTTGAAGAAAGAGCCTCTTTGTGGGCTCGTACCATCAAAGCAATCTTCAGATGAAACTGTGGGAGGAAATTGAAGTTGAAATGAATAGTTATTGTATTTTCTTTAAATAAAGGGATAAATAATATATTATTTACCTAATAGTTTATGTATTAGTATTTATAGTATTTGTTATATATTAATATTATATATTATATTTCTTGCCATTTTTCGTATAAAATTAGAAAACTATTCAACATATTTCATAATATTATGACGCAAAATGCACTTAATTAAATATTGTTTACAGCATAATTCATTTTACCTAGTTCATCATAGTTTCTTTTCCTCGTATTTAGCTGGAAATTGATTCTTTCATTGTTTTTTCCTCCGCAAAATTAAACTATTTCTAAATTTACCAGTATATTTTCAAAATACAGTTAAATTATTAATGCATTATAAGATTAAAATGAATTAAAAATGCATTTCCTCAGGCACAGATCTTTTGACTAGGATCCTCATATAAACTAATTTAAAACTTTTCAAATCAATAAAGATGATGTATTAACTTTTGATAACACTGTAATGCAGAGTCACGCGAATATGCTTTCAGTCTTCACACCGACACAGTTCGTGTGACTGTAGGTGTATGCGAGCGAGTATTTTTCACATGAATATGCATCCATTGGACAGCCAGCCTAAACTATCTATGTTAGTGATCTGTTTAACAAGGTGGGATGGGAAAGAGGAAGGTGATTACTATTTAACAAAGTTTTGGTGAGCCAGTTCCCACTTTCAGAGTTTTGATGGGGATGTGGTTTCAGGAATTACTCTGATGGCTATAACAGTGAAACAGTTGTTGAGGTCACATGAATTATGGGAAGTGGCATGGGTAGAACTAGGGAGGTCTAGAATTTAGGAGTAAACCTTAGTCTGTGATCATTCACCCTTATGGGTAACTGGTTTATGGTGAGGCCAATGTAAGAATTTTGGCAATGGAGGCCGGTAAGCTGGTATATCAGATGGACATGGCACAGGTGGTATGGTCTATGATGCGATGATTTCAACAATGACAGGGTTACAATAGGGTGTGGTCAGTGGATGCATACTGGATATTTTACAATATGGAGTGTGGCCTAGTTTAGAAGTGTTAGAGTGGACAAGTATATTTTTCGAGTTGGATGATCTGCTGTAGATCCACTTTATCTTTTCTTTTCATATTAATATTACCTCCTGATATATCTTCCTTATCCATTTTTGCTGAAGTTTTACATTGATTTACATAAATGTATAAAAATGGGGTCATATTTGTTGGTTGTGCCTTATATGATAGCTTGCAATGCTAGTGACTGAACTAAAGTAAGCAAGTGTTTTTTTTTTTAAATTATAGCACTATGTAAGAACAAAATTTATACCAAACATTAACGATAAACATATACACATCTGAAAAATTTCTAGAACAAAAATCCAGGTTGTAGGTATCTGTTTGCTGCAGTATTGGCTGATATACATCGTGGCGTCAAATTAAAGAAACCTGGAGAGCTGATAATCTGCTTTTATGTGTGATGGTACAATTCATGCTTGTCGATTGTTGCAGGTTTTTGACATGTCAGTTACTGAGTTTCCATACCCCTGACAGGTTTAGTACGTTACGTATCAGGTCAAGAAACAATATCGGTTATATTGTGAAGAAGGCTTGACCATATCTGTCAACTTCAGTCTTCATTTGGAAAGGTGGCCCCAAAAGTGCTTTGAAAGGATATGCCAGCTCTTTAACTTTTTTGATGTAGTGTTTGCTGTCTAAGTTGCTTGTCATTTGTAACAAATGAAATCTGAAGTTGTTCTTCCAGTATGATGGACAAGAATGCATTCTGAAAGGAGAGCCCACACTGTAACTTTGTAATGCATATGCTGCAATCAGTGTAATCCAACTTAAAACTAATTCAAAAACACATTTTGCCAGTCAAAATGCTGTCATCTGTAATTAGGCATATCGTAACTTAAGATTTTAGTCTTTTTAGTTCCAATGAAATGTGAAACTGAGGAATGTGTGTCCACACCTGTTCAACTTTCGGTCGTCAAAGGCATGCGTCATGTTGAACGGGGGAGAGGCTCGGAAGGCATGCGTCAGGGGCATGCCCGAGATCCTCATTCCGTTCAACAAACCGGGAGGCACGGCGTATTGCAAGCGTTTCCAGCTGAAGTGGATTCTCGTGCGTCTCCGCTTGCAATATGTCGCTCTCCAACGACGAAACGCTTTCATTTTTTGAAGATTAACGTTCGTTTTCATTGTTATGGGACGTCAAAAATAAAGATTATATTCATTTAAGTGACAGTACTTATAATAAATATTTAGTAGTTTTCCACATCATTTATAATTAATTCATGCTCATTTTAATTAACATTTTGCACTGGTTGATTTTTGTGTAGAGTTTTGACAATGTAGGATTGTGTGTTTTGAGAAATTATTGTACAAACATTCGGTGCAGGATGCGTAAAATTCAGAGTGCAGTATACAGTACTTTCACGTAGGAAATATTTAATCTCGTTTAACGAATGGTGGGAAGGCTCAAGCTTCATCATGTACTTAGTATATCAATAGGCAGATTTAAAGAGCATTAAATGTCGTATTATTCAGTAAACAACATTTATTGTAATAAGCAGTCGGATGCATTTATGTGAATTTGTGAAAGTATCAACGAATGTTGTGAATAAACAAAAATCATTTTTACAGTTGCATAATGTCTTCTAGTTAAAAGTTTCAGATTATTGTTTGGAAGGGAATGCTTTCTATGTTAGTCGATGTCAGTCAGCTTATATGTTGTAAATAACTTCACGAGATTTACATTTTTTTTTAACTGCTTTACGTCTTTTTTTAACATCGAGGTCTTTTAGAGACGGGAAAGGATGGGGGGCAAGGAATGGGAAGGAATTCGGCCATGGCCTTTTGAAGGAAGCATCCCGGCATTTGCTTGGAGTGATTTGGGGAAACCATGGAAAACCCAAATCTGGATGCCCGGACGGGGATTCGAACCGCCGTCCTCCCGAATGCGAGGCGAGAACGCTAACCGTTACACCGCCCCGCTTGGTGCGAGATTTACGCTCGCGAAATTATTTACATCATAACTACGGCAAAAACCGAAACTTTTTTATGATGTCAAATGCAGAGTTCGGCATAGCGCTGTAACATCAAGAGGCTTACACAATGGACAACTATTTAACTTAATCAACACCTTTTAATCTTAACTTACGTATTGCTATGCTATTTTTCTCGGATCAAGAGCAATTCGTTCTAATATATTAGATAAAAGGCGGGTAGGTAATGTGCAGGTTTCTTTCTTACAGAAACTAAATTTATTGAAAGTATGTTACTCAGCTACATTTTCCAGATACATCTCCAGTTGAAAATGTTTGTTATATTATTAGAATTTAAGATGAAACTTCCTTACAAGTAGTTATCTTGCCATGGTATGCTGCCTATCGGTGACATAAAATATTCTACGAATTCATCCCGCAATTCGGAAGCTTTCTGAGAGTCTTAGAGGAATTCTCCGAAGTGGGGCGAAGCCAGTGTCCTTTGCGGTAGTTCCGCGCCAAGTTCCGGGAATAGTAGTTCCTTTGCTGGCATCTTCATTGTCCAAAGATCCCACTGGACAGTAAAACCTTGTACAATCTGGCTTTATACGAAGGAAATTGTGCAGATATACGCAACATAAGACTGTCCACAATCGTACTTTTAACTTTGAACTTAATTGGCCTTATGAAAATTCGGAACACGGAAGCAAGCAGGCCGAAGGCATTTTCAACGGCAGGTATTGCGTCTCTGAATTTGGTTTCACCATTGTTAGAAGAGTATAAAAATTTTGTTTCGATATTCGCGTTAAGTTTTTAAACAGCGCATTGTCATTGAACTGCAGTTCTTGGAGAATTTGCACATTTCGAGTTTTCAAATAATTCTTTACCCACAGTTTCCTCCGCGATTTTTTCCCCCGGGATTTCGCTAATATAAGAATGGCAGCTGTAATGCCCGCCAGACAAATTGAATCATCAATCTCGCTGCGGCTACATCGGAACACTGAGGGCATGCCTCAAGAGGCGTGAATGTGGACACTAAAGGGCATGCCTTCTGATGCGTGCCTCTAGCGCATACCTCAAGATGAACATATTGGAAGAGGAACGGGCAAGAGGAAAAGGCAAGTTGAAAGGGAAGAGGCACAAGTGTGGACATAGCTTTTAATAGCTAACGTAGATGATGACTGTGCCATGATGTGACCAGTCTATCACTATCTAGTGAAGAGGTGTCTGTTTTCCTGTGGTTTTTCACAATTCATAGTCTACTGCTATATCTCACAACTAGCAAAGTTGTGATATTAAAATCTTCTTTCAGGTCAGTCATTTGCCAATACTGCAATGATTTCATTGGTGTATATTGTGCTGTTCATTGTTGATGAGATGCAGTAACTCCTGGAGACACTTTTTATAGCTTGTTGTCTATGGTTAATTACTTCTATGGATCTTTAACAGTCTTCTAGTTGTATGGTTCTGCTGGACCCAGGTAAAGATGATTTGCTTGTCATTTTCTGCTTCATGTATCCTGTCATATTTGAATGATTACCAACACTCCTTTATGATTCAGTTTTCACTAACACTAGGGTATGAAGCAGTTTTGTTTTTGGGAATGTTGGAATCTTTATTATTTTACTGAATCAAGTTAATTTGGTCAGTTTCATTGTTATTTGCACAATTTCTAGAAAACTGAACAGTTGGTAATGTCAAAGTGAATTATGACCATATAAATGTTCTGTGTGAATTCTGTTTGGTCATCTCAAAGAAATGGCACATTTTTTAATCCAGTATTCATGAGACCATCATGCAAATAATCTGACAAATTGGTTCTCTGTGTACTACCAAGACTGGTCGTGCTGGTGCTATGATATTGCAGTAGAAGGCAGGGGTTAGCATGAGTATGGGACAGAAAAGTTGTTACTCTTGTGATATGTAGGACAGTTGCCTCAGGAGCAGCCGGAGTGCATTCATCTGACCATTATCGTTTCTTAACAATGCATAACGCTGGGAGCCAGGAGCCCGTAAGCTGGAATCTGTGGTCTTTTTCGATTACGTTTCTTGACACACATCTCCGAGAGTTCATTCGGGATGCGATCTGAGTAGTTTTGGACAGCCAACTTCGTGCCATTATATTTTGGACAAAGGAGTGTGATGTTATTCTTATTTCCAACTGAAACCGCTCTAACAGCTGCATTTAAATCTTAGATCCTTCCAGTCAGCCTGCGGTATGAGTGGCAGTATTCAGCCCTTGCATTTGTTCATTCCCTGGTCTAGCCATTCTGTTTTCGTGAAATCAGACAAATGCCATGATAATTAATCCATAATGGCAAAGGCCAATTTCCTTCCCATCCTCTTGCAGCTGTAATAACCTAATCACCATAAGCTGTATTCCTTTAATATAAAAGTGGGAAAAAATCATCTTCCTCACACAAACATTCAAATCTTGCTTATTTTTTCCCCCGTTTTCCTTGTGTTTTTTATCATAATTCTAATGTTGGGTGTTATTTGACAGTGTATAATTGGATAATAAATAAAACTCGCGTGTTACTTATTTTATCAAATGTAAAAATAGCTTCTTCAGCTACATATAAAAAAAATTTAATGTTTGGTAGCAGAACTGAACTGAGACTGAGTCAAATGGTGGATGGCTTTTGTGTTGACACTTGGCTTGTATCCCATTCTGTGTAAAGTCTTCTAAAATCAGTGTAGAAAAATATTAGTATAATACTTTTATAAAAGATTTATCACATTCGCTTTCCATAACAACTGACAGCATGAATGGTAGCAAACTGCTCACTATTGCCACCTCTTACATCTGTAAAATAAACTGTAATTATCACCATATAAAATTTTCACATTAGAATTAAACTGATTAATTGTTAACTTATCTAATATGTATAGTGCTCGAATAAATGATCCAATTCCTACTTCTGTTAAAGAGATTGGCCAGCAGTGCAGCAGCGTCTTAAGGAGCATCCGGAGTTTAGCCAGTATTTCTACGAATGCCCAGATGACATTCCGTGGACAGAATGTGATTTTACCGACGCGTCTGAAACGAGGATACCTTTTGAAGTCCTCGATACGAGTGAAGCGGAGACTGTCTTTAAGAACCACGTAAATGCGTTGCAACAAGAGCAGAAGAGACTGGAGTAAGTAATAATGTCAAATAACTTTTGCCAAATAGCTTCTGATATATATGACAAGGTTTGACACTTGGAAATAGAACGTGTGGTTTCGTTGGCGTTCCTTCATTCAGAAACAGACTGCTGGTGTTTCATCTAATAATTTACAATTTCTTTTGTTTTGCTGCAGACTACCAAAAAGGTACGTATTTCTTATACAAAGAAATGCATCTCGATGAATGTTTTAGCCTCCCCAAAGCAAGTCCCTACATTGAGATGTGGCATATGCTTGGTTACTTTGCTTGAATAGAATAGATGTAAATCAAGATGCAAAATATTTGACATAGTAGATGATCATATATTCCTTATCTGCTGCTGTGAAAGTAGCATTGATTGAAAATTGCATTACTATTTTACTTTATTTTACTATTCTATTTTACTATTTCTCAAGTTTTTGTATAATATATTCAGAAACAGCTTTTATTACAAAAAATGTTTTATTAGTTTTTTTCTGTACTGTGTGCTGCTATATATTTTCGGGATTTTTTTTTTTTTTTTTTTTTTTTTTTTTTTTTTTGAAATTACAAGTTAGTTTCTATCAATAAAATGCCATAGTGAAACTGACCAGATTTTTTAACAGGTGCATCAAGGTGCCTTGCAAGTGATCAAGTGAACTTTAGGAACAGTTCTTTACTATTGCAACAATTCAAACTGGGTTTAAGTTGAATTCACCCAGCTTGATATAAAATACCAATTTATTTTTTATATTCTAGAATAGTATTGTACCTTCTGTTTATTAGTTCTGAGTTGATGTTCACCTATTTCCTCTGGTTTTTATTTATTTATTGACATTAATTTACCCAATTTAGTTGGTGAAAGCTTTTTGTTTCACAAGTGTCTATTGTCTTTATAGTTATAATCATTTTAGTATAAAATGTGCTGATGCCTAAATGTGGAATGTTACAATGCATATGTTTGATTCAAACATTGTTGACTGATTTTGCATGTTCTCATGTTGTGGAAGGCATTATATCTGCACGACCTATTGTCGACGAAATACTAAAGCATTTAATGTATGTTTCCTGTGTTTTGTAGTGACTGCTATCGATACTAGTTTGTTTTATAGGCTTTAGTTTTGATTCTGTAAAATGTATTAATTATTTGCCTCATATCTTTGTCAGTGAAACTAAAATGTTAAAGCAACAAATTCTTTTTCCTCTCTCTCATGTTAGCACATATGGAAAGAAAGTTCAATATGTAGGTAACTTATAAACTGGAATAATAATTCCTGTACTTGTCCATTTACATAGTATCAGAAGAATTCATCACTACGTATATTTAGATTTAGAGCAATGCAGTTACATCTATTTCTACTATAGTTTTCATGTGGAATGCTTGACATGCTATTTTGGTTGAAGGAGGAGGATTTGAGAATTATTATGGCTCCTTGGACAACCTTAAATGGTTCAACTGCAATCACTTCAAGGATACACATCATAACATTTCCTTTAAAAAAAAATCCCCCTTTTACATCATGTAGAAAGTGTCTGGGTTCTTTTGGCAGTGAGAAGCTACAAGGTGCAGTGATGTTCTAGTCTCTATTTATTGATTTATTTCCCCCCTCCCCCCCTTTGTAAAACAAAATACTTACCCCAAAATTCTTAAATGACCTTCACTTCTTTATATAATCTCATCATAGACTCTTTTTACAATGTTGATACCATGATTTCATTCATGGCTTCTGTGGATGCTTTTTCAGAGGTCTGTTTTTTTTTTTCACTGATGGAAGAATGGCAGAAATGAAACATTTGCAACCACAAAGAGAATAATTTTTCATTGAAAACCAGGCAAGTAAGGCATCACACATGAAGGGTTCCATTCCCTAATGACCTAAACTTATATCTCACTCCAGGCTATGTTGGCACTCACTGCTAATATTTTAATTCAGTTAGAATCAGATTTATTATAAATAGAATGAAGTGTTCTTTGAATTTACAGCATTTTAAATTAAATCATATTAATATAAATCAAAGTAACCTCAAAATTTTCAACTTCGCAGATAATAGCTTTTTTGAAATAGACCCAGTAACAAAAATGGTCCAAAACTGACAATTTTAGTAGCCACTCACGACTTTGTTTTCCAATGAAAAAATAATATTTTATTCTTCTACTTGCCGAGATCTAAACATCGATACACCACACGTTGTATATAACACAGAGGCCTGTGACAGACAGAAAGTGGGGTCCCTTATTTCCTATGGTCTTTATGATGTGCCCAGAACACATTTGAGTGAGAAGTATGCCTTCCTATCTCAAAATGAGACCCTCTACCATTTGCTGTCACTGTCAGTGATCCAAAACTTGTTGCTAGCATTGTTAGCTTAGAGCACCTTCATTGTGCCAGTTGCTATTAATTTCAGGATTGATAAACTGTATGCCTGTGACATTTCAACAATTCGTGGAATGAAATAACCATTCATATGGCCATCGTGTGTTTAGAATTTTTGACACATTGCTCCTGTTGATCAGAGTGGGTGCCACACACAGGTAGATGTTTTATGCATCTTAAGTCTTGTTGTAGGATGATGGTTTACCTGTGTAGAAATACCACTCTAGTGTATTCGCAGTCCTCCGTAACAACTTGCTCCACGTGGGCCTTATTTTGTCAAACAAAGTGATACATGGCTGATGCCTCGTTTGCTAGTCTTCCTGCCAAAAGATCCTCTGGTGGCCCAAAAATAAATTTCACACTTTATTGCCTGTCATTCACATCTGCGTTAACATAAGGCTAGGAGGCATCACAAATTGTTTGCTGCTTAGTCCACAGCTTTAGTGCCTCTTGCATAAAAATCCCCTTGAACACAATTCACAATATTTCAATACTATAGTCAAGTAAGAGATTAGGCACATAACAACATTATTAGATGTGTACACACTAGTCTGACCATGTGACTAATATAGAATTTGGCCATTGTGGGCAGGGTGATTTGGGGCTGGGGAGGGATACTGATACCTGATGGTTGTGGGAAAGTATTATCATTGTAAATGGTGAGAATTGCACTGGCCGAAGTTAAAATAACAACTTCAGACAGGAATGGTGGAATTTTAGGAAACTTTATAGATATATCCAGGATCATACCCACAAGAAATGATAACAAACTGAAATGGATCAGGCTGTTTATTAACATTAGATACAGTTATCAGTAAGTGTGCCCATTTTGAGCACCTATACATTCGTGGATCTTTGCCGGCATCGAATCGATAAGTGTTCGGGTGTCTTCTTGGGGTTTGTCTCTTTACACCTGCATGTCTTGTACAGTCAGTTATTGCACAGTTTGTGCTGGGTGACCACGTGATCTAATGTGTCTACTCCTGGCATCCCAGACGTGCTCTGTTGGGGACAAATCTTGGGACCGTGCGGTCCAAATTGTGATTTTAACACCTCGCGAGGCTTGTGTTGCGATGGCCGCAGGACGGGCATCGTCTTATTGGAAGATGCGATTTGGATGGTGGACGTGAAGGATATCAAAATAGGGTGCAGCACCCTTTCTACATAGTGGTGGGCTGTCATTGTGCTTTCAATAACAACCAACTCAGTTGCGCTGTCAAAAATGCACCTTTGTGATGTTCTGAAATCACAACAGGGTAAGCCCTTTCTCCACTATGCCTGTGAACATGTGTTCTTGATTATCACTTTGCCACAGACAGAATCGGTACTCGTCTCTAAACACAAATGTGTGCCACTCACGTGTCCATTTGTACTTTGCATTACACCAGGTTAGACGATGCTGGCAATGAAACCAGGTTAATGGAACACATCGTATAGGGGTCAATGAGTATAACCGAGCTTCGAGCAATCGGTTTACAATCGTCCGAAGGGTGACAGTATGTAAAGCGCCCCACACACTTACAGTTTATCTGAAGGCACTGAACTGTCAGTTTATCGTAGTTGTACACACACATCTACGTCTATACTCTGCAACTCACAAATACTGTGTGTGGCAGAGGGTGCTAAGCACCAATCCTAATTCTGCGCATTCCAATCCCGAACCGATCGAGGAAAGAAGGAATACATAAATGAATCAGTATGGCATCTTATTTCTCTAATCTTATCCCTCCTGTCATTGCGACCTAAATAGGTTGGCGGAAGAAGTATTTCGTTGCACTCGTAACTTAAAGATTTTCGCATATTCTCCAGCAAATTCAAATGAAAACGACGTCGTCTGTCCGCCAAACAATCCCAGACCAACCCACGAATTAGCTCTGTGACACTTACGTAAGGACTGTAACTAGCAGTCACGAATCGAGCGGCTCTTCTCTGTACTCTTTCTAATGTGTCAATCAATCCCTTGCAATGCGGATCCCAAATTCCACAACAGTATTCCAAATGCGGACGCACTAGTGTTTTGTACGCTATTTCCTTTGTATGAGCATTACAACTTCTCAAAATACGTCCTATGAATCGTAGTTTGGAATTAGCTTTTCCTACAACGGAAGTTATGTGCAAGTCCCATTTCATGTTGCTTTGTACTGTTACGCCTAGATACTTCAGGGAATCTACAGTGTCAAGAACTGAATTGTTAAATTTGTACTCCAGAGCAAGCGGGATCTTTTTATTACTAATGTGCATTGCCTTGCACTTTTTACAGTTAAGTGTAAGCTGCCATTCACGGCACCATTCCGAAATAACATCCAGATCGCGCTGAATTTCTAAGCAATCGTCGGAGCACCTCACTTCCCTATAAACAAGTGCATCATCAGCAAAAAATCGCATCCTGCAATTAACGTTGTCACCGAGATCGTTTATAAAAATTAAGAAAAGAAGTGGTCCTATTACACTTCCTTGAGGAACGCCCGAAGTAACATCTAGTTTAGAAGAGGCTTCCCCATCTACAACGATATACTGTGACCGACCAGTTAGAAAATCGCGTATCCATTCGCAAATCTGATCAGATATACCGTATGCTCGGATCTTCGCTAAGAGTCGGTTGTGTGGTACAGAGTCAAAAGCTTTCTGAAAATCCAAGAAAATAGCATCAACTTGTGATCCCGCATCAATAACTTTCATTACATCATGCGAAAATAGAGCCAGTTGCGTTTCACATGATCGGTTCTTCCGAAATCCGTGTTGGTATGCTGTAAGTAGCTCGTTTTCATCTAGAAACTTCATAACGTTAGAGCATATGACATGCTCCAGAATTCTACTGCAAACAGATGTTAGCGATATCGGACGATAATTCCTAGGATCTCTCCGATCTCCATTCTTGAAAACGGGAATCACCTGCACAGTTTTCCAGTCAGAAGGTACTTTTCTTTCCTCTAAAAGATTTACGAAATATATCTGACAGAAATGGTTCTATTTCTTCCGCGTATTCCGAAAATACTCTTACTGGTACACCATCGGGACCCGGTGCTTTCCCCCACTTCAGGAGCTTTAATTGCTTTATGATACCTACACTATCAATTTGTACTGGATCCATTTCAAATTCAACACGCCGTGGAAAAACGGGAATGTTTTCCATGTTTTCGTCAGTGAAGGAGTTTTTAAATTCGGCGTTAAATACGGTAGCCTTGTCGCGGCTGTCATCAACTTCCCGACCGTCTTTTAGCAGAACTGGCATATTGTTGTCACAACCACCTATTTTTTTTACATACGACCAAAATTTCTTTGGGTTTTCAATGAGGTTCTTGGAAAGTGAGTAGCATTGAAAGTCATTGAAGGCTTCGCGCATCGCATTCTTGACCTGTCCTCTTGTCTCAGCTAGTTTTTCTAAATCACTCCTATACATCGTCCTTCTTGAGCGTGCATGAATCTTCCTTTGCTTTTTAAGTAACCTTTTGACTTCACGCGTATACCACGGGGGATCGTTCCCGTCCCTGATTGTCCTTTTCGGTATATGTAAGTCCATACCTTCCCTGACTATATTTATGAATCGAAGCCACATCTCTTCAACCGAGCCTCTTCCTTCTACAAAGGTAATGTATTTATCCCTCAAAAACGTTCTTAAACTCTCCTTTGGGGCCTTTTCGAACCTGTAAACGACCCTTTCTTTTTTCTTTTTGCGCTCGACTGTTAATTTTACTGTAGCAATTACAGCTTTATGATCACTTATTCCCGTGGTGGTAGAAATGTCCGTAAAGTAATTCAGGCCTATTTGTAACGAGAATATCTAAAATGTTTTCGTTGTCGCACCGCGTTGGTTCAGTGACGAGCTGCTCAAGATTACGATCTGAGAAAAGGTCGAGAATAATCTCGCAGGATATTTTATCCCTGCCACCAGTAACGTGGGCGTAATTACTCCAGTCAATATACGGCAAGTTGAAGTCGCCTCCTAGTATTATTCCATGATCCGGAAATTGACGAGCTATATTAGTTACGTTATTTCTTAAGGCCTCAGCAACACCTACATCTCCATCTGGTGGACGATAGAAAGACCCTATTACAAGTTTTGTCCTAGCTACTTTTAGTCTAATCCATAGGATTTCACAGACCGTATCAATATTTATTTCGTTACACGACAGGTGCTTACGAACAGCTATAAATACACCACCTCCATTAGAATGTAACCTATCCTTACGGAAAACATTCATGCTATGGTTAAAAATTTCTGCTGGACTTATATCCGGTTTTAACCAGCTTTCAGTACCTAATACAATATCAGCTTCTGTGCTACTAATAACGCTTTCAAGCTCAGGCTGCTTATTACAAACACTTCTACAGTTTATAACGAGTACTTTTAACGGTCGAGATTGATTTTCGCTACTCCTAACATATGGTGCCGAATTTAATTGGGCTGCCCGTGACTGTAATCCCAGTTTCAGGTCTTCATCCCTCAGCCTAATAAATCCCCCAATGCACTCCAAACGGCCCCTGCCACCCGTGTAGCCAATTCACGTGTGTAGTGCACACCTGATCTATCCAAGGGAACCCTACACGATTCGACCCCAGGGTGAAGATCAAGGAATCTGCAGCCATGATTATCGCAGAAACGACGCAGTCTCTGGTTTAGACCCTCGACTCGGCTCTGAACCAGAGGTCCACAGTCAGTTCTATCGACAATACTGCAGATGGTTAGCTCAGCCGAAATCTTGCGGTCATCAACCACAGAGCTCACCGTATGAGCAAGCCGCCGGAAGGAAGAGAGGATACCCTCCAACCCAAGGCGGCAAGCATCATTGGTGCCGACATGAGCTACAATCCGCAGCTGGCTACACCTCGTCCGCTCAATGGCATCCGGGATGGCCTGTTCCACATCATGGATCAGACCGCCCGGAATGCACAAAGAATGGACATTGGACTTCATCCCAGACCTGTTCGCCATGTCCCTAAGGGGCTCAATGAAACACCTAACGTTCGAGCTACTTATCACCAGAATCCCCTTCTGTGATCGCCCAGACCTAGTGGGCGGGGGGGCTGGCAACTCGCTGATTGACGATTGTGGATCTGAATCAGATCCAGACAACACATCAAACCTATTGGACAGTGGTACAGGCTTGCCCTCCTGGGATTCAGACCTGTACTCCTGCCCCCGCATGCGGCGTCGACGTCCGGAAACCATGCGCCAGACACCATCAGGTGACTGCCGCACAGGCCCCGAAGTCTCAGCGTGGACTGCAGGTACGATTTTTGGCAGGGGAGAACCTGTGACAACACCTGCTTCGTCAGGGTCACCCCTTCCACATCTGCTGCAGTCACCTACGGCAGCCTCCAGTCTCGTAACTTTAGTTAGCAAAGCTGCAAGCTGAGCGCGAAGATCAGCCACCTCAACCCGCGTCTACACACAGCAGTCACAGTCCCTACACATATTACTTTTAAAGCAAAAACTACGGAGAGGATAAAAGTTGAACTAACTGAGTAATCCAAATTAACTGTTCACACTTTACTACCAACCGCTACACGACCTAAAGAGAACCTCCTGAGGAATTGAATTTAGACCAGACAACTGCACTTAGTAGTTAATAGGACGTACTGATGAACGGTGTTAGCCAACTAATGTACTAAATAAAAAACAAATAAGTTCTATATACTTCCCTATAGAAAAAGCAAATAAATGCGATCACGATTGGAGCACGCTGTTATAATTCAATTAACGCAAATAAATCAAACGCTACCACAACACCTTAAATTATGTAAACAGATGGCGACACTCGTCACAACGGTTGCTGGGGACCAACTAGCTACTGCTCAGCGACGATGGAGGATATTCAAAGATAAAATCTACCTACAACACTTTAAAATAAAATACACAGAAAATGCGGCACTTGACTCGACGGTTGCTGGAACTCAACTAGCCCCTCCTCTGCGACTACAGAATATATTCAAAGATAAAATCTACCTACAACACTTTAAAATAAAATACTCAGAAAAGGCGGCACTTGACTCGACGGTTGCTGGAACTCAACTAGCCCCTCCTCTGCGACGACAGAAGATATTCAAAGATAAAATCTACCTACAACACTTTAAAATAAAATACTCAGAAAAGGCGGCACTTGACTCGACGGTTGCAGAAACTCAACTATCCCCTCCTCTGCGACGACAGAAGATATTCAAAGATAAAATCTACCTACAACACTTTAAAATAAAATACTCAGAAAAGGCGGCACTTGACTCGACGGTTGCAGAAACTCAACTATCCCCTCCTCTGCGACGACAGAAGATATTCAAAGATAAAATCTACCTACAACACTTTAAAATAAAATACACAGAAAATGCGGCACTTGACTCGACGGTTGCTGGAACATACAGTCGATATTAAGATCATAGACTGCAGGTATTGCGTAACTGTCAGTGTGTGGATGGTTGAGATCGGGGCCTGAACTGCCAGCAGTCCACAGTTAACAATCATTGAAGTTTACGACCTCAAGGCCAAAACGAGCACACACACGCAGTTGGACTGCAGTTACCGTGCCTGACAGATACGTTTTTCTGCGCCTGACGACAGGCCACAGATCTTTCGCGCTGTTTAATCTGTTTTGGACTGTCAAGAAAATGGACAACAAACGATAATTCGTTTCCTCATTTATTGAATTATATCGGCAATTTCCATGTTTGTGGAAGGTGAAAGATGAGTCGTATGCAAATAAAAAAAAAGAACTTGACGCTTCAGAACTGTAACAGTTTTTGATGTTTAAAAAAAGCAATAAGTAACTGTACATGGAACTGAACATGTTCTGTCTATATTTTGATTATAAGTTACATTTTCTATATATTTCCATCGTTTCCGTGGTTTATTATAATATAAAAAGTTACTGAACAATAAACAAAATAAAAATTATTCTTACCTGTATGTAGAAATCCTTGAGAGTCTAGTAAATAAATTTAAAATTTTAAACATGGCTGCGTTTCAGCAACGGGAGAAGAGCTAAAGAACCCTTGTCATATCGTAGTGCGATGTGCACTTTTATGTCATTGGTTAAAATAATTGAAGTTTATAATTTTATATTTTAACCAATGACATAAAAGTGCACATCGCACTATGATATGACAAGGGTTCTTTGGCTCTTTTCTGTGTGTATGTGATTCTACACGTTCTTCTGAAGAAGACGATCTTACGATCGACGAAACCGTGGTCAGGGTTAAATAAACCTAATTGATGCAACTGGTTGGCTATTATTTTCACCCTTAGTAAATAAATTTGGCAGTTTCTGGAATTATCATACCAAGTGCTAGTAATGAAATTCTCGAAGGAAACTACAAATCTTCAAAACTCTGACCCGTAGCCAAAAATCTCAACGTGTCTGTCAGTCTTTCTTCTGAAGTAATTGCTTGGCGCATTCGATTGTCTGCTTTTATGATTAATGGACTAACAGTTCATTGAAATTTTCGTCACTCATTCTTAAGTAATTAATTAAGTCATTCATATGTGATAGTCGTAGTTCACGCAACAAAGTCATGTGGGAATGATTACTAATTTCTTGTAACCATTGTTTCATCCAAAACCTCTTTTTGCGTCCCGGTGTTGCAAGTAATAACATATTATTCAAGATCGCAATAGCACAACGTTTTCTTCGTAATAAAATGCGACCCATTATGAACGTGAATTATATTAATGAAACAGTGAATTTGAAACACACAACTACACTGTATCCGCGCGGGTAGATCGATAAAGAACCACAGTCTGCTGGACTGAAGTTAAGAACCTACAGTCCACTGGCCTGAAGTTCACGAACTATAGTGAGTGGGCAGTAGTACAGTCCATGGCCTGTACAGACCACCGCCTACAGCCAGTTGTCGTTTATGTGTGTGGTGCTTAGAGATTTCAGCCTACAGTTGTTCGTCACAGGCATCGGCCTGCAGTTCGTCTATAAATGTGTGGGGTGCTTAACTGCTGCTCAGATCTGCAGTCCCCCGTCTGCCAGCAACAGCCACCCACACAATTTGGCGATCTGTACTTGCTGTTGTCCTTCTGTATGGACCTGCGCCTGCTCTAGGAGTATTATAGCCTTCTTTCATCCACTGTGTAAAAATTCTGTATACTGACATTGCACTATGGCCAATCCTTTGGGAGATTTCACGATATGATGCACCCTTTTCAAGCATGTCAACTCTCCAACTTCTCTCACAGTCAGAGATTTGGGTGTAGAGGGTTGTCACTCTTTGCCTTGGAATACTTGGTCAACAAGAATTTTTGAACAAAAAAGTGTTATGTTACACCACACTGTTCACCACTTATATGCTAAATATCACTGTAATTCTTATACTATTACATGTAACACTTTCAATTTATAATCATTTAACTCTTCATATGGGGTTACTTGGGGCCAGAATTCATTAATCATAACTCCATCTAGGTGTTGGGATTTTAATTTCCGCCAGTATAGTAACAACAAATATGGCAATGAAATAACATTACTATACTTAGAAATTAATTTCTTAGACAGAATTGAGAATGGGGTAAAAATATTAAATTTAATAAAATAATAAAAATTGAGATTTTTTTTACTGTTAGGATCCGACCAGAGGTTGAGGGTGGAGGCATGCCCGGTGTGAAAGATATAGTAATAAGAAAGATGCTATCTGTATAGTTGACACAGGCTAGTAGTTTCTGTGAACTGGTATGGGCTGTTACTGAACAGTTTAGTTTACTGGTGTCAACTATTTGCCTGTGTCAATTTACACTGAGAGCCGGTCGGTTGACGGTGAGATCTATGTTCGAAGTGTCTTGTGGTGCATGTGACCTTTCCAATCGTGGGACAAGTTTACCCTGTTGTAGATCAGGATAGGTAGTTGTGGCATGCATGCTATTGTAAGAAAAATATGTGTGGGTTTGGGAAAATCAGGAGCTAATTATTTATATACCAAGATTTTCTTGAAGTTGAATGGTCTGCCAAAGCATATGCAGGTTGCAGTGTGGAAGATTTTTGAGATAAGCTTTTACATTTTGGGAAAGGAACATAAGAAATTATGCAAATGATGAATTTTAATGGACTCGAGACCAGGAGAAATCTGGATTGTGTCTTAGTACAAAATTGGGGTGCTTTTAAATCCAGTTCCATAGTTATTGCATATCTTTTAAACACGCTTCTCTGCAAATGGTTCTGTTTGCTTTATCATTGATTTCGAAATCATTTGTATGTAGCAGCAGTAATCAAATTGCAGTAGCTGTTGCCCTGGAAATTTCTGTATTCTGTACATAAATCTGGCAAGTTGTAGTCTTCTTTAACATTGAAAAAAAAAAAAATACTTAGCTTTTGAATGACTGTTAATAAAAATGAGTAATGCTTGAAATCTATGAATGAATTTGTGATAGTTTTTTTGCAGTAAGTAGATTGATCCAGTGATTTTGCTCTATGCAGTATAAAATTAGTATTATTAGGTATATTACCATAATAGGTTCTAAGTAAACAGTACAAATACTTATTCATTTAGTACATTTTTAATGACCTCTTGGCAACTGTAGTAGATTTTTTGTTTGTTTTTTTCCTGTTTCTCCATTTACTGCAGTATGCATGACATTAGATAAACTTTATTGTAGATGAATTTTACCGAGTGCTACGTATTTCTGTTTAAACCAGTAGCATGTTCTTTGATTTTGTTGGATAGTCTTACGACTGTCAGTCACTCTGAATCGAGGCAGGGGTTTACTGGTATGAGGGATAGCAGCTCTTATTCTAAAATCTGTAGACAGTAAACTGTGTTAACATTGGGCAGATATTTTTTGTGTAAGGTTATGAGGAGTTTGGCCGGGAATTATTTTAGAAGTTATTTTTTAGTGGTTTGCTGCGTTACCTACTGTTTTGTGTGAGGATGTTTGTACGATTGTCTTTTACCACATTAATTATGGACACGTTTAAAGTATGTTTCCTCAAAACACTAATTTATCAAAAGTGCTTGCTTATTTATTTATTTTAAATCCCTATTAGTTTCTTACATTATACAACTGAGCCAAACGTCACACATTTAATAGATAAAGCAAAAGAAACTTGTGTTTCTGATGGGTATGTTGACTTGTACAGCATACTTCTGACTTGACTGGTGTAATTTTTACAAAGTAACCACTACTACCTTTCAAATTCAGCAGTCTATGGGATAGCAGTATCACGACTTATATAACAGACATAAGGCCGATGTGCTTTTTGTGATAAGTGTTAAAGGAGCCTCTGGTGTCTCTGATGTCGCGAGGACATTTACGACTATTTATCCTTCAGTGGACTAGCAGTTTCAGTACTTTTGGGATATTCGGGTAGATTTAGCTGATATTTCATTTGTCACAGAGAGGTGGTAGAAGCTCAATGTAAACAAATTCTTCCAACTAACAGTATGGTTGATTTATCACATTGCTTACAATATTAACGAATAATTTCCAGTTATTTATTGTGGTTTGCTTTGGTGTTATTTATTGAAGTCTTCCACCAATTGGCTGACTTGGTAGTTTCCTGACCTAAAAGATATACTGTGAACTAAATTTCAATTCAGAATGATGGCTGTTGTCATTGCTGTACCTTATTTTGTGATAAGTACATTGTGTGCAAGAATGCTGCATGCGGTATGTGTGAAATGGTGCAGGAACGGTACTTTGTATGTTTCTGTAAATGTTGAAAAATTTTCAGTAAACCGTCTATTTATAATACATTTCATAAGAAAATGATAAATGTATCTTTCTAATAATAATACCTCCTGGGTACTACGTACATATGCAATTAAATAAATTTGAATTTTGCAGATGGAAAAAACAGTTTAAGCAACTTCTAGAAGACACGGGCTACGTTACTCCCGGTAAACTTCTATCAGAAGTTCGTGTTCTTTTCATGGGCAGAGAATGTTTTGAGGCACTCTCAGAACAAGACTGTCAGCAAATCTATGATCAGCATCAGAAGGAAATAGTGGAGAAAGCAAAACACAATTTTCAGGTGATAATCAGCAAATTATTAAATTGCTTGTTGTTAAAGAATGCCAATGCTACTGTTTTTGATGATCTGATATCCCGTTGGCATTATTTGATAACAAAAACTTTAGTATGAAACTCTCGAAAAAATGGTGTGCAGCAACAGTTAGTGTGTAGCAGGGAATAAAAATCGAGAACTGTGACAAGTTCAGTTTTAGTTAATAATGTGTGTTTGATTTCAAATCTCAAGGGTGACCTGTGATGTTACAGTAACAAATTTCAATAATTTTTAACTTTGTCATGGTCGATGTAGTGAATCTTATTTTATTTTATTTTCAGGAACTTCTCTTGGAGCATGCAGATTTATTTTATCATTTTAAAAGCATAGCACCCACAGGAACTATAACCCAGGCTGATATCAGGGAAATCACCGATGATCTCAAGGACGATTCTAGGTGATTATTTCTAAATATACGAAGGCTTTCGAGAAATAAAAAATTGACCACGTGAGAAAAAGAAATTTTATTATATACCCTTGGAAGTGACAATCTTAAATTAGTCGCCATTTAAATTGAGGCACTTATCATAATGATGGACTAGGTTTTCAATCACTGGTTTACACTAGCACGAAGCTCTGAATCACTGTCAAAGTGCTTTATTGTGAGCTAGGTCTTCATTGCTGGCACCAGATCCTAACTGTAAAGTGTGTAATCCAAGAGCCATCAGATGTGCATTATTGTGGGGGGGGGGGGAACATTACTTTTGAGCTCAGTTTTCCCCAACACTTGTGTTTTATTGCTAGCCTTAATTTTGTCACTGTTTCACAATACATTTCTGAGTTATTTGCTGCGCCACATTCGAGGAAATCAACCAGCTCTCCCTCGGCACCCCTAAAAATAGGTGCCGTAATCTTTCTGGTGGACAACATTTGCAAACATTTTGCCAGTTTTCTAGGATAATTCGTGTACCCTCATTGCACAGGCTGTCTTCTTCTCTCAAAATTGACACGCTTTAGCGACGTCTCATCTCCCGTTACGACATGATTGAGAAGTACTTTACTATCCTCGTCGTAGGCTTCAAAGAAATTCGGTGCCGCAGGAAGATGTCGTTTCGTGTAGTCTACAGGGTGCTAATAACCCAGTCATTGATGTGCCCTAAAGCAACAACAACAACATCTTGTGGTCTTCCATCAAGATTTTTGGCATCCATCTTGCACAAAGTTATAAATAGATTTATGATAATCTGTAGCACAAAAAAGTCACTTGTTATCTTGACACAGATATAAAATCTTATAATGGTAAACAAAATGTGGCTTTCAACAAGATTTATTTTTGCTAGATCAGGGAAATACAACCATCATCTGCTACATTAACATTTTTTTTTTTCAATGGCATTCGGCTACTGGGCCATACAGCCAGCTCAATGTGATTTGTTGCTATCAAGTATTGACACAAGGACACTACAACACGGACAAGACATTCACATACACAACACCAAACACCCATTCCCTCGGCCGGACTCGAACCGGCGACCTTCGGCACGCGGAGCTAGCACTCTAGCCCCTACGCTACCGAGGCCGTCATACATTAACATTCAGGATGGCACAAAAATGGAAATTTTGTATTTACTTGCACAGAGAGGTTAATTTGTAAGTACAGCAAACAATCCACGGTGTCTGTAAAAAATGGGGGGGGGGGGGAGTGATTACGCTTGGGCCTGGCATTGGGGAGGTGGCAGGTTCGATTCCTGATTTTGGTTTTCCATGATTTTCTGAAATGCCTGCACTATCTTCCTCTCTCCACTCTCAGCTGTCTATCCCTCTGCCATTTACCTTGTATCTTCATTTCTCTTGTCCATACTATTTGATTCTCTACTCTATCCTTTTATTTAAGGTTTCTCTTTTACTGTGCCCCCAACATTCAAGTTCCATATCCTGTCTTTTCTTGAGATCCCTTTTCTGCTTCATTTCACTAGCATGTGTCTTAAAATGCCATTTCATTTAGTTCAATGTATACATAATCAAAGTGGTTGTAAACATTCCAATGCTAAAATCTAATTCTTCCCATTGACAAACTGCCAAGAATTGCCCCCTTAATTGGAAACACTGAAATTATAGCACAGTTGTTTGTAAAGAATCCAACTACACGACTTATATTCCCTTATACAACTTCACTGGCGAGACATCCATTTCGGATGATGGTGAGTTTGTGAGAGGTCTGCTATCGGCTACTGCAGATCCGTATGAGTCGTGACAACTTTTAAGTGAGTTGAAGCAGCAGTCATTTATTTATCTAGATTTCCAGTTATGATCTCATTTTGTCTTACTTTTGGTTTTCTTGTAGTTTTTATTACTTTCTGTCCTGCATGTAACAGTATTTTTACTGCCATGTAAGGGCATGACAGATCAGTTATTTGATTTTCTGAGCTTTGAGCTGCCAGAGTCTCCCTTTAAAATAAATTGCAACTTGCTATCTTATAGATAAAGTAGGGGAAAAAAACAATTAGGTGGGAGAAATAGAGAGAAACTGTATCAAATCAGGGATCTGCTGCTGGAAAGGGAGAGGAAATTGGTGTGAGAAAATACATTGATAGATTAATTTAAAAGGACACTAATGGTGTGATTTAAGAGAAAATGCCTATTTTTTTTTACAAACTTTTTGAATTTTTGTGAGCCACAAGTGCAGATCTCATAACAAAGCAGTTCTGTCTTGTATAGCAGTACACAAGATCTGTGAAGTGGCTTCTGATAGCAAGAAGAATATGATTATAAAAATTAAATAGTGTGTGGGAATAATAATTTTTGAATAATCAGTTTGATAATGAGTTGTACAATTATGACAGTGATTCATGAGAAACTTGGCCACTGGCTTTGAAACAGAGATACTGTCTAACTTCTCCAGTCAGGTTATGGCCATTTACTTTTGTTAAAAGTAACGTGATTAATTTTCATTTTAGTTTGAGCATGTGTCTTATAAGTTCATGAAATGTTCTAAGCTTTTAGGTAATGAACTTCAATTTAATATCAGATATTTTTTCTACTTACATGCATATATATTTATAGGTACAAAGCTCTGGACCGCCTTGACCAGGACAGAAAACTTATGTTATTTCAACATTTGGGCTTTGTTCATTGTCCTATTAGAGAACACTGCCCAGCCTTTCCAAATTGCATGGATGCTCTTATCGAACGTATCTTAGGAACGAAAGCACACAGGTAAGTAACAATTTCACTGTCGTAAATTAAAGATGTCAAAAAAAATTAATGAACCTTCATTTTATTTCCCAGGCCTTCCTCATGGAATCACAATAGTCAGTGGATCCTGAACTCTGATAGTAACCAGCTGAACCTTGTTTTGCTAGGCATTGATGGTTTAGCAGAGGAGCTAGCTAATGACATTAGGGTATGCTAAATGAAATCAAGTGAAGCTCATGAAAATATAATTTTTTTTCTGACATAAGTATAGAATTTTGTCATGTAAAACCATTTCAGTTTTTTTTTGTCACCAATTTTAAGAGAAAAAATAGATGAGTAAGATCAGCCAACTATATTTTGTATTCAATTCCACTTATTCAGATAGTGATGTAGCAAGAAATGTTCACTTCTTTACCATTGTTTATTAATCCATAAAAAATCATTTCAGGAACAATGTGATGATGATGAGTATGAAATAGACTGCAGTTTATACAGTCTGGATTATAGAATAATTGATGGTGACGTTAGTTTGCCCCAGAATTCTTTCAAAACATCCAATTTTTTGCCTAATGGTAAGGAGAGTTGTGGACATATATTAATTTCCTTCAGCTTATACTGTGATTTAACATTTGAATAATTACACTCCTTTATACACAGGTTGTTTTTGTGTGTATTCAAACCAGGAATCATTTGAATATGTCAGAGACAGTCTTGAAAAGACTCTGCTTTCGAATCTGGAACAGGAAGATCGTTTGCCTTTTCAAGGTTTGCCTATTGTTATTTTATTTGTGGCTGATCAGTCAGTTGATGAAAAGGAAGTGTTAAGACTGCAAGAAGAAGGACAAAACTTAGCAGACAGGTATTCTAAAAGAAAAAATTCATTTGCTTACAAATTAATTTATTCATATTTCTAATCAAATCTTTCTTCAGTTTGCAGTGCCCATTCATTGGTGTATCATTGGAAGAAATGGAATCCGGACAACGTTTTAGCCCATCTCTGATTGCAGAAGCTCTGCGTCAACTGATACAATGTATTCAGCATAGAGCGGGCTTTATTAATGTTTATCAGTCTGTTTTAGAGTGTTCAGAGCCTGATATTAGGTGAGATATTTTAAGAGAAATCTCATTTATTGGATTAATTTGCACGTTATTCTGTAATTTATTATGTTTGTCATTTGTGTTCTACACCTCGCATTCACTCATTCTCTCTCTTACTATCATGCTAATCTTTTTGTGGGACATTTTGTGTTTATTAGTTGATGGTATTTTTCGTTTATTTCTCCTTTAAATTCTTTGTTTCATGTTAAATTGAGAGTGGCCTATTTAACTGTTTACAGAAAATAAATTTATAAGGTCTTATGATCTGATGAGTTTATTTGCTTACATAAGAAAGTGGGACATCAATTTTTACTATTTTTCCTGGAAAAAGTTAACCCTGCAACAAATTGTATCACAAGTGATTATTTCCCTGATGTGATGTCAGGAGTAAGTTTCACCCTTTTACCTGGTTGAATCTTTTGTATTACACAATGTGGTATGCAGAGGTTCTCTTTGTATGTGGAGTTGTTAATGGAATGTTCCATTTCTACCCACTCAGTAAAGCTTCAAAAAATAGCAGCAATTTGTTTACCATCTGAAGCTGCAATTGGAATTTCCATAATGGTGGCAACCCAATTTTTCAGCTTTTATATATATATATATATATATATATATATATATATATATATATATTGGATATCAAGGCTTGTCAACTGTACAAGCCTGGCCATGAAACTTAACTTGATAATGGCTGTGGGCTTGTAGGAGAATTCTGCTCATGTCCTAATTCTGTTTCCTTTGCATTTGGATACCAACCTAAGAGCATACAGATTCAGAATATGTAATACTTTTGGAAAATGTGCACCAAAGGGATTCCAATGAACCTCATGACTACCTATGTTTGTAGGGACATTGTAAACTTGTTCTCCAAGATGACTTTCAACACTGGGTGATGGTTGTTTGACATTATTTCTATAGCATTCCTTTTAGAATTGATATACACTCATTTTTTCAGCCTACTAACTAGTTGTACACAGTTTTCTCTAATACATTCTCTAGGCAAACTGCCACCATCACTCATGTATCTCTGTATTTGTTTAGACTTGACAGAGAAACTAACCCGCCTAAGACTGCAACCTCATGTTCATTTGCTTATGTTCTGACAGAGTTTTGAGAAATGTACAATGATCTTTACAGATTGTGTATCCACATATCCAGTGTTCCCATCTGGATGCAAACTATTTTCATAGTCATTGACAACTACTCTGAGCAACCAAATGATATATCCCAGGTTGCATGACGTCCTCCAGTGTACATCAGTTTAATAATGATAACTAATACTAATAAAATTCAGTATGAGTAATAGCAGAGTATATAAGTGAAATCTGCCGTATCTGTGGTCACCAATTCAACAACACCTTAATTCAGTTTCCTGGCACAAAGTTAACACACAGGTTAGTTACACTGTCAGACCTTACAGTATTTGTTAAATTTGAGATTTTTATTATTATTATTAGTCCGCAGTTCACTAAAAGTGTGTAGCGGAGGGTGCATTGCACCTATCCAAAAGTGTAATAGTTTGGAAAGGATATATGGGATATGGCAGGAGGTGCCCATGGGCTGTTGGGAGGAACCACCCTGGTAGTCACATGGAGTGACCTGGGAAAACCCAGATCAGGATGTAGGAATGATTTATCGAGAGCTACTCCTGTCGGATTTTATGTTTACTCGCCCGGTAAATCCTTTCTATTCAATTCCCTAATCGCTCGTGGAAAAAATGAGTACAGAAATGAATCGGTTCTGGTCCTGATTTCTCTTATCTTATTTTTGCGGTCATTCTGAGATATGAATGTTGCTGGTAGCAATATTTGTTTGCTGTCATTCCGAAATATGTCAGTCGTGAATTTTTCAATTAGCTTCTGTCGAGATCAATGCCTTCGGTATTCCAGGTCTTTCCAACCTAACTCCTTCAACATCACACTTACGCTTTCCCTCTAACTATATATACCTGTCATGAATTGGGAGGCTCTTCTTTGGACCTTCTCCAATGCCTCCATTAACCCCTTTTTATGGGGACCCCATACAGAACAATATTCTAAGTGAGGAATCACTAGTGACTTATATGCACTCGATTTAATTTCTGGAGTGCATTGTTTTAAATTACGACCTAGAAATCAGAGCATACGATTTGCTTTCCCAATTACCTTCTCGATATGCTCATTCCATGACAAATTATTATGAATTGTTACCCCTAGGTATTTAGCGGAATCTACCGTTCTGAGGACAGTACCATTAATTGTATATTCAGAGCTAGATGGTGTCACCATTTTACTTACACGCATGACTTGGCACTTTTTGGCATTTAACTCCAAATGTCAGTCTCTACACCACGCAATTATTTTCATAATGTTGTCTTGTAACAAAGCGCAGCCGTCCTGGGTTTTGATTTCATGATAAATAATAGCATCATCAGCAAATAATCTTTTCTTCCCCCTTCGCACAAATCATTAATGTATATGCGAAACAACAGAGGCCCTATCACACTTCCCTGGGGAACCCCGAACCTCACTTCGGTAAGTGATAAATGCTCACCTTCGAGAACTACACACTGTGTTCTGTCCTTCAGAAAGTATGCACCCAGTCGCATTTTTGTCTAGATGTGCCATAACCACGAAGTTTCCTAAGTAACTTAGTATGAGGCACAGCGTCAAAAGCTTTTTTTAAATCTAATAGAAATAAGTCAACCTGGGATTGCTCATCTATAATATGGCACAAGTCGTGAATTAAAAGTGCAAGTTGTGTTTCATAGCATTGACCTTTTCTGAATCCTTGTTGATTTGGGTTTAAAAGTTCACCTTCATCCAAAAACCGCATGACATTTGAATAGAAGATGTGTTCTAAAACCCTACTAAATATTGAGGTTAACGAGCTCAGCCTATAATTTTGTGGATCATTAACATTCCCATTTTTAAACACTGGATTATGATGGGGGTCTTCCTTTCAACTGATATTTTTCCTTGATCCAAGGAGGCGGTATTTAATTTCATCAAATACGGTGCAATTTCTTTTCCGTGCATTTAGTAGAATCTTGTAGGAATAAAGTCTGGTCTGGGAGCCTTATTGGTTTTTACATCCATTAGCAGTTTAGTTATTCCCTCGACATCAAGAATGAGATATTTCATAATTTTGTTGGCACGATTGTTAAATATCGGCATCTCCTCTGATTTTTCTGTTGTGAAAGGTTTTTTAAATATATTATTCAAAATTTCTGTTTTCTCTATGCTAGTTTCTGATAATTCCCCATTTTCCTTAATCAATGATGGCATAGCCTTAAGAGAGCCTCTTATTACTTTGATATATGACTAGATCTTTTTGGATTAGTAATCAGATCTTTAGATAAATTGCTGACTTGGAATTCTTTAAATGCATCACGCATTGCCTTACGCATTTCCACTTGCAACTGGACTAATTTAGTGCGGCTAGAAAGTTCCTCAATTTCTTCACCGTGGCATGTAAACGCCTTTGCCTCCTGGGCAAATGTTTCACTTCCCAGTTGAACCACGGAAAGTTCTTACTAACCTTAATAAACTTCTTAGGAACAAATTGATTTCAACCGGTCCATATTATTCCTTTTAAATTAAACCAAAGTTCCTCAACATTTGTATTTAAACAAAGGATTTTTTTGTGGGGGGGGGGGGGCTTTAGGTCACGCCAACATCAAGGTTATTAGCGCCCTCAAAGGAAAAAGGAAACTGCTTTAGGCAATATAAATTACAAGGAAAGGGAAAATGACTCATCACTCACCTAAGTTGAAGGCAGCAACAAGAGAAGAACATACATCACGAACACAAAAAAATATACATAATATTTTGGTCTTAAACCTTCTCCATGTTAAAGAGAATGAGCCATGTGGTTCAGAAGGTGTGCACACGCCGAAGTTTCCTACATGACTGAGTGGATTATCAATATGGCGGTGGGACTAAGATGTTTTATATAAATACGTACATCGCAGAAGGTGATAGAAATACCAAAATTGTACAGAATGTAGAGACGAAAACAAAAATTGAGAAAATAAATATAAATATATAAATTTTGAAAAAGAAAAAAAAATGTAGTTAGTTAAATGACAATAATGCTAATACTGATAATAATGAGTGATGTGTCAAAGAAAGGGATTTTATCGGTAGTTGAGGCCGGGTGGGTGTCTGGTATCTAGGATGTTTTGGTAAGCAAGTTCCCATCTCCAAAGTTCTGAGGCGGCGGTGGTTTCAGAGAAAACTCTGATTGCTCTCGCGGTGAAACATTTGTTGAAGTTGTTGGAATTGTGGTAGTTAGCATGTTCAGGTATTTGCAGATATAAATTGCGGGTGTGGACTGTTTGTCTGTGGCTATTCATTCTGGTCGAGAGTTGTTGTGTAGTCAGGCCTATAAAGGAACTTGTGCAATGGCGGCAAGTTAGCTGGTATATGATGTGGGTTGTGGAGCATGTGGCATGTCCAGTGATGGGGAAGGTTTCCCCTGTAGTAGGGTTGCAATATAAAGTAGTGGGAGGATGCATGTTCTAGGTTTTGAGGCAAGGTATATTCCACGTAAAAGAGCCATAAGGTGTTTTTGGAGAGTCAGATGGAGGGTATTTGTGAACCATGATGTTTTTGAGTTTAGGTGGTCTGCTGAAATAAGTACGGGACAGGGACAGTTGCCAGAATTTTTGGCAAGAGAGTGCGCATTTCTGGAAAGGAGTGAAGGAAGTAATGTCCCTGTTGTAGGATTCGAGACCAGGCGAGAACTGAGTGACAAAGACAGGGCTATGGTTGGATTCTAGAGGTGCCGGGAGGGAGTGGTTCCATGGAGGGTGGGTGATTGCACGCGTGATTTGTTTATGTACAGGGTTTGCTGGATAGGAGTGGGAAATAAAGGCTTGGGATAGGTTCTGGGAATACTGGGAGAGGGATTCAGAATCAGAACAGATACGTCTATGTCTGTCACTGCATCAATGTTGTTATGATGATAAAAGCTACCCCATTTTGAGATTCTTTCTGGTTACCGTGCCAATACAGCTTGTACCCCTCCTCAGCAATTTAAATCCCCTCCCTTTTCACTTTGTTTCACGCAGTCCTAGGATTTCTATCTTCCTTCTTTCCATGATGTCCACAAGTTCTTCGCACTTAGCCGTCAGTGTCATGATGTTTAACATTCCAATTCTGGTTCTGTTCGTTCTAATGGTATTTTTCCTTTCTGTATAATTATGCTTACCATCAGATTTCTTACCATCACTCATAGCTGAACTATAAGTAAAGGGTGTCTTTGTTGTATTCACTCTGACACTCTTTTTGTTTTCGAAAGCTATCTCCAATTACTCTTTTTGCAGGCTCGCTAGGCCTAACGCTAAAGAGGATTTTCTGTTAGGGTTAACTCCCTTAGCCTTGGGTAGTCCCCTCCCAATCTTGCAAGGCAGCAAGTTGTGCTCACATTAGTGCCTTGGGTACCAGGCTGCCTTTTCTGCCAGCTCCACCGTTCCAAAGGTCTCCTTCTTTGCTGTCGCTGCCATTGAAGTCTTCACGGTTACTCTGGCAAGGGGCCCTCACACGGTGCTATCAACCGGAACCAGTTGATCCAAGGTTTTTTTAATGAGATGTTACTCCTCCTTCCCCATTACTTTCAAAATGGAGCCCCGGGCTTGAAACCGTCATAGCAAAGGCTTGTAATCTTATATTTAGAGACCGAATTATATGCAATTGCATGTTTGCCTGTGCATTTGCATATGAAGCTCATTTTCACCGGTTATTGCATATTTTACGTAAATCCTAGTGATGATGCATATTTTTGCGATATTTACAATATTTTTCGGTAGTCTACCTAGTTAATAAATAAAATCTTACATTGTAGCCAGCAAAACCTACTAGCAGCATGGTTCTTAGCTGCTGTGCATCTATTATTTTGATAGATAATATTATGTGACCAAGTAAAACAGACTCACAGGAGATAAAGCTCTGTGTCACGCTCGCCTTCCTAGTGACAAATTACGCTTGCTATTGCTCGTGGGCTCATTTCATGATTAATTTTTGTTTGTACAAAGTTTAATATACACCATGTGTTCCCAAAAAAAGTGACTACCCTGGAACATTTACATACGGTGGAAATGTTTTATACTGTTGAGTTTGCGAGAAAAATATTTCGTGTACAAAAAAGTTTCTAATAGATCAGCATGTCAAGACAAGTCTTGCAAAAGCAAGATCACTTAAGCATGGATTTATGTGAAGCATTGTTGCAAGTAATCTTCCTCTTCACAAACTTACAAATCCCGCCTTCAAAGATTTCTGCAAAAAATATTGCTTGAATCAAAACATAACACATGAATCAACATTTCATAAAAATTACATACCAACAATTTACATACACGATATTGAAGAAATATGCAATGAAGTCGTGAATAGTGATATTTGGATTTCAGCTGACGAAACTACCGAGAGTTGTGGTCATTGCATTGCAAATTTAACTGCCGGTGCATTAAAACTACAATCTTCTTGTTCCTTTTTGGTGGCTTGCAAAGAACTTGGAAAGGCAGATCATTCAACGATCGCCAGATTTGTGAATGAGGGTTTTAAAAAAGTATTTCCTGAATCTTCTGCAGATGAAAGAGTCTTTATATTATTCTCAGATGCTGCTCCCTATGTGATCAAGGCAGCCATAGCCCTCCAAGTATTTTATCCGAATTTTACTCATGTGACGTGCTTTGCTCATGGAGTACAGCGACTCGCTGAAGAAGTATGAACCACATTTGGGAATGTAAATAAACTGATTTAATCAACAAAGAAAATATTGTTTAATGCATGTTCTTGTAATAATTCCTAATAAAAAAAATCCGAATGTGCATTTACCTCTGGAACCAGTGGTAACTCAATGAGCAGCTGTACTGTTTTACAGTGAACATTTTGAGGCCATTAAAGGTGTAGTAACCATCTTTGATAGTGCACAGGCTGTGACAGTTTGTCAGTACAAGGAAGCGTTTAACAATTCTAGTATTGAAACCATAGTTGTGATTAGCATTCATTTTTTCCCCACATACCTGCGAGGATTAAAAAGCTTGAAACTCGGGGTTCGGCGCTGACTTTCAGTTAATGAATAAACTCGACCAAATTGACTCCGCATTGCCAGAGATATTTCTGTATAAACTTAAAGTGAAGTTTGAAAATATTATGAACAATAACCCATGTTTTGAACCATTGTGTCAAATTGATACTTTCAGTAATCGGACGGGTAAACTTTTTCCAGAAACAATGACTACTAACACAGCATCCAAATTCAGATACTGCCCAGTTACATCAATGAATGTGGAACGGACCATATCCACTTATAAACATGTTTTGAGAGATTGAAGAAACAATTTTACTATTGAATACTTGGAACCGTGCCTGATTGTTTACATTTACAAAAGTTAAAAAAAAAGTTAAACAATTGTTAATTATCAAATTTATAAGAATATTACTCAACCACTTACTAACTGCATGCTTATTTTGAAATAAAAAAAATACTATTTTTATAATATAATTAAACTAAGGAAAAAGGAAACTGCTTTAGGCAATATAAATTGCAATGAAAGGGAAAATGACTCATCACTCATCAAAGTTGAAGGCAGCGATGGGAGAACAACATATGTCACGAACACACAAATATACACAATATTTCGGTTATTAAACCTTATTCATGACGGAGAAAATAAGTCATGAGGCTCGGGAGGTGTGCACACGCCGAGGGTTGCTACATGACTGGGTGGATTATCAATATGGCAGTGGGACTGAGATATTGTATATAAATATGTAAATCGCAGATGGTGGTGGAAACAATAATATACCAAAAAGGGAGGGGGGGGGAAATTAAGTAAGTAGATAAATAAATATGGACGGATAAATTTTGGAAAAAAGTTAATTAGTTAAATGAAAATAATGCTACTACTAATCCTACTAATAACGAGTGATGCGTCAAGGAAAGGAATTTTATCTGTGGTTGAGGCCGGGTGGGTGTCTGGTATCTAGGATATTTTGGTAAGCAAATTCCCATCTGCTAAGTTCTGAGGGGGTAGTAGTTTCGGGGGAAACTCTGATTGCTCTCATGGTGAAACAGTCATTGAGGTTGTTGGAGATGTGGTAGTTAGCATGTTCTTGTCTGGGAAGATATAAATTGCAGATGTGAACTGTTTGTCTGTGGCCATTCATTCTGGTCGAAAGTTGTTGTGTAGTCAGGCCTATTTAAGAACTCGTGCAATGGCGACAAGTTAGCCTGACTAAATTTATCCGTCCATATTTATTTATCTACTTACTTAATTTCCCCCCCTCCCTTTTTGGTATATTATTATTTCTACTACCATCTGCAATTTACATATCTATATACAATATCTCAGTCCCACCGCCATATTGATAATCCACCCAGTCAACCCTCGGTGTGTGCACACCTCCTGAGCCCCATGACTCATTTTCTCCAACATGAATAAGGTTTAATAACCGAACTATTCTGTATATTTGTACATTCGTGATATATGTTCTTCTCCCATTGCTGCCTTCAACTTTGGTGAGTGATGAGTCATTTTCCCTTTCCTTGCAATTTATTTTTATAATATGTAATGTTGCATTTTTTTACATTTTGCATGCATATTTCTAGCTTTTTATGTTGCATATAATCCGGCCTCTACTTATATTATATTTAAGTAAAAAAAAAATTACTAAATCTAATTTTGCTTTTTTTAAAAGTTAGCAAATTATTAATTGTTTATGCAAAGGTTATCACCATATAGCTGCTACATGTGCGAGGTCTGATCAAAAATAACGGGCATTTTTGTTTTTCTTAAAGAATATTTATTTATTAGCTAGGATTAATTTTGACCCCTTCAAAGTAATCCCCCTCAGATAAAATGAACATGCGCCAGCATGTTTTCCAATCTAGGAAGTACTTCTGGAATTTACATTTCGATATAGCAGTCAGCTCTTACAGCAACTCTGTTGTTAGCTCGTCAATTGTGGCAAAACATCATCCTTTTAAGGTTCTTTTCAGCCTCAGAAATTGAAAGAAATCACAGGTGGCCATGTTGGGTGAATACGGTGGGTGAGGCAAAATAACAGGTTTTGTTTTTGCCAAAAAATCATGTGAGGTGTGAGTGGGAGCATTGTCATGATGCAATTTTCAGTAGTGGTTTTACCACAATTCTGGGCGTTTTTGACGGATTTCTTCCCACTAACGGTGCATAACTTCCAGGTAGTATTCCTTATTAACAGTACAACCATTTGGCATGAACTCGTGATACACAATGCTGTTGAAATCAAAGAAGACTGTGAGGAGAACTTACATTTGATTTAACTTGTCAAATATTTTTTGGTCTTGACTCTTCATGCAGCATTCATTGGAACGATTGTGCCTTGCTTTTAATGCCATACCCATTCACCCATGGTTTGTTACCTGTTATGAACATTTTAAGAAGTTCTGAATTGTTGTTAACTTCATTCATAAAAACCTAAACGACGTCTACACTACGTTTTTGGTCGAAATTTAGCAGTATGGAACAAACTTTGCTGCCACATGATTCATGCACAAAACATCTGAAAAGTTGCTTGGCATGAGCCTAATGGAATTCCAACATCATCAGCAACCTCTCTAATAGTGATACGGTGATTTTCCAGAATCATTTTTTTCACTTGTTTGGCGTTGTAATCGGTTGTTGATGTTTTAGGGCATCCAGGGCGGTCATCTTCCACTTCCTCACAGCCCTTGTTGTCTCATAAACTCTTGTTTTACTAATGGTCCATTCACCAAAAGCCACTGTTAACATTTCAAATGTGGTACTGCACTTTTTTCCATTTTTCAAACAAAATTTTATAAAAATTATTTGATTCATTTTTTCTAGAAAGTACAAATTCACCAAGCACACCAAACCATGCATAACCTTTTCGACTGTCAAAAATAAACTAAACATTCAAAATGGCTGCCAGTTGCAACGTACTTAAGGAACATACGTAACAACAAAAAAATTGAAAATCGTGTTTAAACAGCCTGCTAAATTAAAAAGGTTCCTATTATTTTTTCATCAGACCTTGTATATGCGTGATAAAGTAGCTAATAATCTTAACTTTGCACCTCTAACACTACTCATTAATATGAGTATTGTTCTCATTGTAATGTAATTCCATGATTTTATGCTGTTGCATTATTATTTCTTGTATCTGAAAAACGAAAGAACTTTTTATTTTTTGTTGCAGAATAATTATGTGTATGTTTTGTGGTGACCCATATTCTGTGGAAAATATTTTGGGACCATTGCTGAACCATCAGTGCTGCTTCCTTAGTGGAGACCGTAGTATTATTTTGGAAACGTTCTTGGGTGACTCCAAACGGAAAGTAGAGGTTATAATCTCTTCTTTCCATGGTGCCAATGCATTTAGAGAGGAACTCGTCCATGGATTTATCCTCGTTTATTCGACGAAGAGGAAAGCTTCTCTTGCAACTCTGAAGTATGAAAATTATGTAATTGTTTTTTCCTGTTTATAAATAGTAACAAAGTTTAAACATCAGAGTAATATATTAATAACTTTATATGGGTATAAATAATGTATTCATGCAGAATATCCCGTATATCCCTTCCAAACCATTACATTTCCTGATAGGTGCAATGCACCCTCCGCCAAACACTTTTAGTGAATCGCGGAGTAATTGTAATAGTAATAGTAATAATGTAGTTGTTTCCCGTTAATTAATTGGCTTTATATTTTTTGTTATCTCGATACCCAGCCTATCATATTTTAGTGCCGCTCTACTGCCTAATGCCGAAGTTTGTTGCAACTCTTTGGAGGAAAAAAAAAAAAAAAAACGTATTATTTCTTGCATTCCTGCAATTTGCTTATTGTTGAATAGGTTATTCCTATACAAATAACAAAAGACTAGATAAAATTTGCTTTTTATTTTAGTGAAAATAATTTGTTTCGAGCAAATCGGATTTTTTCCTTCTTGGTCACAAATTAATAAAATATTCAAAGCATTGTTAATTGGTACAGATTAATTTACATATCAAGTTTTTGTTCAAAAAATGTTCTAACAGACATCTCAAACTCCTATATAATAGTGACTACTTGAGTCACTGCACGTCATTTCTTACTGAATCAAAGAATACAGGACTTCTTCAAGAGCATTGGCAGTGGGTACGGCCATACAATAAACAATCCATCATTCTTCATTTATTACACAACAATGTAATAATTGCAAATATTAATTAACACAGCCTTGGAATAATTTTAAATGGTGTAGAACGTTACCAGAAGCTTAATACAGGTACTGTAAATTAAATAAATAGACAAAATTAGATGAAATAAATTCTCGAATTATGTAATCATACTGTAATAGTTTAACCGAAATTAAAATAATTAGGTAGATCTGAAAGGAGTGACATTCTCGTCATAAGTTATTTTGTTTAATTTTTGTGTGAATTGTTTCTATGAAGTAGCTATATTAAAGCTAAAAATCTTTGTGAGGTATATAATGTGATGATAATAAATTAGTATATTTGCAAATGAAACTTATTGATTTATGGCCACTCGACTGTATGGGTGATGCCGTGTCATCACATAGAAAGCCAACGTTTCTGCTGTCTTCCTGGTAACAAGGCCACAAAGTGATGGCCAAATTGTCAGCTTTTTACACAGTGACATGATGTCGCCCATACAGTCAAGAGACCATTCACTCGAGCTGCAGAAACGTGGGATTACTTATTGATTTATATATGACATTTAATCTTTCCAGCGCTTTTTCGATGAACATTCCTAATTTACCAATACAAATTCTTGCTGTCACTGATACTGGTGGAGCAAATGCTTTCTTCAGCAGTGACTTAAGCCATCTCCTAATTACAGAAGGCAATGCTACAGCTGATAGGCTGGAAGCGCATTTCATGACATCCACATCATCCTGCCAGCAGAAAAGTAAGTTTCATAAGTGATGGTCATTATATTACATAAACCTTACTGGTTGTTCGAACAATTGTCACATTATGTTGGTAGGTGAGTAAACTATTTAATGAAATGCAATCTACCATCTGTGAATTTAAAAACTGTAGCGGTTTTGGGTTTTCGACATTTAATGTGCAAAATTGTTGAATTTTGATAGATCTGACAAAACCATTGTAGCCTTCTGCTTCATTCTTATTCCTTTTTTTTTTTGTGGATGAATATACAAATAACAAAAATCAAACTTTTGGTATTACTCACAATACTCTACTGTACAGCTGATCTGCTAATTTGTCAGATTTGCCATAATGTTTATTTTATTCCCGCCTGTCACAGTAAGAAAGATAGCTAAAAGGAGTAATATTTAAAAAGAATACTTTATACTAAGTATGTTGCAAATATTTCTTCATTGTTTTTTATACTCCGTTTATATGAAATGTTCCAGCTGCATTTTATACACCCTTCTTCAAGGAAGTTTGGGAAAAGAGCCAGAAATAGAGCAAGCATTTCACATGGAAGAACCAGTAAAACTGAATGACTCTATTGAAGGAACACTAGATCATCAATCAAGGCATCCACTTCCTCCTCCACGACATGAAAGTTACCTTATCAAGAGTGTTGAATCAAATGAAGGGTGAGTTTTAACATTAATAATTGAAGGAAAAAACTGCTATTTTCTTAAAGCAGTAGTAGGACACCAAATAATCAAACCCCATAAAGTATGGAAAAGAAATCATTTATCATTATTTCAAAAAGTGAACTTTAAAAATGTAGCCAAATGATGCTAATTCAAAACAACCTATGGCCAGTTCCTTTATTAAAAGTGAATAAGTTTTCCCAACTTTTAATGATTCTTATCAAAAATCCCATTTTTTTCTGTGTTTCTAAAATGTTGCTGCCAGTTGAGATTTAAGCAAGTTAGTGTCAATACAAATTTGATCCACTAAGGTACCCTTTTTTTTATCTGTTACATGTTTAAATTCTTTAGATAACTGAAATCTCCAAAGAAAACAACAGGAAAAAATACACCATCTGTGGAGATGGTAGTTTATGTACTAATAAAAAATCTTAATCCTTATTTTAAATCAAAATGCAATTGCAAAAATCTTGAAAGTTCAGCAAAGCTGACACTGTTATTACTGGTGTATCATCTTAGTCTGAAGTGAAAGTGAGGAGATTGGAGGTGAAAGTGTTTCCTGATGATTAGGGAACATTTTGGGGTGGGAATGCTGGCAGCCATGAAAGTTAAGATCATCTCATAGGATTATCTGGCTAACGTAGGTGTTGTCCTAGTTGCCTAGGACAAGCAATGTCAGTTTAACTGTCACCAAGCTTTCTGGCATCATACTGTGGGCCTTTGTCTCCTACAGGATTCCTCATCTACCATGCCTTGATCATCCAATGTTTTAGATATACATGGTAGATGCATCTTTTCTAGCCATCAGACACTTAACAGATATTGCACAGTATGCCCCATGGCCTGATATCCTGTTTGATAAAGCTATTGTCCTCAATCTTTAGTACAAGTCCCTCAAAATCAATCGTAGTTCAGTTTTCCTTATGCTGTTGACACATTCTAGTTGCTCATTCACCGAGCATAGTGGATGACGATAACGCTCTGGCTTCACATTAGGGAGGATATAGGCTTGAATCTCCATCCGGCCATCCGTATTTGGGTTTTCCATGATTTCCTCAAATCACTCCAGGTGAAAGCTGGAGTGGTTCCTTCAAAAAGGCATTGCCAAATTCCTTACAGCTCTTTGCTCCAGTCCTTTCCCACCTCCAATGAACTTGACATCGACGAGGTGTAAAGCCAGAAAAAAAAAAGTTGCCCATCCATTTGACAGAATTATGACTTCCCCTAGTCTTGTTTCAAAATTGTCCTTGTTCAGCGATGCATTATCTTCACTAGGACAACTGCCCCCTCCGCCAAATAATAATAAGTTTATATTTCCATTAATATGAACCCATAAACTCCAAAAAGTTCCCCTCGTTCCTTTCGCTGTAAGAGACTATACTGCAAGTATGACAGCCTGTATCATATGTTGTCACTCTTACCAACTACACTCCTTTACTTGAGAATCTTTCACACATTTAAGCCATGCCATGCTGCCTATATTTCATCTTGTATGGCAACTTTTCTGTGAGATTTACTCTGCTTTTTATCCTGCAAATGACATTGAATCTGTTACAATCAGAAAATAATTACCAATAACGTCTATTGCTCAGTTTCTGAGGCACATGTATCACAGTCTGAATAGTAAAGAGCCTATCTGATACTACTAGTCACACAAAATTACAAAGATGCAAATTGCCACAGCAATGCATCCCTGGAAAAGGCATCAGCAATGCTTCATTGTCAGGTGTTGATTCCCCCTTCATCTACCATTTCCATAACCACCAATTCATTTCATTCTTCCCCATCATAACAAGAGCTTTTTTCCCCCCGACTGAATCTTATTCGTATCACCATCCAGCATGGCAACTCTTAGGCCCTTCTCACACGACGCTACTCAAAGGGAACGGGACTGAACACAGACTGAAATTGCTAACTAGTTACTGACCAATGTTCGCACACGATGCTACTCAAATCTCTGGAATTTCAGTCACTCGTGAGATTTGAGCGAGGCGACGATTTCTTCTGATTCAGATGAGGATGTTATATTATTCAAAGAAGGAAAAGGAGATTTAAAAAAAATATTTTATAAACAAAAGCTTTTGCTTGGAAAACTACGAAGTGATGAAAATACCAACGATTTCCCGTTCAACTATAGAATGTACATTTGTCATGATGGAAAAATTTCAAGTGTTTTACAGTCACATATGATGTAATGACTAACAAAAAGTGATTAATATACTAAAATCAGCTTGCACAATTGTCAGGAGTGGGAAAGGAGTCCTGTACAGTCCGATTAAATTTGGAAATAATGCAACTTACATACTACACATAATTCCGCTGGCACAACTTAAAATTAGTTCTCATTCATCAGCGTATGACACCAGAAATTATTTAGCCAATTACTTTATTACTCCACAAACAGAACTTCCGTGGCAATGGAGTTATATTATGTAATTTAATTTTAAAAAAATAAATCTGAAGTGTTTATATAAAATATTATTCATTACTCTTTGTTAAAAACATGTTTACATAGCTGAAAAATTAGCTTTCTGTCTGATAACACTCTATGCTTTTTCTGTGTCAACTTTCCGTGAATATTCACTCAACTTGTAGTTGCATAAACACGGATGTTTCTCGATTTCAACAACAAGGTTTAAATTTATTATCTGATCCGCCATTTTTGTCGAGAAACTAGTTGAAAACTAGCAGCGCGGCAACTGGCATGCTGCGTCGCTTCGAACTAATCGCGGACGCGTTGCGGACTGGTTTCCAACCGATCGCCCCGTGTGAGAGCCTCCATACAAATACTAGTGCTGTGACTGGAAAGAAACTGACTTGTGATCCTAGTTCGTAACTGGTTTCTTTTCAGTAGCGCCGTGTGAGAAGGGCCTTAGACTGCAGTATAAATTGTCCACATTAGTAATTTTTATGGCTACTACCTGCATTATTTATCAAATTATGTATTATCTTCTCACTCTCAAAAGTACAGTATCTGGATTGGTATAAAACATGCAAATTCAGTACAAACAAAATTTTGAATCAACACTCTTTCCATTGTTTCATTTCAGTTTTAGATTCATGTACGTACATAAGCCATTGTGATGAGTACTAGGCACCACACGGATAGGTTCACACATCGTGAGTTCTTGTGAGAGCCTAACCATGTCCTTTTCCCTTCTATGTTCATGAGTAAGGGCAAATCCTGAAATATTGTGTTTGAATTTTGTTTCTCGTAACTGCAGCCCTCTTTCCTTCAACTTTGGTAAGTGATGGGTCTACTTTATCTTTCCTTTCCATATTAACATCGCTTCATTTCATTTCTTCTCCTTTGTTTCTGGACTAAAACCTTTGATCCATAATAGATATTCAAACTTACCCTCGTTCATCACAAAATTTTCTCTAATGACTCTGAAACTAACAGGATTTAAATCACACAATTTTGTTTATTCAAACTGTACTGTTGTAAATATAAAACAATTTGGCATTAGCTCAGGTGAACTCAGATAATGATGCATTTGCAAAAATTTCTTTGGGTTTTGGAACTATAGAGCTCTGTAACTTATTAGTTTATTTTTTCGTCACCTGCAGCGCCACCACGCAAAGTGTGGTATTGTTAATTTCCAGTTGACCACTCATCATTTGTTTTGGTCTGCAAAGCAGTCTGTGTACAAGAATTTAACAGTTAAAAAACTGAAGCACTTTTTAAAGCCGGAGCACGTAATCTGTAGAAGTATGCTAAGCCAGAATTGATCAACAGGTAAGAATTCAAACCATCAAAGCCAATTAAGCCTTGAATTTACTGTTTAATTTGGGCCTCTTGCCAGCATTTCACTACTCGTTTTGAACTGCTTGAAATCATTTTAAAATTATAAATGTCTGATTTTAGGGCAATGTGTTTTTATCACTGTTTTTAGAATAGTTTTTGCGTTGTATTTACAGGTAATATAGGAAAGAAGAACTCTTGAACATCAATAAAATATTGTTTGAAGTTGAACTTGTTCTTCTGTATGCTAATTTCCCAAAGATTTGTTTTTACAAGTTTTGTGCTGACCGTGAAAATTAATGTTTGTTCTTTCATGAAGATAGATATGTAATATTAGCCATTAGTTTTTTTTAACTTTTCTTTAGTTTAAAAGATCAGTCCACGTTGCTGGTGGTGCACAAAATGTGCGTCGATTGACAGTAAATTTGGTCTTGGAACCACCTGAGGTTTTAACTACTGGTTTTTTACCATACTGTAAAATGCTGTTCACATTATGGATCGTTCAACTTCCGGGGAAAATGTTAACTGCAACATATTTTTGTCATCTCCTACATATTTAAAAAAAAAAAAAAAAAAAAAAAAAAAAATGCGTGAAAATGATTACCTTGACCAAATTATTTAATACTTTTTTGTCAGTTAAATAGCTTTTCAGTTGATCTAAAGTATTTTTAAAGTTAATTTTCTCATAGAATGTAGCAGAAAAAGGTAAACAATCCATAGCAAATCAATGCTATGTTGCCGTGATCTAGGCACAACTAACTGAGGCCCATATGAGGTTTGTACAGTCGCTTCATTCTTTTAACTCAAAGTGTGAAAATCAAGCAACCACTTACCACAGCTGTCAAGTGATGAATTAAAATCAGATTTAACAAAATTACAACTACACACTCGGGTCCACTTCGATGGAGTTTTTCCGTGCCCCAGCTGTATAAACAACCGCTTTTGCCAGACTTTGGAAAAAGCATGATAACTGAGACCCTTATTTTTCACCGAAATCGTGGAACATCCACAGCTGCAACGTTTAATCAGCATAATTCTGTTTTCAATCAGCCTTGTAGCGACGATAGTACATGTAAACACTGTGCTGGAGTGCAACCGGAAGTTGAGTATACCACATTTTTGTGGCCATGTTGAAGTTACAAAGCTCTATAGTGATCCAAGGATAATTGGGATCAGACATTAAACAGCTCACATTTTACTCCAGGTATTGTTAATTTGACCTTTCAAGTTTATAGATACTTCTCATTGAGGTGTCTGGCATTAGGGAGGTTGAAAGTTTGATTCCCAGTGCAGCCATCCAGATTTCAATTTTTGCATGAAATCGCTCTAAATAAATGTCAGAATGGTTCCTCCAGAAGGCCCTGATTAAATTACTTCCATTCTTTGAATTCCCCCATCCCTTCCATCAATGAGAGGTAAAACCTTAATCAAAAATAGTATGTATACCTATCATTTACCAGTTATTGTTATACCATGATTGACTGAGTAATGTGTTCCTTCTTCCTTTGAAATCTTCTTGCCATATGCTCAAGAGTTATACAAAACTGCTCTTTATTTGTGGGGAGGATATTATCTTTAGTAGAAGGATTTTGGGTCCATGGGAAGGAAATGATGCTTATTAGCATAATAATAACAAGGGTTGAGGGGAAGACCCAGTTATTTACTATAGTATGAGGCACTGTTGCATTGAAATAGATAAATACACACAGAAGGATGAAATTTTCATGCAAATCCCTCCCTCAACAAGGTGAATGGTTACAAGACAACATCACTTTAGTGACAGGTTATTTTTTGTTAGTTGGAACTAAAGATTTTGACAGATTCTACATCTACTATGATATCTGCAGTAATTCTCTAAAGATTTGCCATCCTATTGACTACACAAATTAAATGTTCTTTTATCAGTGTCATTAGACTTGACATTATTGCTGAGTACATATTTCTCTTGTGACATTTTAAAATTGTATGAAACTGTGATTCCCCAGTTTATAGCACTGATACAATCCTGTGTTGTGGTGGGTTTTTTTTTAAGTTTTTAGAATAATTTTATCCCCCTTCAAAATAACAATAAAACAGAAATAAGTGCTTAGAGTCCATATTAGTTTATACAAGATAAATGAATTTAAACAACTCTTGAAATCAGAATTCATAGGCTTAATATTTTTCTTATAAGCCAGCTGCATGTTTTAATGCATTGCACACTGAGAGGTTTAAACCTCGGGCCTAGCCATCCTGATTATGGTTTTTAGACAGTTTTCTGTGATCATTTTGTCAGTGTTTTTCAATATTTTTCAATCCAAAGAGCAATAAAATGTCAACAATAATTCAATGGACCACTAACTTATATGCGACTAATGTGTATATTGTTAGCAAATCCTGCCACTTATTGGCTCACACCATGATTCCTTTAGACCAACACTTACAACATGCTCATAAAATGGTCATTAACTTAATCCTTAAGTCCTTTGATGTCAATTGTAGATGTATTTTATCATAGTAATATCCTCATATCTTGGCAATACAAGATTTTTTGCCCAGTTGTTGAAATATTCACAGCTTGTAGAAATTTTGGTTTATAGGCTTAGGTTTACACTGTCTTATAGCTTTACAAAGTATGAATATTGTGTCCATTTTATGTGAACAATTTTCACTCATTTATTTTTTGTTATATCTTCATTCTGTAGGAATAAAATTTTTAATGTTCTGCCTGCTGACCACAGGTTGAGAATCATTAATCTAGGCAAATGCTCGATTGGCCGACAAATCACACTTAGTAACTGCACAGTCAGTCAGCTGCAGGCTCACAGTGAGGCAGTTGGCATGACACACCCAAAAATAACAGAAGTATGATGATCTGTCATGACTGGAGGGTTACAACAACAAGCATGAAACCAAGGAAACACAACTTTGTAATATTTCTGTGACTCCCTTAACTTGTGATAGAATGAAAATAAAGCATCCAGGTGTCCATGTTTGGACTGTCACGTGTTTTACTTTGTCAAATGTTTAGGAGGAATCTGAGGTAGTGTGTGTTTTATTCGTGTATGTTTTGTTGTAACAGCCCTCCTGTGTTTAGGTTTACTTTGTGCCTTGTGTGTGAAGCCGTCTGTATTTGTATTCATCTTTTCTGTCTTGTTGTTTCAACCTACATGTCTTCAGGTTTGACACGTGATGCTTTACTTTGTGTGGCCTTCTCCTAGTTGATATTCTTGGTTTGCTCCATTTTATATTATTAATCTTTTCTTTCATATGCCAAATTTGTGTTTCTGAATTGGTAATAACCTAGTTAATTTATAACATGCGTGTGTGAGAGAGAGAGAGAAAGAAATATGCTTATTGACGGTATATGGATAAAATTTTGTATTTTAACAAGGCCAGAGTAAAGATCTATTGCTCACCACATACTTGAAACAAAACAAAAAATACAGAAACTAAAAGCAATAGAACCTTTGTTAGTAGAGGGTGAGCGGTCTGGTGGCTCAGTGGAATCCGTCTTAGCGGGGATTTTTAAAGGCGCTTAATCCGACCTTCACCTCTGCCACAGCTTGCTGTGTAAAGTCATGTACACCAGAACGCTTCCGTGGTTCAGATTCCACGTTAAACTGTAGGTCCCCTGTACCCGGCAGGATTGTCGGGTTAGGTTAAGGTGGCTACGATAGGGGCGGAATGTGCAGCCAGTAAAAACCCTGTCTCCAGGTCATTACGACCACGTGAAATTATATTATTATTAGTAGAAGGTTGATATATTTTCCTTAGGCTCATGATAAAGAAGGTAAAATGTTGGTAATGAGTTTACAGTATGATGTTGTGGGAGGAAGGTGGTAAGAAAGTAATTGCAGAATGATGGGGATTTATGCAAATCTTGAGGATTGAGAGTAAAGACATGGAGATTTAGAAAAGGCAGAAACTCATGGAAATGTATTTTGAGTATCTTCATGCTGAAAATTGCTTTATCTTGATTGTGATTTGAAGACCAGTGAAGGATTTGGAATCAATCAAGATACTAAGCTGGTGGAAGTGAACATGAAGATACAGACTGCAATGGGAGAAGTAGGAAATAATGGCTTGGTTACGTGTATTCTATTGAAATAAGCCCTCATAGGAAGCAAAAGTGCATTACGTAAGTTCATTTATGAGTAAATGGTGGTGGTGGTGGTGGTGGTTTAGAATTTGTTCTTTTCTACCAATTTGCATAGTTGTTTAGGAAGTGCCAGGAGATGAGGAACTGAAAAATAAAAATTCTTGAACAGTATAAAAAGAGTGAGTATTCTCTCAGGCAGGAGGTTGGATCTATAAAAAGAGAGAGAATTTTCTCAGGCAGGAGGTTGGATCCAGGATTTTGGTTTGGGAGGGGCTTGAGCGGATTTTGGTTTGGAGGGGGTGGGGGGGGGGGGGTCTTGAGTGAACAGTAGCAGATGTTCCAAATGCAGTTACTTGCAACTTTTGGAAATGCCTGATATTGATAATTTTTTACCGAGAAGCTCAAATACTTAATGTTATAGGCTTAATTTTAAAAACAGATTGTGAGTAATATGGAATGAAGAGAGAATTTTTTTTAAATAGTTTTTGAACTGTTAATAGAAATAAAGAATTGAACTTTCAGTTTTTTTTTCACAGTTATTAATAAATAGTGGAATAATAGCTTGAAACAATTGTTATTCAGGTAATGTGGAAAATGTATGGATATGTCCAAAAGTAATGAGAGATGCAATGAGAAAATGTAGTGCGAAATTTTGTATTTTACTGTTCTTTTTATGTCAAGCTATAAAACCTCCCCCTCTTCTGCTGTCACTACCATTGTTTTGTATCCAAACTATGAAATGAGTAGTGTAAAGCCCTTCAGCATCATTTTATCAGCACTTTGGGCTGTAGGCAATTGAGCTGATATTGGGACTGTTTGGTGGACTTGTAGGTAGGAAGTCATAGCCATGGGAGTACAGGCCATGAAGAGTGGACAATTTCTGGTGAGTCTCTCCAGCTCTGATGTAGCCTGCCACCTACTTTTTCGCAGCAGTTGAAATTAATTTTTTGCCAACTGCAATTTTCTTTGATAGAAGCTGTGACTTCCTCCTGCATAATCTTTTAAATCCAGCCTTTTATTCCCCTAAATGTGAATAGTTTAAAGAATTCATCACAGACATAGAATGAAAATTAAATTATTTTCAAGTAACTTAGTCTCTTGGGGGAAAAGTACATCCAAATCCAGAATGAGATTTAAGGAGTAGCAAAATAATATGGGCTGAAATTCAATATGTTAATGCTTTTTTATGCCTGTTTTCAAATAAAGTAGTGCCATCTTTTCACCATTACCTTTTTCTGCATTGAGACGGGCATTTTTGTAATAAGGGATTGTTGACATTCATTTCCTTCTTTGCTTGCAAAGAAAATTTGGAGCACCACTTTGACAGGAGCAGTCACCTTCTACACAATTCAATTTATGTCATCAAAATTTCTCAGAAAAAAATATCCACCTAGATTATACAGGGTCTGGCAATAAAACCTCCCTAATTTTAATGTGTTGTCACATAAAAACTAAATATGATAGAGAATAATTACTTTTATTTATGAAAAATACATACTTTGCCATTTTTAATTATTTGGTTTTAAAAATTATATCTGCCCTCCATTGTTGACACATTGACAAAGTCTATCCAGAAAGTTCTCCATACATTTTAGCATAATTTCTCTTGGAATGGCTGCCAATTCTTGGGTATGGCCTCTTTAAGTGCTTGCAGTGTTGTGGGACGATGTTTGTACACTATAGGCTTTAAGTGTTCCCAAAGATTGGTGAATGTTGCATAGACACACTCACACGCCCCAAATTTTCCGGCGTTGTTGCAGTCCGAGGATGGCCTGTAGGTTTTTTTTTTTTTTTTAGTGCTGAACCTGTCTTTATAAAGTTTGACACCCACAGTTGAATAGTTTTTCTATCCGGGACACGATCATGTTGGCCAAGTTCGAATCGTCTCCGAAAATCTGAGAACAACTGTTACGAATAAATTCGTCCACAACAAACGCACGATGCTCACCAAGCCATGACATGCCGCACACTGAAAATGGCAGGTACACCTCTTTAAAACAAAACACATTCCACATCAGTATCCTCACTACGACCCACATGCCGGCTACGTGAAATGTGGGAGGTTTTATTGCCGGACCCTGTATGATTGAATTTGGAAGGGTTTGTTATGATTTCGTATCAGCCCTACTGAACTTTGTTTTTCCAAAGATTTTCAGAATAGTTACTCATGACCATCAGCATGGTTTGTTAAAACAAGATTGACACATTTTCTTTCTTGTGATGTTCAAAATCAATAAAGATAATTTTCTGCCTCTCGTTCCAAAATTTTGTATATGATAAAGGTTGCAAAACTACTATCGTCAACCTCTCTGTAACTGAAGGAAAGGTTTTAAAATTTTCCATCTACACTTCATAGCATTCAAGTGCTATTTTGGAATTCTTTCCCATCAGTAATGATGTATTTCTCGTTTTATGATTGTGCTACACCTAACATTTTTATTAATAGTTTTGTCTTCTGCTGTTCAATTGAAATGTCTACAGCCTCTTTAACATTAATATTCAAATACATTCAAATGGAATCGTGTTCTTGGACTACGTACGATGATTCTTGTGGAAATTACAAGAGGTAAATAGTTATGAGAATACGACTATAGTCATTTTAAGAATATATGAACTGATGCAGGTTGTAGCTTTATTCAAGTTCTAAGTATGTATATAAACTAGTATAATGTTCTTGGGTGACTAGGCAATTTATCAAGGTGTTAACACTTTTAAAATCTTGAGCATAGCTGCATGTCAGCAACGGTATAAATTTTATATTAGCATAAAGCCACGAAAACGCTACCAGTTGCTTAAAAGTTTTTTATTCTTTAAAACTTTACTGCAGTTTCGACAAATACAGGTTTGTCTTCTTCAGAAGTATGACACGTTAAAATTACGTAGGCGGAAGCATTATCACAATTCAGTCACTTTCGTGCAAAAGTTGCACATTGTCACGATTCTTCCTTCCGTCTACTAGACAACATCTGTACGAGGCGGGCGACTTCCGCCAACTACATATTTTGCCATCTCTGGAAGTGATGTATATTATCTTCCCATAACAGTCCATTTCAATGCCAACAACTCTTTCAGTTTCAACAAATGTTTTACAGTGAGAGTGATCACCACTGCATCTGAACTTTGTAGATGGAACCTAGCTTACCAAAATATCATGGATACCAAACATCCATCTGGCCTCAATCTCCTATAAAACCCTACCAATAAACCCATCGCTTATTGTTTGATTATTTGTAATTTTAATTTTTCCCCTTTATTTATTAGTGTTTTTATTCCTTTTATATTCTATTGCTTCCTCATTCACTCATTATTAAATTTTACATTTTTATGTACATTATCTATGTATATCTACTTTGCCGTTCCACCTCTGCCTGTATATATTACCAAGAGTTATCAATCGTTGTTTTAAACCGAAATATTGTACAATTGTGTACGTCTTGTGTTTGTTGCTGCCCTTTGACCTTCAACATTGATAAGTGATATGTTACTTTCCCTGTCCTTTGTTATTTAAATCACTGTTCATGAAATTATTGCAACATTTGGATTAAGTTATGGGACTGTTTAGGCAGTCATTAAAAAGGAGTTACGTTTACGTAAAATCACTTCAAAGAGGGAACCCAAAATGTTAAATGCAGATCAGTAGGTTGTAAAGGTTGAAATATATCAGAAGCTTTTGAGTGCTTTTCCTCAATAGGAGACCCATTTTTTACAGGCATTCTTACATGATGAACCATGGGTGTACCTTTATAATGAAGAGGTCAAGAATGCTAAATGTGAAGCAGTTTCAGTGAATGTTAAAACTTATCTGCATGCTGGAAAGGTTTTTACGATCGCCTTTAGGAATGATAAAGGATTTTTTACGTTAATTTTCTGCTTGAACTCTTGTGTGAGGTTAAGAGGTGCTTGTCGGCCCATATAGCACAAGATTGTGAACTCAAGCATTCTGCTTTTGCTCAATAATTTTGGGTTCTACGCTGTTGCTGCCATGCAGGCAGCATTTGAAGAACCACACTGAACAGCTCTGGATTCAAGATGTGTCACCATTGTAATAGGCAAAATTGTAATTATAATATTCGAAGTGTTAGAGAAGTGAAGTTACGGCGATAAAGCCGTGAGGCGGTCGGCGTAGCGGACAACGGCCGAGGAAAGTAGGTTTCGATAGTGTCAGCGGTTGTGCAAAACAATCCGTTGCAATACAGCAAAGAGGTCGCAAGCGTAGTCTCAAGTAGCTAACGCAAACAGCTGACCCAGTAATGGCAGCAATACGTGACCAGCCATCGAGATGTTTCGAGAACACGATGGAAGGTGACTACCTAGCCGTAGGTTAGGAAAGCGGTCACGCCGACGTCACTCTGGGTGGCGCGATATATGGACACTCCCAGGGGTCGTAGGAGGTCAGTCGGGGCTAGACCGTCAGGTCAGTCTTGGCAACCGGTCCGTCGGGTTGATCAGTCGAGTTGGTCAGTCTAGTCAGTCACTATGTTGGTCAGACATCATTAGGACATTGATCGACTGTCACTATGTCGGTTGAAGTATACACCGCTGCGCGCCACACCGCCAAGTCGTTAATAGTCATCATATCATGATAGCCGGGGCATTCATCCGTTTGGATCAGTAGCAAGCTATGGAGTTCTGTTGTAGGGAAGCCAGCCAAGATGTATCGTATGGAAATAAGGTGTCAATAAACCAAGAGGTGTACCAATAGAATGTTTCAGTAATAGTCACCTCAACACTATTTACTCCTCAAGCAGCTTGGTAGCGTCAGTTAGTATGCAAGACAAGAAGAACGCCGAAGCCGTGTCATCTGGTAACACATCCTGACAAGTAAGTTACCGCACGGCCACATAGCCACTCAGCCAATCCTTGACAAACCCGTAGCGAGAAATAACCCGCTACATTTGGTGATCAGCCGTGGTTTTCGAGCCAACCATCGGTCCAAGAACAACTCGTTCAATAGAGCCGAGGTCGAAACTGAACGCAACAAGAAAAGAAGGAGAAGAAGAAGAAGAAGCTAAAAACAACGGAGATAATAGGCTTTGAGTAAATTTGGTCCTTTTTGGCTGTGGCGTGCAAGATAGGCAAGAAGCAACGATTCGAACGGCGCGGGCAGCAGCAGTCGCAGAGACATCTGGAGGCGGAAGCAGTACCAGTCCGGGGAGCAGTCGTCTGCGGCACGGGCCAGCTGTCGGACCGAGTTAGTCTTCAAGCAGAGCAGGAGTTGTGCAGCCAGCGGCGCGGGTCGACTTCTCGCGCGGCGCAGTGGGCGTGTCATCAATCTTCCACACGGGGTGAGTAGTTTTCAACCCAAATTATGATTAGTACAGGCACCAGTCCCAAGCACAAACCGTGCAACAAGCGGTAGTGAAATTAGCCAAAGAGTCGAGAATTTAGAAGTTCAAACAGCTTTAGCTAAAGACGAAATGAGAGAATTACAATTACTAAGCACTTTTCTGTCTCCAAGTGTGACATTCAGTGGCGAACCGGGAGAGAGCATAAAGAATTTTTTTCACGGTATGAAAATATAATAAATATGTTTTCTTTGTCATCTCAAACAAAATTGCGTATTTTAAAGTCGCGTTTATCAGGAGCAGCATTCCGTCATATATCGGTTGACCATAATTGCAAAATAACTGAGACATATCAAGGTCTTAAAGCAGAATTGATCAAAAGATTTGAACCTAAACATAGCACTATGCTTTACCGAGAGAAGTTACGTAATACTAAGAGAAGGAGCGCGGAATCCCTTCAGGAATTCGCGGATAGGCTTAAAGCAATAAATGATAACACATACGAATTGACAGGTGATGAGAAACAGGACCTAATCACGTCCTATGAGGCTGATCAACGTCTCTTAGCAACGTGGTTAGCAGGAATAGATAATGAATTGTATGAACACATAGCACTTAAAAGACCAAGTACATTTGAACAAGCATTACAGTTCGGCATATTGTTTGAACAGGTGAAAAACAGAGCGACACAAGGTAAGCCTAGACATTCTAATCAAGTGTTCTATGCTCAAAAAATAGTAAGATGTCATTTCTGTGGCAAGCAAGGACATCTTCAGAGAAATTGTTTTCGAAATCCTCAAAATCAAAGAGCAAACCGAGCTAAGCCTTCACAGAGCAAGTTTTCGAATCCTAGGAGTAAGTTTGAAACTCAATGCTCGCAGTATTATCACAGAAACCCACAGGGAAGTAACCAAGGTAATAGGAATGATTACGGAAATCGTAACAATCAGTACAAAGGTAAACCAAAGCAATGGTACAAAAACGGGAGCTCGAGGGAATCTAGCAGTGACAAGGTAAGTGGAAAAATAGATAAGCAAGCTCAAACCTCGCAACAATCAGGGGATCTCACAATTATAGCTAACTACCAGGGAAAGATCTGTAATTTTTTATTAGATTCTGGCGCGAGTTGTAACCTGTTATGTGAAGAAATATGTGGAACAAAAGGGCTAAACCCACCCAACTGCAAAATAGTAGGGTTAGATGCTTCTAATGAGATACCAGTACGGGGAATTAAAGATGTAGAATTTGAAATCGAGGGAGAAAATTTTTTGACAGAGGTATATGTCGTACCGTCTTTAGGTCCGAAGATAGATGGCATTCTTGAATTACCATTCTTACTACAGTACAAAGCGGTCTTGGATTTTTCAGTCAGCACTATTAGTCTTAGGAATTGCCGTGGCAAACGCCAGCTAGTATTGCTCAAAGACCCTAAAAAGCGTTTAGTGGGGAAGGCAGACGTGCAATCCTCTGCAGAAAAGACGCATTGGTCAATTGTAAAATCCGATGCTGTGTACAAAGTTCCAAGCTCTTCAGGGAGAATCTTTCACATTCCAATTCCTAAGGGAATAAAGGTGGAAGTTGGGACTACCGTGGTAATAGATCCTTTGCCAGTGAACGAATTTTTAGATAAAGAGAGAACATACGTTAAACGAAGTATATGTGATGTTAGCATAAGTAAAGGTAAAGTTTGCGTTTCTGTCGTACTAGAAAACTTCGGGAATCACACTGTAGAAATCCCTAAGAAACAAACATTAGCTAATGTGTCAGTGTTAAGTGATGATGATTTTTTGCAAACCACTTCTCGCCCAGGTGAAAGTGAAAGCATAGATATAAAGCAGATAAGTTATGGTTCGAGCGTACCAGTAATTGATTTTAAAGATAAGATAAGTCATTTGCCAGAGCAGCAACAAGAGAAACTAGAAGCACTATTAAATGAATATATAACAGTATTTGCACCAAAGCAAGCATTACCGGGAACTAGCCTAGTGAAACATCATATTATAACGGGGGATGCAGCGCCAATCAAAATGAAACCATATAGAGTCCCCATAAACCAAAGAAAAATCCTAGATGAATTAATCGAGCAGCAATTGAAAGATGGTATCATTCGCGAATCAGAATCACCGTGGTCCTCGCCAGTGGTATTAATCCCGAAAAAGTCGATTGATGGGGAGGTACAATATCGTTTTTGCGTCGACTATCGACGATTGAATAAAGTTACGGTACCAGACGTGTACCCTTTGCCTTCCATTTCTGAAATGGTTGATTATTTGTCAAATTGTAAGTACTTTTCTACCCTAGATCTGAAGTCGGGTTACCACCAAGTAAGCATGGCAGAACAGGACATCCCAAAAACCGGATTTTGCACACCCAACGGTCTCTTTGAATATTGTAAAATGCCGCAAGGATTAAGGAATGCAGGAGCAACGTTTCAACGTCTCTTGGACACTATTTTCAGACAGATAAAGACGCAATATTGTCTAATCTACATTGACGATATTATCGTATTTTGTAAGTCATTTGACGAGCATATAAACCATTTAAGGGAAGTACTAGAACGTCTTAAAAAAGCTAATTTAACTTTATCGTACAAAAAATGTCATTTCATCCACGAAGAGATCGAATACTTAGGTCATTTAATTTCAAAAGAGGGAGTGAAACCCCACCCAAGATTAGTTTCGGCAGTAAAAGATTTTCCCACCCCTACGAAAGTCAAGGAATTGCAATCATTCCTTGGTTTGTCGAACTACTACCGGAAGTTCATAGAAGGATATGCTAAAATAGCTAAACCGTTAACTAGATTGTTATTAAAAGATGCTAAATTCATTTGGACAGAAGAATGTCAAAAAGCTATGGATACTTTAAAACAGGTTTTAACAACACAACCTTTGTTGTCAATTCCAGATTTTTCACGTCGGTTCCGACTTACTGTAGATTGTAGTCAATACGCATGTGGCGCAGTTCTTTCTCAAGACTTCAGTGGAGTACAAAAACCTATATCCTACGCGTCAAGACAACTGAGCCCAGCAGAATCGAATTTCACAGTTTCTGAACGTGAAATGGCCGGTTTGGTATGGGGGATTAAATATTTCCGTACCTATCTCTGGGGCCGTGAATTCGATGTAGTTACTGACCATAGCGCCCTTCAATGGTTGTTAAATTTGAAGGATCCTTCAGGTAGATTAATGAGATGGTCGTTATTACTCGCAGAATATCAATATAAAGTAATCGTGAAACCTGGTCGGGAAATAGGACATGCTGATGGACTAAGCAGAAAGGTCAGAAAGCTGAGCATGCAGCAACCACTGTCGTTAGCACAATTACCGATTCATCAGTCCCGTGACCCACAATGCGTAAAGTGGCGTCAACATCCACGCTTTGTTATGCATGGTGAAGTATTACACCGGAAAACAAAGCAAGGTGATTGCGTAGTTGTACCCGAGATACTACGAGAGTTAGTTATGAAACTACACCATGACTCATTCTATGGGTGTCACGCGGGTTACAAAAACACAAATCGCTTGATCGCGAGAGCCTACTGGTGGCCCTATAGGCAAAAAGACATACGCCAGTATGTCGCGAGTTGTCTAACTTGCAGCAAGTGCGCGGGAGAATCGGGGCATAAAGAAAAGCTACAACCATTACCAGAGACCACCCAACCCTTCCAAAGAATTCATATTGACGTAGTTGGTCCAGTAACAAGGAGCGAACAGGGAAACGCGTACATTCTCGCCATAATAGACGCATTTTCGAGATACTTAGTTATGATACCCCTCCCAGATCAAAAGGCAGAGACAATAGCAAGAGCGTTTGTAGTAAAATGGGTATTGGTACACGGAGCCCCCAATTCCGCCCTGTCGGATCAAGGATCGAGTTTTCTATCAGAAATCTTCACCGAAACTTGTAAACTACTAGGTATTGAAAAACTAAGGACGTCAGCACTAAATCCTAAGTGCAACGGCAAAATCGAACGAACGCACAGAACAATAATAAAAGCACTAAGCTGTTACGTTAACAGATCGCACAAAAATTGGGATACGATCTTACCATTTATAGTTAGCGCATATAACTGTAAAATCCATTCCTCAACAAATAAAACACCGTACGAAATATTGTATGGTCAGGAGATGCGATCACCATTCGCATTAGCACCGATTTCTAAAGACATAAATAACCCAGAAGTTAGAGGCCTAGCACATAAGTTAAAACGAATTTGGAGCAGCGTAAAGAAATCTAACGCAGCAGCATTCGCTAGACAAGCAAAGCAGTACAATAAAAAGGCCCACCCACAAGAAATTTTACCGGGATCGTTCATTCTATTGAATAAACCATATAGGAAACGAGGATCTACCTCTAAATTCAACGTTAAATGGGAAGGTCCGTTTGAAGTCGTATCTATACCATCAAACGTAACCCTAGAAATAAAGCTACCAAATAGAAATGCGATCGTAAACAAAAACAGAGTAAAACCATATGTATGGCGTAAAAGCGATCAACAGGTTCTAAGCAACACCGATAAACCACCATCGGGTAAAGAAGTTAGAGAACCGAACACAGAACCACAAGCAGGAGCAGTACCCAACCAACACTATCAATTGCGGAATCGCAATAATAGTAAGATTTCACTAGCATTAACAGAAAGTCATAGCACACAAGGAGATACGGACGGAAAGGTAAGTCCAGAAAACCGGGCGCAGCAGCGCTACAACCTGAGAAGGCGAAATAAAGATTAAAATAAATAGATTAAAATAGTAATAATAATAATAAAAATTCCACAAGTAACATTACAATAGCCATGCGCATGTCTCACTTGAAAGATAGAAAAACGCTAGTAAATTGATAAAATATAGTTTGCGCGAGATGTTCATAAATGTTTTTCATTGAGTCGCATTGAACAGAAATTGTAGTGTGGAATTAAAAGATAATAAATGGGTTGAATACTGCTCTACCTCAAGAACAAAATGCTAACACATAAACAAAAATACTCCAGTACACACACACCCACCGTCACATAATCGCAAACAAAACAAACAAGCGAAAGGAGGACACATGTGTGTAACATGAAATTAACAGTACAGCATTCTGTCACAAGACGTGTGTTCTGCAGGATTGCTGACTACGATCGGCAAGTGACCTGGTTAGCAGCAATTCAGCGCTTCGCAGTGTCAACATTGCTGAGCAGACTGTAAGCAGTGCAGTGCGTAAACACGGACCAGAATAAGTATCTGACAATCTATAAACAGTAGTGGTTAAATAAGATTTTCGTGTAATTATAAGAATAATTAGGATTAGCCTAAAATAGTAAGAGAGTTAAACTAAAAACAGCTAACAATTAGGAAAGTGTAAATACTATTCTTTATAATAAGCAAAAATGGGTTTCCAGATAGTTTTAGCAATAGCATTAGTAATAGCACAAGAAATTGGATATTCTATAAGTTATAAGGTCACACCTCTAGATAACGGAGTAATCTTTGTTAAAGAACAGGATGTAATTCACTCTCCATATACATGGTCAGTGATTGCACAAATTGATTTTACGCAACTTCGCAACCATAGCGTACAGTTGAGCAACATTTTTCAATCATTAGATGATTCCTTCCAAAATTTACCGTCCTATGACGAGGATATAACTCATACTTTAATAGTAAGTTTAAGAACCTTGTATGTTTCGTTAAACGAAGAGTATCAAAATTTAGTAGAATTATTGCCCAAAGGGAATAGAAGATCGAAGAGAGGTTGGATAAATCTAGGAGGATCTATTTTAAAACAGGTACTAGGTACCGCAACAGAGCAAGATGTAAAAAAATTAAATAATCGGTTAGTAGGATTAGAAAAACTGACTCAAAATTTAGAAATTAGTGCAGCAAAACAAATTTTGTTAACTAAGAATTTGGAATGTGCAGTAACGAATTCAACTTTTGTCATTACAAAATTAGCACACACATTCATGTCGAAAGTAGAGGAAGTACAAACAACTCTCAATCGGAACCTAAAGGAGTTAGAAAAAGTTTTTGTCAAGCAACTATATTGTACCCAGTTGTTGCAACAGTTAATCTTGACAGTCACAAATACTAAAATTGAACTCACCAAGTTACGAATTGCATTGATACAAGCTTCAAATGGGAAATTGAGTGATGTTTTGCTTCCACCTAAGGTATATCTACAGCATTTGCAGACAATTCAGAAACATTTAGGAGCACAAAGTTATATGTTATTTCCTTGCAATTTAGAACACATATATAAGTATTATCAAATTGTTACAGTTAATGTAGTAGTGATGGATGAACAGTTAAGAATCATTATAGACATCCCAATCGGCACAACTGATTCTGTTTTAACAAGATATTCAATACACACTTTTCCAGTAGCATGGGAACAAACGAACTATTTCATACAATGGGAAACACACGAGATATTATTGTTAACTCAAAATCAAAATTCATATGCTGTAGTGAACAACAGAGATTTGGAAAAATGCCATAATTCAGCTATAACGATTTGTCCTTTGATAACGTTACATGATAGAAATTTTCCGAGCTGTGAAACCTCAATGTTTTTTGCAAATAATTTTTCTAGCCTTTGCCAGAGACAAGTTTTATCAATACATCGTCCATATGTGGCACCAATAAAACAAAACTGGGTGTTCACAATGGTAAAACCGCAGGATTTATCAGTTACTTGTTGGAATGAACAGCTAAATCAAACAGTTGACAGAATAAAGCTAGCATTTTCAGGAATCATTGAACAGGCAGCACAATGCCAGTTCCTGGGTGAAAATTTTATCATACCAGTCGTACATAATGTCATAAGTTCAATCAATATTTCCTTTCCCAATTATGTATTACCCACTTTCGATAAACGGATATATCATAGTCCAAAGTTACTTCAATTAAATCAAACAAACCCAGAAATACTCACTTCAGAAATAAGCAAACACCTGCAACAAGCTAGAGATGCAATAAAATACAATCATTTATTGGCCAATATAGAAACACAAGTACAACTTCAAAATAGGCATACGACTCTAGTAACATCCATTAGTTTAACATCAATTGTATCTATATCGATTATAATTATTCTTATATTATGTATATACAAGAGATATTCCAAGAAGCTAACAAAATTTAAAGTGAACACACAATTACCTAGAGCATCACAAATTTTCATGGCAGTACCAGCCACCAACGGAAATGATAGCAATAATGTACAAACCAGTGACACAAGATGTTAGTGCACAGTGTATTAAAACTAATGTCAACCTTTTGTTATACAGGATTGGACGTCGAACAGAAGATCCATTTTTGAAACTATGTTATATGGTTGTATTGAATTTGTAACCCCACAAGAGAATTCCATAGCACAGCGAAAATAGCACATCAGAATAAATGGCTTTAGGGACAAAGCCAAAGTAAGAGAGGGGGTGATGTAATAGGCAAAATTGTAATTATAATATTCGAAGTGTTAGAGAAGTGAAGTTACGGCGATCCGTGAGGCGGTCGGCGTAGCGGACAACGGCCGAGGAAAGTAGGTTTCGATAGTGTCAGCGGTTGTGCAAAACAATCCGTTGCAATACAGCAAAGAGGTCGCAAGCGTAGTCTCAAGTAGCTAACGCAAACAGCTGACCCAGTAATGGCAGCAATACGTGACCAGCCATCGAGATGTTTCGAGAACACGATGGAAGGTGACTACCTAGCCGTAGGTTAGGAAAGCGGTCACGCCGACGTCACTCTGGGTGGCGCGATATATGGACACTCCCAGGGGTCGTAGGAGGTCAGTCGGGGCTAGACCGTCAGGTCAGTCTTGGCAACCGGTCCGTCGGGTTGATCAGTCGAGTTGGTCAGTCTAGTCAGTCACTATGTTGGTCAGACATCATTAGGACATTGATCGACTGTCACTATGTCGGTTGAAGTATACACCGCTGCGCGCCACACCGCCAAGTCGTTAATAGTCATCATATCATGATAGCTGGGGCATTCATCCGTTTGGATCAGTAGCAAGCTATGGAGTTCTGTTGTAGGGAAGCCAGCCAAGATGTATCGTATGGAAATAAGGTGTCAATAAACCAAGAGGTGTACCAATAGAATGTTTCAGTAATAGTCACCTCAACACTATTTACTCCTCAAGCAGCTTGGTAGCGTCAGTTAGTATGCAAGACAAGAAGAACGCCGAAGCCGTGTCATCTGGTAACACATCCTGACAAGTAAGTTACCGCACGGCCACATAGCCACTCAGCCAATCCTTGACAAACCCGTAGCGAGAAATAACCCGCTACACCATATAACTATCATTTGTGTAGACCACTCAAAAAAGATATGGTGGAAGTAAATTTTCCAGGGGCGAAGATGTACAAGACTTCTTGTGGAATTGGCTACATATGTCTTTGTGAACAGGAATTAGAAAACTGCTGGTTTGATACAAAAACATGTGTATATAATAGTGGAGCCTGTATAGAAAAATATTTTAATGCCCTCATAAATATTAGTGATCAATCAGCATACAAATATTACAATGTGTGTTGATCTGCAGTTTTTTTTTCTACTTGTATGTAGACACATTTTGTTTTTTTTGTTTGGCGTTAGGAGTGGATCAGAGATCTATGAGAGACTTCCAACAGATGCTTCCTTAGCAGATGATTTAAATGAGCCATTATCATCAACATATCCAGAAGACCGACTGCTGAGTCCCAGTGATGACAGTGAGATATATTCTCATGTAGACATGTACACCAGAGACAATGAGCAGTTATTAAAAAGCAGAGAAGCAAAAAATGCTGATAAATTACAGCAAGGTAAGTTATTGTAATCGTAGGCTTCCGCTTCCAGAGTCAGTTGATTCTTGGCTGTCCGGGTGGCGCCGCGTCATGTTTCTTGAAACCGACGTTTCAACCTTCATTCTGGGGTCTTCTTCCAGGGCAGAACTGCGTCTCCGATCAGTGAGTGGTCTTGTTTTATAGCCGAGGTGCGGACAGAGGATGCCACGTGTCACCTCCCACCAGACCGCGCCGCGCCCCACCAGGCCAGCGAAACACGTGACGGCTCGGACCTTTGATTGGCCGGGCAAATCGAACCCTCTAGACGGACGCGGGCCTCGGCTATAAAACAAGACCACTCACTGACCGAAGACGCAGTTCTGCCCTGGAAGAAGACCCCAGAATGAGGGTCGAAACGCCGGTTTCAAGAAACTTGACGTGACGCCACCTGGGCAGCCAAGAATCAAGGTAAGTTATTGCTTGTTCTTTAATAGAACAGTGTTTCACGTGGTGCACTTCATTCGCTATTATCAGGAATGAAGTAAATTAATGTTTTGTGTAACAGGTAATTAACAACAATTATAAATTCTAATAACACCTTGAAACAACATTTTTTCTATGATAGGCTATGTACTGGTTTATCAAGTTACACTAATAGTACGATATTACTGACTTGCATTAAAAAGAAACTGTTAAAAGTAGTTAAGTTAAATAACACAATCATTAATTTGTCAAAACAGATTGAGCCAGTAATGTAATATGAAAGCCATTGAAGATAAGGATTCGACCAGGTAGTAAGATTAGGAAGGCCAGTATACATGCAGATATTTGACAAAACATCTGCTGCAAATGATGTACAATTTAATGTTACTTTACATTACAGTTACTGGTCTCTGTATTAGTGTCAGTCCTGCCTCTGGAAAGGTGTTATTTGGTCTTTCATCTTGCCATCATGCCCTTGTTCACCTAGTTGTTTTTGACTTAGTGAAACTAATAAAAATGCTGGGCACAAGGTATGGTAGATGAGCGAAACCTTGTAACACTGTGATGACTGTATTGGGGACCTTAGAATGTTTGCGAACAATGCACACACTGTGTGTCAACATTACTAATTTTAACTGACTTGTGTGCCTTTTGGACCTGTTTTTAAATTGCTAAACATCTAAACTGTTCTTTTATTTGAATGGGAATAATTTCGCCATGGTCCAAGGTGAATTTAGTTAGGATCTGATCGTGATGTTTGGAGGTAGACCTCGGCAATAAACGCACTGTTGTGGTGATTGAATTAGTGTATTGAAGATGAGAGAGAATACCCTTATCTGATCGATCCGTGAATAAGCTGGTTGTCTTGAAAATTTAGGGTTGTATGCTTAAATCCAGGAACGTGCAGAACTTTTATGAACATTGTGCGTATTAGATACCCCAAGATGCTCTATTATTGGGGTCCCATATTAAACCATAAAGCTACTAGTCGTGGCAACTTGAAACAGTCACAAGGTTGTTTGACTTCATAAATTTGCTTTTTTAGCTGTTACGATCTGATAATGGAGACAGAATTACACAATGATAAACAGCACAGTTATTGCATTTTAAAAGAAGTGACTTGTCATCATGTGGTTTGTTTAGTAATTTGTTAGTCTCCAAATTATACAGAGCTAATTCTTCTAAGTTAATTCGACAACATTTGCTTGAAATTTCACAAATATGTTTTTGCCATACATTGATTATAGCTCTATTGTGTGTGTTGCCGTGTAACTTGTGTACATTCATAACCCATCTTAAAAATAGTGGAATCATTTGACATTCAACATTTTGAATACTTAGGTCAATATCCTTAGCCGCTATACTAATGTTGGGTTTTCTTCTCCGTCTAGTGCAGCTAACAAATGAAAAAACTTTGTTATGGCATATGCGTTTCGGTTTATTAGACCATCATCAGTGCCCTAGAACAAGTTATGTACAAGTTTTGATGTGTAGCATAATGTTTATCTAAATGAAGGTATTAATTTTGTTATTAAATATTATTTTTAGCTTATTTTACTTATAGTTTTTCTATATTACATTAGTGTATGGAATTGTTCCATATCAGTTTCTCTCCTTGAGGTTTCTAACTCACTGAACAGTTTTGAATAAGAAACATATTTACACACGTTTGATTTTTTAAGGTAACTTTCTGGAACAAGCTTAGTTATTGTTTTTCTTCTTGAGGTTATTCACCAACTGATCTTTTTTTTATGAAAAGCATATTTATACACGTATTTACACACAATGTAGCTTTCTAAACAAACTTCTGTTATTGTTTATGGTTTCTTACTCAAAGATGCTAACTGTCTATGGTATATGTATTACCAACCTAATTTGCTTACTGAAATTAAGTTTTATCTTTGCTGTACCATAGACAGTTAGCATCTTTGAGAGCAATTCCCAGACACTCAATACACCATACTAACACACAAAACTTCTTCAAAAAAAAAAAAAAAGTTGGTTAAATTCTTCCTTGCTTTTCTGAATAAATTTAGTTATTATTACTACTTTTTTTAAACTTTATACCCCAAATTCAGCAAACTACGTGACATAGACTGAACTGCTAATTCCAGACTGATGCCATGTCATGTCCTTCCCATATAAATACATTGGCTTCTGCTTAGTTTCTCAACTCCCAGCTTTGCGTTGTGTTAAACAGCCTTGGCTGCTTGTTTCAAACAATGAAAGTCACAGAACTCCTTAGAAATCATTCAAAATGACATAGAATTTTTTCAACTAGCTCCCTTTACTTATAATTTCCTTCTTTAACATTATTTAACTTGTTAATTCATTTTCCCCTTTCATGCCATCCTTCACAATTCAAACCAGTGTACTTCCCTCAAAATTGTAATGTGCGGTGCTCTGAGCTATTTCTGTTCACTGAACAAGAAAAGCATAATGACCAAACTAATCGTACACAGTACCTATGGAATTCTTGTCAAACCACTGAATACTTTCTTCAAAGGTATTGTACTTAATCTAACCCCATAATATTCTATTTAAGACTGAGAAAGGTGTTTTTCCCTAAATATTCTGTCCTGTCACATACTGGAAACGACCACCAAATTTTTTTATGTCATTTGCAATTACATCAGTTGATGATTTTATTCCGTGTGTGGCAGCTTCCCAAGATTCAACATGTGGTATACAAAATTTGCATTATTTTTAACAGACATCAAAAAGGAGGAAAGTATCAGTTTGACTTGTATGTTTGTGCTTATTTTTTTGTCTTGTTCATACAAATTTTCATAATAGCTGAACATATATAAACCATTAATCTTTTTTTTTTTTTTGAAAGAGAATATTTTCCTGATTATCCATTACAAACTCTATTAGGATCTGATCCTAAAGTTTGATAGTAGGCGACACAATCCCTCAACAATTAACAGCACTAGCATTGTGATGATTTAATGTTTTGAATATTACATACAGTATGTAATAGGCATCAACTGTCAAGATCTAAGAGTTCAAACACACACACACTGAGAGAGAGAGAGAGAGAGAGAGAGAGAGAGAGAGAGAGAGAAAAGAGGGCAGAAGCTGTGGGAAAACAGATCAACAGTAGTATTTCAGCAGAATATCTAGTTTGATAGGTCAATGTGGAATAAATCTAAATTTCAAAAAAGAATGGTGTACTTGACTATTTTTGGGAAAGTAGCCAATATTGTAGCTGGGCTTCTACTATAAACCCCTCCCCCCCCAAAAAAAGTTATTTCTTGAAAAAACAAACTGGAAAATACAAAATATTGCATTTTTATACGCCGATTTGAATTTTGGTGCCAGAGCACTAGCAGCTGTCATGTCATCTCTTGTGACATCGCATCCCTGGCTGTACTGATGTAAGCAAATGGGGTGGTTTGCTTATTTTGCGCATAAAATTATTTCTACTCATTACAAGTGGTGTGTAGTGCCTCGGTGTGTAAATACAACTTTTAAAATGCCAAATATGCTTCTTTATGTTTCATAAAACAAAGATACACGGAAAAAATGGCTAAAGCTTAGTGACGTAGTGAATGCATATTTGTCTACAAAGTCCGCAGTCTATTTTTGTGAAGACTACTTTGACCTACATTTTGACTTCATATTTTATAATGTTTGATAAGCTATGTACTTAGTATTTTGTTCTGTGAAAAACTTAAATTTGAATTGATAAATAAATTACGACTTCGGATGTCAAAATGCTGTTCATTGTAAATGTGTGGAAATTTTTTATTGGTGCAGTTGCCAAACAATATTCAAAATTACGTGGAGTGTCATATAGCGGGGTCGGTGTCACAAGTACGCATGAAACCAGGTTATATTCCAGCAAATACATGTGAATTTGATAGTAAATTATTTTGTTTACTATCTTTTAGCACATAACATTCTGTGGGATTTTTGAAATCCCTTTATCAATTTTTTAAACCTGTTTTCTCTCACTGAATTGTTTGATACACTTTATACACAGTGGACGAAGTCTACGAGACCTTTATTTTACTTTTTCGTACACAAGCTTAAATGAATATCGAAAAATAGTTCGACCTGAATAAGCCGATATTTTGCAATTTTTTTTTTTGAAAATATTAACAAAATTTTAGCTATAGAACAATGTGTAAAACCACTAGTACAGAAAGGAAAAACTTTATACTTTTATATTCAGAACATTACTGTCGGAAATATATCATCGAACGAATGTATACAGACTTTTAAGCTTTTCCCGCCACACAGATAAAAAGTTGAAGAAATCACTTGAGAATTTCTTTTAAGTAGTTATTACATTAATGCTTAACAACTACACAAATTTCTGCATGGCAACAATCACATAAAAAAACTTTTTTAAAAATGTTAGTAAAATTATTATTCAAAATGTAGACCCGCTGACTGGAATCACAAATTACAGATTTGTATTAAGTAAAATGCTTCACTAACACACACGCATTCTAATGTTTTGTCGCAATATGATAATATGGCTAACAGAACAGATATACTTATTTGGACGTTATTATGGTCTGGAATTCTGCTGAACAGAAATTGCTGGATGCAAAAAAAAAAAAAAAAAAAAAAAAAAAAAAAAAAAAAATTACCAGCATCATAGCATCAATTTTGGGCAATGTCAAGCTGTTTGTGTTAATAAATCTAACTTTAATTGATTTATAACCATCACCAAAACCTTAGATATGTGACACACGGATTATCAACAGACTGACACACGGGACTTGAACTGGCATCATGCGCTCTGGTTGGCGTACATATCACATGACTAACAGCTATCTTGTTGTATTTTTATTCTATTAAAAATAATATTTTTTTAACGCTTATCCAACAAATAAAGCTGATTTTTGGTATGCTTACAACTTACTCTATCATTGTAAATTTAGGTTTCATATTTTCCTTTTTAGTATTAAGTACCCCATTATTTTGTTAATTACACTGATAAAAGTTTTGTGTCATTGTATACTGGACAGGAATTGTTTGTTGAAGGTGTATAATGTAAATTTATTGGCACGTTAATTGATAATCAACACAGTTAGGCAGGACAAACTGAGGAAGTGGTAGGAGGAGGTTTCAAAATCCTGTATGTATAGGAGGATCTTCTAGAGAAGTGAAGGAACTGCGAAACAAAAATGTGGTCTGGCCATTCTTCAAATATGGTGTGGAAAGCATTATGGGAACCAACTACAGTAGTCAGAGGAGTGCAAAGAACGGCAGGTACATTTGTTTGTGGAGGTTGTCATAAAACAGAACAATTAACTGATATGATCACGGAGCAGGATTGGGGATTGTAGGTAGACAAGAGGTGAGTGAAAATGGTTGTGGATGTATATAAGACATACATTGATAGCAATGCCTGGGTTGATTTTTTACAAGGAATTAGGTGTAGCATCTCTGATTATTACCTTGCTAGAACTGATTTCTTGCAGTATGAAGTGAGAAGGTTCTTGTTTTCAGACAAGGGAGTCCTGGGACTAGATTTAATTACCAATGGAGCTGTTGAACAGTTAATCTCGAATAGTGAAATAATTTAAAGTAAGAATTTGCATAATGTGAAAGTAGATGTGTGGAGAATTGCGACCAGCAAGTCAGTGCCATGAAAATAATAATACTTACAAAGAATGTATTCAAAAACAATTGTAGCTACAGAATTTATTAACTTGTACATAAACTTAGTAGGGATATAAGTCATTAAAACTGATATTTTTACTTGAACAATTCCACGTAAAAGCTACTTCCATCACAAAACTGTTTACACAAGTTTAACGGAAAAATTGACAAGCAGCAGCGGAGCTAGGAATATTCCATGCCGGGGCATAAACTGAGATTGCCACCCCTTTTGAACATTATTTTGCCACCCCCATTGTCTACGCTCGGGGCAGTAGCGTAACTTTTTTTATATAAATAAAAAAAGGTCACTACCACAAACATAAATTGCCACCCTTCATACACGATTTTGCTGCCAGAGGTTAGCGTTCCAATCCCCCCCTCAGATCTGGCTCTGCACCTAAAGCTAAATAAAGGTGTAAAATTATGATATTTCTTACAAAAATGCTGACTTCAAAAACGTGACACAAGAATTTGTTTACAAAAGCACTAAGAACAAAATGCTTCTCTGGATAGATTCTGTTAGTTAGACAGCAATTTAATACTGAAACATCTGTGTGGAATGTTTAGTTAATTGAGAAATGTTTGAACATGTCCGATATTGTGGGTAGCCAGTGTAATTGTTAGTAATTTTTAACTCGGAATCTATATACATTGTATCCTGAACACCACATTATTTTCAAATATACAGTGCCTTCAGTGATAATGCCGCGATGAGAAGTACGTGCTAATTTAACGAGATTAATCTTATTATATGAATCTCTGCCTTTGATGTCACGGTAGCTGTGCATAAATAATAAAGTGGTGCTTTTGCTTTGAAATCAATTGTAGGCTTTATTCCCTTTATTTGTACCCGAGATTTAAACAATCCAAAATGTTATGTAAATTAATTGTAACACTTTAAATATAAGTCTGCAGCTACTAATTTGTCTCACTACATTTAATGCATTAGTATGTTTGTGTTCTGTGGCGCTATCTGTCTAACATTTCCTGCTGTAAATTTATCACATCTGTATTAAAAGAAGAAAGTTACTGAATATAATTCAAAGATTTTTTATAGTGTCATAGTCATTGCCAGGTCAGAGTGTCAGTTTGATTCTCTTTTTTTAATACAGATCTGTTACAATCTGTGTGTAGAATAACTACAGTAATGGTAGCATGTAATGAACAGATTTTCAGGTGTACCCCCAACCTACCACTCCCCCCGAGCCGGCACCTCCAGATCACGTTCCTCGGCGCCTGCTGAAGCCACCGGGCTCACACACCAGCCTGGAAGACACTACATGTAACTCTAGCTACCTTTCTTGCATGCTGCACATGGCATATTAACTGAGGTGTAAGAGCTTTACTCATAACTGCTTGCTGCTTCTTTTATTAAATAGATTCGAGGAACAAAACAGTGGGTTGAACTACATTTATACGAGTATCCTGCTTGTTTCGTTATGTCATTAGTATGTTGACTATATTCTAATTTGCTGCTACTATAATATTTTGGAATGATGACTTCTGATCTTCATTTAAATATGTATCTTTATTGAAAAGCTTGTTAAGTGATAAAGTTTGCTATAGGTTTTTAGTGACTTTCAGGAAAAGAAATATTTTTGTATTCATTCTTAACTGGTCAGCTTAAAGTTTTATTTTTTCTCTGAAGTTGTCATACACAAATTTTATTAACTTTTTTCCACAATCACTGTTTTTCATATCAGTAATAGATTTGAAAAGTGAAAGTTTAATATTAATAATCCTAAGGTGAAAATAAGATAAAATGTTTGTTGTGTAATCTTTTCGTTCTGAAGTTCCTTTGTGTAACATCTGTACTATTCTGTTATATGGCACGATTTGCCCCAAGTAGTGTGTCTGCTTGCTAATCATTCAGTGGTTTAACCTGTAATACTTTCCAAACTGCATTTATGTTCAGTATTTTCGAGCATCCGTCTTTCTAAAAGGAGTCCTTAGGATTTATCATTTTTGTTTTGATTGTTCAGTTAGAGTATTTGTATCAACTTGTGGATTCAGTGGTTCAAAGTCAGTAATGCAGTGATTATGTGAGAGATTTGTGGAATAAAATTGTGTTATGCTATGAAACAGTGGCGTGAACTACATGTATACAAGTAATATCCTGCTTGTTTCAGTATGTCATTAGTATGTTGACTACATTCTAATTTGCTGCTGCTATAACATTTTGGCAGTGGTTGTACAATTTGGTATAGTGATTAAATTTATTTTATCAAGCCCTGTAGATAAGCAGTAATGCCCAGGAGGATGTGGGTTCAAATCCCTGTGCTACCATCCAGATTTCAGTTTTTCATGGTTTCCCAAAATCGTTTCTTCAAAACACCATTGCCTTATTCCTTCCTGTTTCTTTTTTCCAATACTCCCCCACCTCTAATGACTTCAGCATCATCAAGATGTTAAAAAGGTTTTTTTAGAAGTACTATATCATCTTTTCATGGTGATATGCTGGAATGGGAACTTGTATATCATATGGAAGCAATGTATGGCAATCTTTTAGTTTAGCTTATCAACCATTTATAATTTATTTCTTCTACGTTAACTCTCTCTTTTTTCTTGGAGAAGGATAACCTATAGTGATATTGTTTGCAATGTCTCAACTATTGTGGAAGAAACTTCACTTGGAGTAAGTAGCATGGTGACAGGGTTAAGATGAAAAGTTGTCTGTTTGTGAGGCAGAATTATGAAGGAAAAATTTGTAGCTATTATTTGATTAGGTGTTATCCAAAACTTCTCTAGAAATTCTGGTTTTCTAATGATATCTGGATGTTATTCATTTGCGTTGCCTTGAAAATACAGCTCCCGTAGACTATTAACACTGATCCTTATGCTTCTGCCACATATGGAATGTATGTTGCAAGTCTGTAATGGCAAACATTGCACCATCTATAGTATAAAATCTTCTTTCTTTCATTTTCATTTTAGGAATGAAGAAGTCGGAGCTAAATTGGTGAGAATGGTGGTTGAGGAGCAACCACTGGGTTGTTTTTCACCAAAATCTTCCTAACGATGATCACTATTTGCAGCATGGTATTATGAAGAAGGAACTGGATGTTCATGTGTCACTTGTGAGAATATTTTCCCCCCATTTTTTCCCCCGTTACCTCAGGATAATCCAGTAGAACTCGGCACGTATTGTCTAGCAGTATGAACAAATTCTTCCTCTTTTCTCAGTGAAACAAAGGGTTAACAAGGATTTAACATTGCTCTTGAGCTGTACTGCCTTGAGCTGTGGTGAAGATGAGCTGCTGCTCAATTTTTAGGGTCATAGCTGTAAACTTAGTTTCTTTATAAAGTCTGGGTCATCTTTAAATTACTGTTGGAGTTTCTCGCAGACTTCAGTGCAGCGTTCTTTACTTAAAGACATGTCCACAATCTCACTTGGTTTCAGTTATTGTGACAGCATGCTTTGACACTTGCAAAGTCTCATTTAATTACAGACATCATGAATAGTACACTTATTGTCTTCCTATATCACATGCTGTACTTTAATGTAAAGCTTGTTCATGGTAATTTTGAACCTCTCTCTCTCTCTCTTATGTTGGTTATCTGAAATATCACAAATTACTATGAAAGCTATCAAAATTCACCAACAGATATAGCTTACAAGTATGCCTTTGGTGTACTGATATTTGAAGGTGCACTTACAAGAATAATAGACTTTCAGACAAAGAACACAAAGACCTTTATTTAAACGGATAAACAAAAACTGACTGTGGCAAGTCTTCTCAACATATAAACAAACTTTATAACAAAAATTCACGCTCTTAGATAAACTCTTAAGTTTGCATATTCAATATGTAAAAGAATTCAACTTCTGAACTAAACTAGATGCATAGCTAAAAATAGGCTTAAATAAAAGCTAATCAAAAGTAAGTTCATAATACAAAAAGTTGGAATATAAAAAAAATATTGAAGGATGAAAAGGGATTTTAGGTGATGAGGCTTTAATGACATCACACAGGCTGTAAGCATAATTATAAAATAGAGGTTTCTTAAGAGCATAATAAGGCTAATTAAAAAGAGCATAAATGTTAAGGAAGAATATCGAAAACCTCATTTAAAACCATGCTTAAATAAGAAAGTTGTGAATTTTTTGAGGTAAGATGTAACCTGAAAAGAATAATGGCATTGAGATGCAATAATAAGTCAAAGATTATGCCTAAAGGAAAGTAGCCACAGACATAATACATACATCAAATAAAATGGAAAATTAAAAGGGATCATTTGATATGAATAACTTTACGAAAAACTAAGTACTTTATTGATCTTCAACCATCCAGTTTTAAAAATCAATAACATCTAAATGAGTAAAGATACGAGGAAAGTTGTCATACGTAAAAGTTCTTAGAATGATTCATTTAATGCCAAAGTTTCAGAGGAATCCAACAAAAATTAAGGTTCCACGGAAATTGGGAGTTCCTAGAAGCAGAATGTAAGGGTTGGTTTCCCACCAGCTGCAGTATAAAAAGAGGTCATTTTGTGATCGGTTAGTTAGGCACACTCGACATTAGTTTGCTCCGTGATAAAGAAACTTCCATACTTAGAAAATTTTACCAACATTCAGCTTAAGTGATAGAATTATTTCAGTGGAATTCTGACATAGAATATTTTTAGTGGTGAGATGGGGTGATAAATTTTGTAAACTGTAGAAACCAAGCCTTCGTTATCTTCAAGGAAGCATACTTTTATTAACTTTTCTTCAAGTTATTGTTCAAGATTATTGGGGATTTCATGAACAAGTGGAAGCGAGAAGTCTGGTTAACAGTCAAGATTAGAAATGATACCAGTGTTAACTTCAACAATTTGTGAGAATATATTGAATGACTTTCAGTTGTGACTTACTATTTCTATGATTGACTTTTCCATCTTTTGTGGTGTATTTGATACTTATTTATTGGGCCCTTAGCATCATCATATATAGTGATTGATTGGAAAGAACTTTGCATAAGAATTTATTGGTAGTAACAGGATAAGGAGTACATCCGCGGTTAAAGCTAACGACAGTATTTTGTTATACCTCAAGCAGTATTTGTGTGTTACAATGCTCTTGTGATAGTTTTGCCCCTTTTCAGTCATAGCATAAGAAATACATTCTGGTAATCCCAAAAAAACAGACCATCACTTTTCCTTGCAGAAAGAACAGGAATTGTCTTCAGTGCTAGTTCTCCCTCATTTCATTTCAGAATCTCAAAAATGGGACGCTTATAATTTCAACATGCCCATCTGCATGTTATAGCCTCAATATTCTGTTGTCTTTGCATTGTTTGTTGTGAAATTTCACAGGAAGAAATGTTAAATTGGCTGAAGAATAGATCTGAAAAGACACTAAAAAAAAAGGGGGAATTTCCTCACACATGAAACAAAGATATTTTTTTTTAATACTTCATTGAGTGTAGTATTATTGAACAATTTTCCAAAAATGCAAATGATGAGTGTTTTCTTTTTATATAACATTACTGAATGATCTAAAGGAATTCAAAATCTTAACATTCTTTTACTAACAAGCTTAATTTTACAATGTAAACTGCCTAACAAGAAAAGTGAAGCATCCAGAAGGGGAATAGGAAATGAAATGAAACTTTACCAGCTCAGATGTCAATTCTGTCCCAGTGACAGTATCCAGGATATCAAGGACCAATTACAACAGTTATGGGACAGCTTGCCTCAGGAGAGGATGCAGTGGCCTTGTGACGCCCTTCCCAATACAGGCAATGTCATACTGATAAGTGGGCTTATACCCCCAATTTTTATTGTGTATTTGGCTCAATTTTATAATCGCTGAAATAACATCACATACCCTGTCGACCAGTCAAATTTCGTTTTGTTTCCTCTTCCCCTTCTGGGTGCTTTACTTTTTTTGCTGGGAAGTGTATATGGTCAGTATTATAATTACACAAGTATAACCAAAGTTCCTGAGCTAATAATGTAAGTGATTCTGTGTGATAGTCATGAAACTAAGAAACTTAGCTTATGAAACATTACATCTTTAATAAGAATTGACTGTTGAGCTGTTTAAAAAAACCTTCAACTTCAAGATGAGTTACTTTCCTAGCAGGTGAATGGGTGGTGATACTTACCACTTGCTAGCACATAATCTCTGGAGTATCTGTTATAAACTGGCTATACGAGGGCTGTCCAGAAAGTAACAGATGTTTTGAAATAAAAAAATAAACAAAGCGAAAAACCATTTTTATTATATACATATACTCTACTTAATCGCCATTTAAATTACGGCATTTATCATATCGTGGTACAAGCTTTTCAATACCCTCTCTGTAGAAATCTGCCACCTATTAGTTCAACCACTGGGGGACACCGGCATGCAGTTCAGCATCGGTGTCAAAGCGTTGCGTAGCGAGCCATGTCTTCATCCCTTGGAACAGGTGGCAGTTGCTCAGCGCCAAATCCGAGCTGTACTGTGGATGATTGAAAACTTCCCATCCTAGAGCTCTTGGGTACGATTGGCCGTGTGTGGACAAGCATTGTCGTGTAGAAACAAAACTTTCTCACCGAGTTTTCCCCGACTCTTGTTTTGTATCGAGCATCTTAATTTTCTGAATGTTTTGCAATACCTCCCCGAGTCGATTGTTTGGTCATGTTCAAGAAAATCGACGAAAATACTCCCTGATTGTCCCAAAACACAGTAGCCGTGATTTTTCCTGCTGACAGCGTTTGCAGATACTTCCTCGTTTTATTGGGCGAATGCGTGTCTCCCCATTCCGTCGATTGCCATTTTGTTTTACAGGTGACTTTCTTTGCCCAAGTCTCGTCACCAGTTACTATACGATTGGTAACTTGGTTTCCACTTTTGTCGTAGTCTTCTAGAAATGTCAGTGCTGCAGCAAGTCACAGTTTTCTGTGGTCTTCCGTTAGGATTTTTGGAACCCACCTGGCGCAAAATTTGTGGTAACCAAGTTTACCAACCACAATTTCATGAACTAAATTCCATGAAATTGTTGGGAAATGTTCTGAAAATTCCGTAATAGTGAAACTACGATTTTCAAGGATTTTTCATTGATTTTTGCTACCAGTTCATCGCTCACAAGACTAGGTCTACCACTGCGATCCTCACCGTGAACATTGGTTTGGCCATTTTTAAAATCATTGCACCACTGCCTCACTCGGCTTTCAGTCATTATTCCTTGACTGTACACATCACAAAATCTGGCGATAAATTTCAATCGGTGTGTGCTTTTTCACCAACAAAAACCTTATCACAGCTCGCACTTCACAACTGGTTGGATTTCTAATTGCAGTGTTCATTTCAACACTCCACTGTATACAATGTGCAATAGGCACGAAGCGCAAGCTATCACGGCTGGTGGCATACTGAGTGTAGGATGGCCCCTCACTGCCACGCCAGGCCAAAATGTCTGTTACTTTCTGGACAGACCGCATATTAGGCTTTGTAGCACGTTCCAGGGGCTCCACAGTGTAGTTCCTCTACACTTGTGGGATAAAAATGAGTCTAACTGATCCTAAATTTATCTCCTTTCTGCTCTGTTCCTCTAGCCTCAGTTTTAAGTGTGGACCCTTTTTTGATATCAACTTACAGCACTTATTCAATAATAAGGAATCCTGTTTAGTACTCCTTATTTGCAAATGACTTAGTTGTCTTTTATTTCTCATCTAACCCATAAGTTACTGAGAAGCAGTCCCTTTTCACACGCAACAGGCTAGTCAGATAGTCATTAAGCATGCTTTTTTTTTATTTTTTGTAGGGAAAACCTAATGTTTATTATTTACTCATAGCAGAATTCTGTTGGTAGATGCTCATCTTGCCTTGAGGAACATTGTTTTAACCTCTAATGAATTTGTTTTCTTTCCCTCAAAAGTGATATGGTACAGTCATTTATAAAAGATCTAAAATCCATAAAAACTCTAAATGATTTAAAATGTGTGTGGTAGGTCATGAGGTGCAGACTGCTCCTTTCTACACTTTTGTAGAGCCTTTGTACAGGTACAGTGTGAATATAGCTAAGAAGTCTAATAGCAATAAAAACAATTTTTTTAAAAAATGTCTGTGTAGTTGGTCATGGAGTGCAGACAATTTTGTAGAGCCTTTGTATGGGTGTGGTAAGAAAATAGCTCGTGAGGTAGCATCCTCGGCCAATCTGCATTAGGTGTGTGACGGTGCACCACAAATTCCTCGAATATCTGTTTGTCACGGGGAAATTCTAGGAATGGTGGATGGTGGGGAGATGAAGTGGTCTGGCAGACAGCTAGAAAGAGGTGGTGGACTACTTGGTCTTTCTGAGAAATTTTTTGTGTTGGGAGAGAGAAGGTAGTCAGCTGTGGGAGCATAGCTGTTTATGTAATGTACTCACAGAAACTGGGTAAGTCACGCACAAACTAAAAGTACTGTTCTGATGCTAAGTTGTGTTTCACTCACTGCCATTCATTCAGTGTTTGGAAACCTACATAAACACTGAATGGAAGAGCTAACAGCTTTAACTAACACTATCGGCAGTGCTGCAGAAGTGGAGGACTCAACATCCTGAGGACAATTGCAGTCACAGCATTACAGTTGCAGGATATTTACTTGTGGGTGTTACTGGAGCATATCACCCCATCCCTAACCTTTGTGCTGAGGCCGTATCTTGTCACGCAGCTGCGTAGTGAGGCGTACTGCATCACTGCCTGGCAGTGCTGTTCACAATGCAATGGTGACCCTGCCATTCAATCACCTTTGCACTAACAATTGTAGAGCTACCAAAAGTTTCAGAACCTTACAAACAAAGGCTATTTTAGAAAAGTGTAGCCCTGTGTTGCCCATAGCTCATCCCTTCTCTGGTTTTAAAAGATGCCCAGATTTATTTAAAACTTATTACAACAAGCTGCGTAGTGCTGACAGTGTTATATTAATGTATTCTGTGACATTTTAAATCTGCATATACGTCCCTTGACTGACGTGTAGTTACGAGCTAGTGTACGTAGCTTCTTTACGACAGAATGTTACAGTATACTGAAGTCACTACAGTGTGTGAAAGTAAGTCTCACATCAAATGAATTAAATTTGTTTTTACCTTCTTTGCTAGAGTGTAAATGACCGTAACATCAGTGCGCAGTAAAGCCCCCCCCCCCAAAAAAAAAATCATTGAAATTAACAATTGATTGTGAAGAAATCTAATGAGAATTGTATCCCGTCTCTAAATGGTGTTGCAATTATTTAGTTACTCTACCAAAATGTGTGAAGTAATGCAAATTAATAGAACAATAAAAGTGGTAGTTGCGAGCTGCTAACATCACTAGTTAATCCAGATGTAACTCTCCTGCCTCTAACACTGCAAGTCGAACAGCTCTTATATCGTGCCAGCATACATGCCCACAATATTTAGGGTTTCTTAAAATAACTTGAAGAAATCATAAAAACACAGTTCAATTAGTATGCACGTTCAGTTTAATACTTTCTAAAACTCAATCTCAACTTTACACACAGTGCAAATTCTTCCGCAGAACATATTCAGATTACACTCTCAACAACAACTCGCAGAGCTTGCACGTGAACACCGCCTCTATAGACCAAATATACATTATTACTCTGACTTACAAACTAATATGCTAATACTACCCCATTCTACACATACTACCATCTGTGGAACCCTATTTACATTTCATTACAATTAATTACACTAATTGTACGTGGAACATTGTTAAACATTATTACAAAAATAATTATTTACCAAGCAGGAAAATACTATACGAGGAGGTTAGACATAAATGTCACATAGTACACAAATGCTGTGCGAGAAACGTACGACTTAATATCTTATATTAATCTGACATCTTAACATAGTGCTCACCAATAATAGGAAATGAAATTAACATATTACAATAATTATAGGGAAAGCAAATAGCAAATTTATGCTACAGGATCTTGCTTAAAGACATTAAATGAAAATTTAAATATGGCAGTCTCCAAACAATATTGCATTCATTGTTGTGATATTCATCGATAGGAATCAAACAAAAGCTATTAAACAAATTCAAAAACATGTTGCGTAATTTGCTATGTGTAACTTCAGCATTAATGAATGTTATGAATCCAATTGATAGATTTGTAGTAGTGGGATAATAAATAGCTATTGAAAATAGTGAGCAAATTTGTTCTAAAGAATTGTAATCACTTTCCTTCATCAATGAATACATCTGGCAAATTAGTTACCTGATAAAGTTAGATGCAAATATATAGTTATAGATATTATTTCTTTCCACTGACAATGTGGGAATAGAATACACAATGTCAATCTTAACAAGGCTGTTTTATTCCTTGCTATTCATTTAAATTCAAAATGCATAGTATCAGTGAAAATTTTTAGTGTAGGAGACTTATGGGGGAGGGGGAAACTGTACTCATTGTCAGTTTTATCATTAATTAATCTTAATGTACCATATTACAGGTATAAAATCTTAATGAGTATCTTCCTCAGTGCATTCACACACTTTTCTGTCATAAGTGAACTAGTTTTGAAAGTTAGGAATAATTTTCAAAAACATTATTAATTCTTGTAGTGTAATTGTAGATCAATGTTTAAAATATATCACAACCTTATTATAGTGGTGCATAAATGTCTTGAAAGTTTCTAAGCACTCAAAATTTTGTAGGTAATTGTTTTCTTGTTATCAAAGTTGAAAGAGCTTGCTTACAGTAGTTTGTCAGTTTTGTGACGTTTTATTAATGATGGTACTGTAAATATTACTTCAGTTGGAACCCAAATTGAGCATTTGTTTTAACTTTAAATAGTTTAATAAAATTTTTGTATTGTTGATTGAACATTTTGAAAAGTTATTTACGTGAATTATGTACCATTAGTAAACATTTAGCTTAAGGAATATACGGCTTCTTGCTGTTCTTGATCCTTGTTGAATTAAGTGCATTTTTGTTAACTTTTAATAGTTGCTTGTTGCTTAATTGATATTTAGTTTATGAAATGTTTTTTCTTCATAGCTGACATAAGTGATTCTCGGGACTCACTGGTGACACGTGATTCAGGTAGTTAAGATTACTTGTTAGTTGTGTCTGATGTCATTCCTATCACTGTTGCATCCAGTTCTCCTGAACAACTATTTTACTAAAACTGGTATTTATGGTACAGATAGAGAAGATGGTGTATGGATGTCGAGCTATCAGCAGCACGCTTTTACGACTGGCCGGCGCCACTTACCAGCGTCAAAGACTAGACCGAAAGGCAGTAGCCAAACTCTCAAAGTAAGCAAATAATTTTCTTATCGTGCTGTTTAGTTAGTAACATTCTCTGTTGGCACCTCACTTTTTTTCTATTTACTCCTTGAACATGAAATTCAGCACCAATATTGTTGGAATTGCATCCATCCAGTTTTTGATCCGGTTTTATATTCTTTCTTTAGAATTGTAGGAACATGCAAATATGTTTATTTAGTAACCTTCATAGCCAGTACCCATTTTTCAACTACAAATTTTCATTTAATTGTTATAATAGTGAAAGCAGAAATATGAATCACAGCTTTTTTTTTTTTTTAAATTAGATCAAAAATTTCATCGGATGGTGGCAAAGAAACTTATCAAGCTTACTTGAATACAACAGTGATGATATTTTTCTGGTTGAGGCCAATAATAAAAGTAGCAGCAGCTAATTGTTATTTAAAGGGAAGAAATTTAACAGCTTAGTTTGTAGTGATGTGTAGTTAGGCCATATTATATGCCTGATCTTGACTTATATTAAGAATTTTATTGGAGACTGTAAAATCAAGCATGTCACTGTTTGGAGGAAGAGCAAGTCACTTTTCAAAATGTTGAAATATTATGACATTATTTTTGAAAAAAAAAATTTCACTCATATTTGTATTTACCTTCACATTAAATAGTAAAAATAAAAGCAAAACATAATTTCAATTGTAACTACCATTGAAATTATTTCATATCCTCATTGCAACACAGTCACAAATCCCAGCACTCATGTTCTTAGATGCTGGAGCAGTGTTTCATCTGAAACCAGACTCTTAGCTTTCACTCTGTTTTAGTAGACCATTTTTTCATCTTCTGTTGCTAATTGCTGATCACTGTGAATAGTCTGGATTAGAAATCATTTTTCCACATAAAAAGAAGAGTATTCTCAGAAGTAAAAGTCTTTTAGTGGAGTCACATGTATCTTTATAATTGTTTTGAGAGAGAGAATGCAGATCCCTTCTGTCTCTGTGTTTTAATGATATATGTATGGTCTAGGCCTGATTATGGCTGTAATTTGTATATTGTGTCATGAATAAGATTCCTTACCATGCTGTACCATTTTTATATGTGACAGTGTCATTCAGGGGTCCACCATTTCACACTACTTGTTTGCCAAGCCAAATGAGTTGCTATCAAATGATATCTTCTTATAGTTTGAACTTTGTACATGATTATCTGTCTACAAGAATCGTATAGCACATAATGCTGTCAGAATCGAGAGCAACCAAACTATTTATAGTGTTAAAATAACACAACCAGGATGGAGCCACATTCAGCGTCAGAATTTACATGGGTTGGTGAAGATTTTAGTTAAAATGCCGGCTAATGTTATTGGTCATTTTGTTAGGATATTTCAATCTTACAATTTACAGTATATCTACAAGCATGTTCCAGAAAGGTCTTGCCTTTATATTCCTAGCCTGATACTTAATTTTGTGTTGTAATAATATATAAATTTATAGAATATTTTTAGAAACTTACATTTTAATAAAGAAAATGATGATCTCCAAATTTTCAAGAAATATCATGTTTTGTTAGAGTAATGTTCCAATGTGAGGGGGAATGAAAGTAATGAACTTTTTACATCACCTTTGAACATCGTTAATTACCAGGAATGAATGTAAGAAAAGGGAGGTCATCTTATGTAGATTTGTGTACTGTCCTGCCACCGAGCATGATGGATGAGCATTCGGGAGGACGCGGGTTCGAATCCCCGTTCAGGCAACCAGATTTGAGTTTTCCGTGGTTTCCCCAAATCACTCCAGGTGAATGCCGGGATGCTTCCTTCAAAAGGCCATGGCTGAATTCCTTCCCGTTCCTTGTCCCCAGTCCCCTCCCACCTCTAATGACCTCGACATTCATGATGCATAAAGTCATAAGTAAAAAAAAAAAGAGCTGTCCTGCATTCAGCTTAGATAAATTCAAGATAATTTATATTGTTATCTCTGGTTTCCATCCTTTGGAATTATTTTATTTAAAAAAAAAATTGGTTTATTGTTTCCTCAATTATAACGTACAAATTATTTTCTACGTTGTTTTTTTAGCAACCTGGCAAACTAAATCTAAAGGAATTCTCCCTTGTGACTGATGCAATTGCACGTATGAATGTTGGTGGCCGTGATAGCTCAGTAAATAAATATAGCAAACAGTCTGGATTTGGACATGCTCCTCTCGCTACTCCAGAAAATGTTGATTTAGGTTCAGAATATGCTCAGGTGAGAACATTTCCTTCTTCCTTTTTTTAGTGAAACAGAAGTGTTTAAAAGTGTTTGAAGTTTACAAATATCACATTTCATAGGTGAAAGATGCTGTGCCAGGTCTTTATTCATCGTATGATGGAGAATATGCATACACTTTAGTGCAAGATGCTGTTGGAACTAACAACAAATCTAAACTGCGACAAAGAAGAGAGAAAGGACAACCTTGTGAGTTGAATTTAAATAATTTATGTAATGTATTCATTCTTTTTGATAAAATATTACTTTTTTTTTCAAATACAATTCAGGAATGTATGCTTAATTGTTGTTCTTTTCTTGTACAATTTAATGTCCCTCATGCTGTAATGCACAAATCTATTTAGTTTGATTTACTCACAAATATATTCTGATTTGTAGTTATTTTGTTTCTAATGATGAAGAAAATCTGAACTTTCCCAGTAAAGTTTTATTACCATAATCTGAAATCCAAAACATTAGCTATTTTTAAAAAAAAAAAAAAAACTGATGCAGTGTAAGCCATACAACTACAGTAACCACTTACATTCTACAACAGCAAAGCACCTTTCCCAAACTAAAAATATATCTGTAATTATCTAATTAGACAATATCATTACACTGCTAAGACACCAAACATGGTTGGTGAGCGGTAAATCTCTGGTCTCACATTCGGAAGGATGTGGGTTCGAACCCCGCTCCGTTCATCCTGATTTGGGTTTTCATGGTTTCCCCAAATCACTCCAGGCGAATGCCAGGTTGCTTCCCTCAAAAGGCCAAGACCAAATTCCTTCCCATTCTTTTCCCCCAATTCTTTCCTGCCACTAATGACCTCGATGTCAATGAGACGTAAAACCATAAGCCAAAAAAAAAAAAACCTCTTAAAATGTGTCTATTAAGTGCATACACCTGTTCGTAATTTGTGTGCTATCCACTATTCGTTACTTCCCCTGCTCCCCTCTCACCGGCATAGTTAAAACAGGTCTGTGTGATGTCGATTCAGTAAGTAAATTCATTAAATCCTAAAATGTATTTGATCAAACATTTTTAGATGTAAAGTTTTCAATTCACTGGAAAGATAATTTCATAAGCTCATATCAAACAATAAGTTGGCTTTGACTTTTTTATTTTGTAATATACAAACTTTAAATTTCAAATGGTTGTAATTTTCAGCCTATTCAGACTCAGACAGTGATTGGAGTTCCTTGGAACGCAGACAGAGAGCAGCAGAGGCTTATTGTAAAGTTAACCGAAAACCAACTCCTCACAAAAGAATGAGGAAAAAAAGAACAGCCATTCCAGTTCCCACACCAAGAGTTCCTTCTTCACAACCACCAGCACCTTCTGAAGGTCCAGCCATTCTAAACTACCAACTAAAGGATGACCAGGGACGCTGTGGTTGTGATTCTAGTGAAAAAGGTAATTATTCCCATTAATTTTGCAATCTTAATTGTAAGTAAAATTTACTTTTAATATCAGGTAGGTTATATTTATTCGTTTGGAGTTAATGATGCTTAGTTTTTTTCCATGATAAACATTATTTACAAGATGGTAACGTCACAACACTTACAGTAAGCACCATAATTTGTCATGGGCTTAATTTTAGTTTCTATGCCACATGTTCATCTGGACCTTATTATATTTTCTAAGTGGATTATATGTTATTTAAAGATACTGTTTACTTTCTGCAGGGCATTAGTTATACTAATGTGAATATTTATGTACTTATGTTCTGCTGTGTGTGTTATGCATTATGATGCTACTTATAATTATTTATATTTTAACTGTGTCCACAAGGGTAAATTTTTTTGATATGCTTAAAAGGAAAACTCTGTTTAACCTGGTTTACAGATCCTAGTCTCTTCTTTCTTTCTTTTTTATTTATTGTTTGTGTTGACCACAACTCGCAGTGCTACCAAAAGTGACTTAAAACTATTTGTGTTTAACTACTAATGATTATGCATGTAGTATTTTTAAAAGATAAAAAAGGCAACTTCCTTCTTATTGTAGATCTATTGGTAGTTTATACTTTTCACTTTCATCATCAAAATTTTGGTCATTGTTGTGGAAGGTATGAAGTTAAATTTTTAGCAGAATGTCATATTTCATCTACATCTACATATATACTCTGCAATTCACAAAATTGTAGATGGCAGAGGGTGCTCAGCACCAAAGCTAATCTCTCTGTTGTGCATTCCAGTCCCTAATGATACGAGGGAAAAAGAATTCATATAAGAATCAGTGCGGCACCTTATTTCTCTAATTTTATCTTTCCCGTCCTTCCGACTCAAATAGGTTGGTGGAAGAAGTATTTCACTACACTCGAAAGTGAAAGTGGGAATACGCATGTTTACCAATAAGTTTAAATGAAACGTGTGTCGTCTATCTACCAGAGACTCCCAGCCTAGTCTACTAATCAGTTCTGTAATGCTTTCATAAGGACTGTAGCAAGCGGTCACGAATCGAGCGGCTCTTCTCTGTACTTTCTCAATACTTTCGATCTACCCCTTACGAAACAGGTCCCAAATGGCACAACAATAATCTAAATGTGGACGCACAAGAGATTTGTATGCTATATCCTTTGTTTGTTCATTACAATTATTCAAGATTCGACCTATGAATCGCAGCCTAGAATTTGCTCTACCTACTAATGAATTAATGTGTATGTCCCATTTCATGTTCCTTTGTACTGTTACTCCCAAATGTTTCATAGAATCGACCATATCAATAATTGTATTGTTTAACTCATATTTCTGAACAATTGGATTCTTTTTGTTAGTTATGCTCATTGTCTTGCACTTTTTACAATTTAGAGTAAGTTGCCACTCAGCGCACCAAGCCAAAATAACATCCAGATCATGCTGAATTTCTAAGCAATCGGCCAAATTTCTTACTTCCCATTTCAAATGAGACTGTAAACCTTCCATAATACTTTTTTTAACATTTATCAGTGAAATGCTTCTATCTTTCAGCATATTCTGATTACTATGGTTTCCCCAAATCACTCCAGGCGAATGCTGGGATGGGTACTTCAAAAGGCCATGACCAAATTCCTTCCCACTCTCAGCCCCCAGCCCTTTCTGCCTCTAATGACCTTGAGGTTGATGAGGCATAAAGCCATAAGCAAAAAAAAAAAAAAAAAAAACCTTGACCACTAAGGTTTTTGTTTCTGTTGATGCTTGTTGACAGTTAATTTTGTTACTGGGAGCTTGCAGGCATTAGTGAAATTGAGGGCTATCTGAGTTTTATAACGACAAAGAAGTAAAATGGCGGGAAATATATTTATACCAATGATGGGAGTGATGCACCGTTTTCCTTTCGGGGTGTAAGGGCTTGGGAGAGACTATATTGGCTTCTTCCAACCCATGTGGTGCGCCCCATTTGCACAGATGAGGCTCTGGTGTAGGGAGTCACCCAGTGATTGCTGATGGCCTCCTGAAAGCAGGGCGGAAGAGCGGGCAGTGGTACAAGGTACTCTCTTGCTCTTGGGGTTGGAAATGGCCCCTAAAGGCGGATGAATCAGAAATGATCAATGGCATGGGGATGCAGAAGGCAACGGGAAGCCACTGCTTTAAAGACCCTAATGGTATCCTTAGGACATGTTATCCTTTCAAATTATACATTGAATGATGGCTTCTTCCTGGGAAAAATGTTCTGGAGGTAAAATAGTCCCCCAGTCGGATCACTGGGTGGGGACTGCTCAGGGAGAAGTCATCAGAATGGAGCATGGAATGTTAGAAGTCTGAATTGGGCAGGTAGATTATAAAACTTAAAAAGGGAGATGGAACCACTTAGTTAGATGCCGAGATTAAGTGGAAGGATGCACAAGATTTCTGGTGTGGGTAACATAGAATAATTAACACAAAAGCTGTTGGACTTCCTGGTATAGGATTTGTAATGAACAAGATAATAGGGAAACTGGTTATTATAAACAGTTTAATAATGGGCTATATTGATGAGAGTAGAAACTAAGCCCACTCTGACCACATTAGTACAAGTATATATGCCAACCTCACAGGATGATGGTGAAGAAATAGGTAAAATGTACACTGAAATTGAAGAATAAATCCAATATGTGAAGGGGCGGAAAATCTAATAGTCATGAGTGGTGGAATGCTGTAGGGGGGAGAGGGAAAAGAGGGGAATACTGTAGGAAGCTTTGGTCTAGGAGAAAGAAATGAGCGAGGAAGGAGGTTGTTACAATTTTGTGGAAAATATAAACTCATCATGGTGGACACACTATTTAAGAACCATACAGGAAGGATATACACCTGGAAATGTCCAGGGGATACAATTAGATACCAGCTAGGTTATGTCATGGCCAAACAGAGATTCAGGAATCATGTTCTAGACTGTAAAACATATCCAGGAAGATAGACTCTGTCCACAATCCAATAATTATGAAGTGCGGGTTGAAATTCGAAAGACTGAAGAAACAATACAAGCAGAACAGACTGGAAGCAAACAAATTAAAACATTCTAATGCTAGAAAAAAGTTTGCAGAGATGGTAGACATAGGACTAAAAAATAACTCTGAAAGGAGTCCAACTGAGGACGAGTGGAATGTATTAAAGACCGAAATAATGAAAGCTTGTAAAGCAACATTAGGCTTTAGGGAACAAGCTGCCTGGAATCCTTGGATCACAGAAGAAATTTTGGAGCTGATGGATCAGAGGAGAAGGCACAAAAATGCTCAGGATGAAGCAGGAAGAGAACAGTATAGACATTTTACAAATCAAATAAACAGGAAATGCAAAAAAGCAACAAAAAAAATGGCTGCTAGAAAAGTTGAAAGAAGTAGAAAATGAAATGGTAATAGGTAAAGTAGATGTGGCATACAGGAAAAACAAACAGAATTTTGGAGAAAGGTAGAAAAGATGTATAAACATTAAAGTGGATGATTGGAAAACTTTTAAGTTCAAAACTGATGGATGGAATGCGTAGAGAAATTATATGATGGGATTGATTTGAACAAAAGTGCACTGGAAAAAGGTGGCAGGATCAACAATGATGACTTAGAATATCCCTTTTTTTTTAGGACAGAATTTGATTGAGCTTTGAATGATTTCAAATCAAATTAAGCAAGTTGGAATTGATGAGTTTCTTGCAGAACTTCTGAAATCCCTAGGAGGAGAAGATTATTCAAACTGATATAAAAAAAATATGAAGCAGGAGAGATTCCAACTTACTTTAATACAAGTGCCATCTTCACAATTCTGAGGAAAGCACAAGCTGGCAAATGTAAGAACTATCCCACTATAAGTCTAACATCACATGCTTCAAAATTACTGAACAGAATAATATACAGAAGAATGGAAATGATAATAGAAGTGATATATAGATAGATAGAAAGGTGAAGATCAGTTTGGGTTTAGAAAAAAAACTGTGGTGCAAGAGAAATGATTCTGCCCTTAAAATTAATACTTAAATGGATCAAAAAACAAAGATACTTTTATGGCATTCGTTGATTTAGAAAAAGGCTTTCGATACTGTTAGTCCGGACAAGATGTTCAAAATTTTAAAGAAGTCGGGTCTAAAATACCATATGGAAGAATAGTTTATAATCTATATAAGAATCAAGTGGTTGTAATAAAAGTAGAGAATTATGAGAGAAATGCATCAGTTAAAAAGGGTGTGATACAAGGTTGTAGTCTATCCCCATTAATATTCAACTAGTCTATCCCCAGTAATATTCAACTTGTATGTAGAGGAGGAAATAAAGGAATTGATAGAAAGATTTGAATGTGACACAAAGTGTTCCAGGAGAAAAAAATCAGTATGCTACGTTTTGCTTACAACATTGTCATGTTAGCAGAACAGTCTGAGGATACTGAAAATTAAATGAATGGCATGAACAAAATACTGAAGGAAGGTTTTGGACTAAATATAAGAAAGGCAAAAGTGATGAAATGTAGCAGAAAGTATATCAATAACAGTAGATTGAATATAAAAATAGGATTGGATGCGAAAGGAGAAATAAACGAATTTTGCTACCTAGGAAGCAAAATTACAACTGATGGCTGATGTAGTAATGATGTTAAAAGTAGAATAGCACTAGCAAAAAGAGCCTTTGTGAAAAAGAGAAATCTTAGTTTGAAATATAGATCTAGGACTCGGAAAGAACTTTTTAAAATTCTATGTGTGGAGCACATGGACTTCAGGAATACCAGAAAGAAGAAAAATTGAAGCATTTGAAATGTGGTGCTACAGAAGGACGCTGAAAATTAAGTGGACAGATAAAGTACGAAATGAGCTCAGTTTGGAAATAATGAGTGCGGAAAGAAGTTTGTGGAAGAGTCTTACAGAAAGAAGGGACAGGATGGTAGGTCATATTTTAATGCTTGCAGGATTGGTTAATTTGTTAGTGGAGGGAACAGTCGAAGGAAAGAATGGTAGAGGAAGACAAAGATTAGAATATATGAAGCAGATAATTGAGGACATAGATTCGAGGTGATATGTTGAGATGAAGTGGTTAGCGCATGGATGGGATGGAGGATTGCATCAAACCAGTTGAGAGACTGATGATAGCAGAAAGATTCCCCTTCCAAAAAAGTGTGCCTTAACAATAGTCGTAGAAAGCAGCTATGAAGAAAGTGGTTAAACCTGCAAATAAGTTTTGGTATTTCATAGTGACAAGATAATGACCTTGTTAAGTCTCTTTTGTCGATTATGTGAATTTGCAGAGAAATTCTGGCCTCATGAACGTAGTTTTCTTTTTGAAAATTATTTAAAAAATGAAATGGTACCATTTTTTTAAATGTCTGTGTAGTAGATGAGTGCCTAATTTCAGTTCCATAAGGACTTCAC